>JARBWK010000001.1:47684986-48138059 GCA_030556195.1 Anolis apletophallus | reverse complement strand
AAAAGGCTTGGTAGGGTAGTCCCTCTCTTACTCAGACTCAGCCCCTCCAGAATCAAACTCAGCCCTCACCGAATCAAAATCCTGGCTACGGCCCTGCTTGGGGGGCAGTTACACTTCATACATATAAGTGCCCCAGGTGGTTAGTAACTCCAGTGATACTACATTTATTTCAGTGTTAGGACTGTGTTTACAATGCTCTTTTATTAACTTAGTCTGAAAACTACCCCTTGGACTTCAAACTACAAAAGTAGTTTTCATTCCTAAAATGAAATTATAAATCATGGGGAGTACACATGCCACCTCGATTCAGATAGGCAAGCTATCTTTGCCACCGGGCCATTTGGGGCAGGATGAATAGCTCACTGCTGGGTATGTTGTGGGTGGAATTTTGAGGGATATTTAGTTTTAAATTGTACTTTTACTGTATTTAACTTGTATTTATGACCTAAATATTTAACTATTTAAATATTTAACTATTTTAAAAATGTATTCACATTGCTTTTAAATTTTATTTGATTTTGTGATGTTATTATTAGCGGCCTTGACTCCTTATGGGGGGAAAGATTATTATTATTATTATTATTTATCACTTCGAATTTGTAGACCGCCACTCCCCGAAGGCTCGGAGCGGTTTACAGCAGCAAGTTTAACAAAAAAAAACAATTTACATAGGGTACACATAAATAAGACAAACAAATACTATCACTACAACATATTAACCATTTGTGGACCTAATCCGCAGTACAAAGTTCAGTCCTGAGACAGCTGGTGACCTATAGTCCTCAGTTCGTGGGGCCGGAGTGAAACAGTTGTCCTGTGGGAGGAATCTGAGTCTGCCCTCAGCTGATTCTGAGAGTTCAGGAGATTCTGAGGGCTCAGAAGCACATCCATTCCCCATCCCTGCCCACTGTGTCTGGGGACAGAGTGCTTGCCCAGCTCCTGAAGCCCACATTCCAAAATGTCCTGGGGCGGAAGATGGGATAGAAGTAGAAGTAAAGTTAATAACAAAAACAAGCAATGGCAGTGGGGCAAATTAATCTACTCTGGGGCACCGTCCACACAGCTGAATAAAATACCACATAACAACCACAATAACAACAACTTTATTTTTATACTCCGCTTCCATCTCCCTGAAAGGACTCAGGGTGGCTTACAAAGGGACAAGCCCAGAGAAAACAGAGTTAAAACATGATGCAATAAAATAAAAAAATAACACCAAATGGAAACATATCACAATAAAACATAACTTCATAAAAACATTACCATAGAAGCAATAAAAATGCTGGGTTCCGAGGACTCTGAGTTTGTGCAAAATTCCTAGATAGAGCTAAGGGAATGTGCAAAAATCCGGTTGAAGGGGTGGGAGAGTCATGTCCTTAGGCTTTTTAATCACAGGATTGTAGAACAGAGGAAAATGCTAAAGTGCTGGAATTTAGTTATTAAAGGGCCTATTTTTTTGGAACTGCCTAATCAATGGCACAACGGAACACCCATGTTTTTAGGTTCTTATCTGCTTTGAACTGGGATTTATGGCAGTGTGGACTCAGATATTCCAGTTCAAAGCAGATATTGTGGGTTCTTCTGCCTTGATATTCTGGGTCACATGGCTATGTGGAAGGGCCTTGGGTTTTAATGTCTGTTTTAAAGAGGATTGGGTTCAGTATCTTGGATGGTTATTTAACGTTAGAACTAAAACCTACATTAAATTCAATTGCCCTACTGACATGAGAGCCATTGACTATTTCTGGTTGTGAAAAGCAGGAAACTATCCATTGCCTTTCCAACTAACAGATCTATTCTTAGTTCAATTAGAAATACAATGTTTTTTAGCCTTTCCCAAATTGGCAAGCAGATCTTCTTCTGGCCAGTAGGCTAGCCAAGCAGAGAATCACAGCCAGCCACTATAAAACAAGTTTGGTTGGAGCTTCTGTGTATTTAATAACCCCTCTTTTTTCTGGGAAGGGTGAGATTTAAACATTAAATGAATATATTTCAGTATGGTTGCAAATTTCCCAAGTTGTTATGCTGAAAATAATTAAGGCTTTTTGATATGTTTTTCCCCCTAAGCACTGAAAGGCGCCCCTTAATTCTGGCAACAACCCAAGTTCTCAGTAAATGAACACTTCAAAACTTTGCTAGAATTTAGTTTTCTAAATCTGGGAGTCTAAGATGATTTATAAAGTTTTGCTTTTGTAAAAAGAATCAAAAATGCTTTTTTTAAAAACCGAAAACATTCAGGAAGCTTTTTAGTGCTTCTCTGCTTCAGTGTTTAATGCTTCTGTGGAATTAAGTCACTGGAAGTATTCCTGACCTCGTTTTGTTTAACATTTTGTTAAGACTCCAGATGGCATAATTTAGTGCTTCGGTATTAGTGTTTATTTTCAAAACTGAAGTCATTTGTTGAAACATGAATCATGCCAGAGATCAGTTGTTTAATCATTGCCTCATCCAGAGGATGTTTACAAAGAAAAGGTGAATCTGAGGGAATATTTTGTCCTAATTGGAATATAGTCCATATGTCACTAAATCAAATAGATTCTAAATATTTTAGTAACATTTTAATGTGTAGATATACAAAACAAAGACCTTAAATGTTTAGAATTTCAGAGATAAACAGAATTTCTGCAGTAGGTGAATTTAATTAGATGTAAAATTCAATCCAATAAATTCAACAATTGTAAAAAAAAATCTTATACAGCTTTCTAAAGGATGATTATTTATGATGTTATATTTATACCAGGTGCATTGCATTTACAATAATTATTTTCTTTTCCAGGACCAAATCTTTTCGTGGGAAAAAAGTCCTCGGGGAATATGATATCAAAGTTGAACAGGTACTAAGTGAGAAACTTACTCTCAGTTGTATGCATTACATATACTCCATCCCCTTGTTTCATTAAAATAGAGTACTGGGATTGCTTAAAATGGGTTTTATTGCTGTTATGTAGACATTTTGATTGCTCAAAAGACTTATCACAAAATATTGCAAATATTTTCTGAAAAAACAATATAATTTAAATGATATCAAATCCTCACAATGGTTTTCTTCTGAATTTGTACAATAACTTCTTTTGGAATTTGTATGAAGTTTGATAGTATCAGCCTGGCAGTATGTTCTTACAGTTAATAGTAATTAATATCTTATGAACAGTATTTTTACTCAGAATTATTTCTATATAACTAATCATTATTGCCTTTCTAATAATTTTAGTTATAATAATTTATAACTAAATATAATATAACTTTATAATAATTTTATTCATTCATAAAGACAATAATAATTAATTAATAGAAATATTTTGTAGTAGCTAGCATAGTTGTATAAAATATCTGGGTGTCCCCTGGGAAACGTCCTTGCAGACAGTCAATTCTCTCACACCAGAAGCAACTTGCAGTTTCTCAAGTTGCTTCTGACATGATATTTTTTTAAAAAAATGATAAAAAATAAAATCAACATAAAACTTTTATTTATTAATTCATATCCTGACTTTTACCAAAAACTGGGACTCAAGGTGATTTACAAAATATTAAAACTAATGCATGCAAAGACATAAGTTAAAATGTACCAAAATGTATGTTGCCCTCGGGGATTCAATGGGTTATACCCTTATGATTGACAGGTTGGAGGTTTGAATCTGGGGAGAGCGCGGATGAGCTCCCTCTGTCAGCTCCAGCTCCCCATGAGAGAAACCTCCCATAAGGATGGTAAAGCATCAAATATCCCAGTGTCCCCTTGGCAATGTCCTTTCAGACAGCCAGTTATCTCACACTAGAAGTGGCTCGCTCCTGACATGAAAAAACCCAAAATATATTAGCTTACAATTAAATTCTCATAGAATTAAAATATTTGAAACAATCCTGGACCTCAACTGTACAAGCCTTTGTGTGATACCTTAAATTCTTCCCAGAAATAGAGAAATATGCAGAGCTGCTGTAACAGGAAACATATAACTTCATTGTTATTTGGCCTAGTTAATAGTTTGACTATAGCTCTTTAAACTAATTGAAGTCTATGAGTAAATCACCATAATCTCAAAAAAATCTGCAATCAATAACTATATTACATTATCAAAGAAGGGGATAATGTAATATAGTTACAATTATAAAGAATAAAGTTCTTCAATAGAATACCATTAAAAACTTTAAAAAATTAATTGATACAGAGCTGGAATTGTTGATTGAACGAAATCCATATATGTATGTATGTATGTATGTATGTATGTATGTATGTGTATCTTAGGGGATGTAACGCAAACTCTGCTTTAAATCTCCAAAAGGATCATTAGAGTAATTTTATCTATTCAAGGCACTGGAGATTATTAACAGTGAATCAAATTGTTGAAGAAGAGAAAAGTTAATTGAGTGATTATGTCAAAGAAAACAAATAAAAATAATAGATTTATTGAAAGAGAATTAATTGAACTTTAAAGCAACAAAAGATGTATAGAAATAAAATTAAGATATATTGTCTTGATGCCTGTCAAACCACTACATCAACAATATGAAGCTGTGGTGCCACAGTGGCGCAATGGGTTAAACTATTATGCCTGCTTAACTGCTGACCCGAAGACCTGAAGGTCAGCAGTTCGAATTCCCAAGATGGAGTGAGCTCCCGTCTGTCATCCCCAGCTTTCCATAAGGGAAACCTCCCACAGATAGCCACTTCTCTCATGCCAGAGGCTACTTGTGGTATATTCTCAATTTCCTTTTGACAGAAATTTAAAAAATATACCAAAATCATGGAAGGAAAGGCTGAGAAATATCCTTGAAAATGGATACAGAATAGAACAATGAAAACAGAAACTGAAGAACTTCTATTTGTAGCTTATGGACAGGAGATTCAGAAAAATACCATTAAGAAAAGTATTTAAAAACTGCTACATGTAATATCATCTATGTAAACAAACTATTGATTGTCTTATTAGTTCATGCATTTGAATTGGTTAAACTTTGTTTTCCTGTTTGCTTTATTTAAAAGGTAGCTAGCAATACTTGGTGAATTGTTTAGACTTTGCTTCACAGTATATAAAAAGGTAGCCAAGAATATCCAATGGAGCTGGAGAAGAAATTCAACTATTTTGAAGAATCTAATATATGTGATTATTAAAGTAGTTTTTTTATCTTGCAGGCACAGTTTTCAGAAGTAAATTTGATAGCTCATGCAGATGGTAATTATGCGGTAGACATACAGACATTCCGAAATGGAACAAAAGTTGTCAGGTAAGTTCCTCTATCCCACTCGCAAAATTAAAATTAACAAATCAGAAGAAAATATAACAAATCATAGTCTCTAAAATTTGAATTATTTCATATGAAATTCTAGAGGGTATCATTCAACAGGGTCCATGGCTTTTCCGTTTACAAGCTGCAACCATTTTCCTCCAGCTTTTTAAAATGTGTAGTGTAAGAACATCACAACAAAACAGGGGTGCCCCAGTGTAGATAGACAAAATATCTAAATGGCATTTTGCTCCCCATCGGTTAATACAAGCTGCTGCAGTGCTACCCAGAGATCCTTCCTTTTCCTCAGTTGCCTATTTGTAGTAGGAGAAACAGGAAAAGATTTTAAAGGATTGAAATGGGGACAAGGGACAACTCACTGGATGGGACCAGCAGTCCTTCCGGTGGTGTCTAACAAGCATCTTTGTTTTTTTTTTAAAGAACCATGTGAAGCTGTCTAGATTGATACTACACAATGTAGTCTTAGAAACATATGGATAAAAGGATCATCCCCTGCTCTGTTCTGGGAAATGACCGTTTTTAACCGGAAGCCCCACAGCAGAACTGGTGCATCATCACAAGAGCCCCATCTACACTGACAATTTAATGAAGCTTCAAGACAACTTGAAACTGCAACGGTTTAAATATGCACACTGTCAATGCATGATGCAGTATGGATTAAAGGAGTTGTAAGATGCACCCTTGTCTGACCCCACTGCCATTCTAAGCCATTCTGTTTTTCCATATTCTGTCCTGACAATGGCTTCTTGTGCAGATTTTAGGTTATATACCAGGGCCATCAAATGTTGTGGTACAAAAACAATAAAATGCCCTGTGCTTTGGTGCAGTTCATAAAGGATTCTGACATTCTTTGATGTGCTCTGTTAACCAATAGGTAATATGATATCTAGTGCTTCTGAACTCAACTGCATATCTTGCATATATCTAGACAGATGCAATTGTTTAGCGATTACTATGATTTCTGTTGTCCCCTTTCTTAGGCAATGATGTGTATTAGGACTATGCACAGAGCCATTTTTCAAAATGGGCTCCAGCTGGTTCAGCTCTTTTGACCAGCAGGAGCGGGACTGGTGCCACTGCCATTTTTTTCCAGCCACAACAGCCACAACAGAACATAAGAACATAAGAACATAAGGCTGCTGACCACAGCCCATCAGAAGATTCAGAAGAAAGCCCTGTTGCATGTCTTTAGCCAAAGCCCTGGCATGTCTTTAGCCAAGTTGGTCCTCTATTCTTTGGCTACGAGCAGTCATTAGAGAGAGACAGAGTCATGCTCCAATCTGCTGGTGATCTAAATTCTTAGTGCCACTCGCAGCTCTGTATCACTTGCCTTGCTTTTTGATTCAAATAGCAATAAATAAGCATTTACTTTATATGCACTTAAGAAACTGCCACTGATGATGCCCTCAACAAAAGCTTCAAATGTGGGGTAGAGGTATCTTGCTATTTCTAAAGCCACCATAAAATGAGGAGGTAATTTATATCTTTTTAAAAGAATGGCTCATGCTCCTTCAGGTGGCGTGGCTCCCACTGAATAAGTATTTTAAAAGGCTGTCTTAGCTTTATTGAAAGGGTGTTGAGGAGAAATGATACCAGAAAAGGTTGTGCATTTGTGAAGCCGCCCTGAGTTCCCCTGTGGGAGAAGGGTGGGGTAGAAATAAAGTAAATAACTAAATAAATTGTTTCTTAAGTCTGATGCCTTAAACCCAGGTCTTATTGAAGAATTTGAGAAACAATGCCAGAAAAATTGGTGTCTTAAGACTGATACCCTAAAAATGATGGAAAGGGGAGTCTGGGAAGTCCCCTCATTGTTGCCAATGGGCCGGATCTTCCCGGAGCAAAAATGGATATTTTGGAGGCTCCCGAAAAAAAGGATTGGGAGACCACTGACAATGGCACGGGGTTTAGTCGAATTGCACACCCCTAATGTGTATATTGAGCATTTTCAGTATATGGGCTTCCCCCCCCAATGTTTTTAGGTGGAATCTGTCTTTGTAGCATGAAAGACCTCTGTTGGTATGCCATTCATTCCTGATTCTTTCTTTCAAGTGGCTTGATAACACTTTCCACTTTTTCAAATTGTGGATTCTTCATCAAAGGTGTTCCTGGAAGGAATCTCTCTCATTTATTTTATATGATTCTTTCATTTTATATTATTCTTTCACTACCTTTTTAGTTTTTCCTGATCATTTAATGTGTTCCCCTTTTGGCCATGTAGTATTCCTATTTTATGTTTCAATTCCCATATAATTTCTCAGATCTTGTGGAAGAGATTTCTTGTTGTGCCTTTTTCTTGTTGTGCCTTTTTTTTTTACTGTTCTTCTGTTACTTTGCATTTATTGTAATAGTGTCCCTTTAATGATTTCCATTATTTGCCTGGCAATTCCAAACTTGTATATGTCATTTTGGTTTGCTTTTGGTTCTTGTCTACCTCTAGCTATTTGAAAAATTTCATCAGTCATCTAATGATGTTTTTTATTTCTTTGTGGCTCTTGCTGGTGCTCTTTTTGCATTCTTCCTTAATAATGCTCATTGTTTTAGTCCAAAGTTCTTCTGGAACCTGATCAAATACGCTTAGTAGTATGAATATTTTCTTTACATGAACTTTAAATTTCACAGTTATTTTCTTTAGATTGTCTTTTGGCACTGTCATTGATTTAGTGTACCTCATTAGCTTTACTGTAAATTTTTATATTAGCAATTCCTGTGCCACAATCCATGACTGGGCTTGTTTTTGCAGAATGAAAATAGATGACTGCACATGTAACACCCGTGTGGTACAAGTTGATTTTATCTGAAAGAGTACACCTACAATATGGGCATTAAACATGCTTAAATCATGATATTTGAATTATGTTGCTTTCTGGGCCTGGCCAAGTAATCACCTTTGATTCCAGTGTAACAACAGAAGTCTTTTAAGATGTTTTAGTTCTTCCTGAAACATCACTGTAGATGTCTTCTCAAAATAGGCATGCAAGTAAGATTTAATATACCCTGTCCTTGATAGAATATAGACATTGTGAATGCAGTGTTGCATCCCCTAAAAGAAATGTTTACTTTCAAATTATCCTCAAACTTTTATTGCATTCTGAACAAGGTCATTATCTTCTGGGATATATCCTGAGAACATATATTTAAATCACTATAGTTATCAAAACACTATATAAATGCTAAACATTGTTAGTGAAAGTAAGAACAATGGAAATCTGTTGATTGTTTAGTCTAGCATCTTGTTTCCAGTGTTAATCAATTGTGGCCAGCACTTCTGAAAAACCTACAGTTTGGTCTAATTCATATCCAGGATCATGCTGTAGACATGCTCACTATTGAGAGTGAGATACTTTACTATAAAGCAACTAGTTTATATATTGTCACTCCCATAAACTCACTCAATGATTTTAGCTATACCACATGCTGTCAGTCTGAGCATCTCCAACTGCATTGCAAATTATACAATGTGAGAATAACCATATTAGCCTCTCTCACAAAGCTATTCTGAAGTTTAAAATAAGTTAGTGTATATAAAGTACTTGGAAGAATCAGGGACAGTCCCTAAAGCTAAGTATTAATTCCTATAATCTAATTATTCCTATTATCTAATTATCTAATTCCTGTGTATCGTTAAAGAAAAAGAACAAGCCCGCTAGTAATAGCATGTAGTAATAAAATTAACCTTGTGTGGGATGATTTTTTAAAAAATTATAAAAATATTTTTTTGAAAATGGTTGCTCTGTTATGATATTTGACTAAATGTGTTTGTTTCTTTAAAGATAATTAAATATTTGTACAGGCTAGCTTAGAACTTCCTGCCTTTTCAGAACAGATGATTCATTATAAATTAAGTCTTCTGTTGCACCAAGGTAGACTTTGAAGTAAACAGAAAACATGTCACTTTGAAGCAAACAGAAAAACCATCTTATAAATAACTAATCTAACAGTGTTTCCTTTTGCTGACTTACACTTCACCCATTCCAAGCTACAGTTCTGCTCGTGGGCGTAATACAGAATCTAGTTTCTTGCTTTTCACCATTGGTGCATACATAGACAAAGAGGGCAAGAAGCTGGTCTTTATAAAAATCTCATAAATGGCCAGAATTTTTTTGCATGTGCGCTCAGTGGAAAACAAGGGAGCTACTGCTCTGTGATGCCCTGTTTGGTTTTGTTCTCCTCTCCGGTCTACAGTAACAGTTGTACTAAAAATACTAATGAATATTTCTGCTGATTAACTGTGTTATGTCCCCTAGATTGCCTATTAATTGTATCTAATCAGAGGTGAAATGGTGATAGATGTATAATTAAAGCTGGGGTAGGGAATCATGCATCCCTCCAGACATTGTCAGACTTCAGCTCTCATCAGCCTTCCCCTAGGCAACAAAGTAAATAGTGAAGAATGTGAGGAACAGCAGAAATATTGTTCTTTCTGGTTGATTCCATTACTGCCATCATAGAACACATAAATTGGTAACTTTTATTAAAACATTAAGTTGTTTTGAAATGTAAAAATATTTAAAGGCTGCTGTTGATTATATGTAAGACCAACACATTGTAAGATTCAAGCTGTATTGATATGAATTTTAACTCAAAGGAAACTGTTTACTGTGTGTTACCAAGTAATCTAATTTCGGATATCCCATCCAATTCTAATCTTGCCTTTGTTGCACTCTAGAACAGGAAAAGCCCTCTGAGTTAAAACACACGTAGTGAAAAATCCCATCTTTTTATTGAAGCTAAATAAAATAGCCAGTATAAATAAATGCTTATAAAAAGTAAGAAAGTTCCAAAAAGTATAAAGTCAGTAAAAGCAATGTCCACAAAAAATATAAATGCAATCCCAGGCAATAAAAAACCAGACAAGAAGCAACAGGATGCAAAGACAATCCAGGCAAAGCTAGTCAATATCCACAAGGCTAGAAATCCACAGGAACAAGACCCCTTGAACAGGAATATAGTGGCTCATGAACTTGATTTCCAAATGATGCCTGATCTAACAGGTTTTCCCTTGAAGCAAACCTTATATCCCAAAACCCAGAAACTGGTTTCGTTTCCCCCACTCTTGGCTCTTATCTGACAAAGTCTTTCAGAGCAGCGTAACCCTTGAGTTTGTTGTCTATTTTGACTAAACTCCAGACGCCTGTTTTTCAACTCCTTATCTGGCTGCTGCTCATTAAAATCCCCAGCTGTCAGATTGTTGCCCAAACCCAAATCTTGAGAGCTCACAGCGAGAGGGAGTAAACTACAATCTCTCTGACCAGCAGGAATATCTCATGAGAAACTTCCCTTTGCACAGAGGCCTCTCTGTCCTGGTCTGCATGAAAATCATTGACTAAACCATCTCCATCTTGCACCTCATCCTTGGCACCATCATTTCCCTCGTCAGAAGCATCATGATCCTGCTCATCATTTCCCACATCAGAAACATCATGATCCTGAAACACAAACACAGGCTGATTCCCAACAGCCTTTTCCAAAAAAAAAATCTCACTGGCCTCAGTAGAATTACTCTTGTAGAACACATTTACTCTTTTAATGTAGAATTGATATTTCTTTGGGATATATTTTAAAAATAATCTAATTCTCTTTAGATCATTCAAGCCTGACTTTGTCCTTGTTCGACAACACTCATTCAGCATGGCAGAAAATGAAGACTTCCGTAATTTAATTATTGGGATGCATTATGCTGGAATTCCAAGTGTTAACTCCTTAGAGTCTATCTACAACTTCTGTGACAAGCCCTGGGTGGTAAGTAATCTGATAGATTTAAACAATAGCCATTTGTCTGAATGTAAATATTTTTGTGGTGAAGGAAAGGAGTCCCCTTCATCCCAATGCTGCAGACAAAGTTGGAGATGCCTCCTTCTCTTGGGAGATTATTTTTCATCCAAATCATAGTCCTGTTTTTATCAATCTATTTTTATCATTGTGAATGCTCTGAATTGTACTAGTTCCTTAAAACTGATGCCAGTCATTTTACCTTACTCCTCAGAGTTAACAATTGAAACTTCAAGTTTGTACATGTACCAAATGTATTTCCCCCCATTATTTTGGTGTAGCAGGGATGGCTGTAGTTTAACTATGTAGAAGCATTCCAGTAATTCCCATAAGAAAAGAAACTGCAATTATTAATTAAAACAGCACTTTTCAGAACAATAGATATTTGGTCCCCTCAAAACAGAGAGAAGGGATTGGGATGATCATATATTTAATGTATTGGTGGGATCCGCAAAATGCTAAATTCAAGATGAATTCTCACTGCTACCTCAAAATAAGGCTGAGAAATACAATTGCCTGGAGCCCTTAATCCCTTATAGTAGCAAGGCACATAAAAAGTGCTACAGAGTATAGAAAAGAAAAACCCCAATAATTAAAGTTGAAGATATGGCAGTAAATTGGGAAGTACCCCAAAATGATGGTTGCCACAGCCATACCCCTAAGATTAGCTATAAATTCAGGCAACTAAATGGATCCAGATCAATAAAACATTCTGTCAACTCTAAATTTGGTAATCAAAGGATGGGACAACACCCTATGAAAAAAGTGTATAATTTTAGAGACTTTTAAGTTGGAGCTAGCACATAAGGACAAAGACATACGGTATAGTTATTGGAGGAGGGGGACATGCACAAAATGATGGCATGCCCTTCCCCCTGAAGAATTCTGTACCCCATGAAATTGTCCTTCCTTCCTCAACTATTTAGCATTGTAGGAACCTCTAATTTCAGTTGAGAATTTAGGAATTGAGTTGAGGCATCCAAAGAAAAGAAGCAAAAAAGGATACCAAGGAAATGAGACCACAGAAAAACAAGAGATGTGAATGGTTTTCAGTGTCTCACTCCCTGCAATACTAAAAAATCAAGAACTTCATTTGAGAGAGTAGAATTCTTATTTGGAGGAGGAAAATTAATCTCAGTTCACCAGTCTTTTTACAACGGATTAAAAAATTTAAACAGACTAAAAATATTATTAAATAGTTTAAACCCCACAGACATTTAGAACAGTTTAAAATCTATGGACTGGGAACAGTTTATTTATTTATTTATTTAAAACTTTTATATACCGATCTTCTCAACCTCCGCAGAGGGACTCCAGCCAGTTAACAGCAAGGATTCAATGCCAAATTACAATTTAAAACATCATAAAAGCAATAAAAGATTAAAATACAAGTAGATTAAAATACATAAAAATACACATAAACCGGATCGCCTGTTTTTTCAGTCCTAGGTCTATATGAAATTCAGATTTGGGTTAGAGTCAGCCTGACACTTTTTTGAAGGGATTTTTACAGTCAGGCTGCTTGTACTAAGAAAGCTCTGTCATATATATCTACTTTTATGGAGCTGCTTATATTTGTAGTTGGAGGAAGAGATGTTTCAAATATCTTCGTTCCCATTCAATTTGACTTTTGTAGGTCAAAACCAAGACAGAAGTATTCCTGGTTAGTCGAAAGCCCGAACAGGGTATAGAGTTACAGCCTGTGCTGGATGGGGTTACACTCCCCCTGAAGGTTTGCAGCTTGGGAGGTTTCCTGGCTTCATCGCTGAGCCTGGAACCCCAGGTCTTGGCAGTGGCCAGGGGAGCTTTTGCTCAATTAAAACTTGTGCGCCAATTGTGCCTGTACCTTGGGAAGTCAGACTGGGCCACGGTAGTCCACGCTCTTGTTACATCACAAATAGTACATGGACTTGCATTTGAAGACTGTTAGGAAGCTTCAAATGGTCCAGTGGGCAGCAGCCAGATTCCTCACCAGAGTGTTGTATAGGGAGCACACAACCCCTCTGTTACATCAGCTCCACTGGCTGCTAGTTTGCTACCGAGCACAATTCAAAGTTCTGGCTTTAGCCTATAAAGCCCTAAATGATTCCAGCCCAGCTTACCTTTCTGAACGTATTTCCCTCTATGAACCCCCTCAGAGGTTAAGAACTTCTGAGGAGACACTGCTCTTGGTCCCACCTCCTTTGCAGACATGATTAGTGGGGAGGAGAGACAGTTCCCTCAGCTGTGGAATTCCCTTCCCAGTGAAATCAGATCAGCCCCCTCCCTCTTGACCTTCAGAAAATGTGGAGTGGGACCAAGTTTGGGACAGTAATTGTTTTCAGTGCAATAATGCAGTGATGACAGGAACAGCTATGGACTGTGATTTTTGGATTAGGTGGTTTTAATAATTGGTTTTAATATTGAGTTTAGATGTTTTAAACTTTTTGGTTTTATTATATATGTTTATTTCATTTGGATGTATGTTTGTGTGACATCAAATTGTTGCCTATTGTAAGCTGCTCTGAGTCCCCTTTGGGGTGAAAATAGCTGTAGCACAGCAGTTCTCGTTTGTGCCTGGGGGGCAGGGGACAGGACCGGGGGTCCCATTGGCATTGGGGCCTGCAGCAGCGGAGATGGATTCTGAAGAGGATTTAGAAGGGTTAGCAGGAGGAGAGTTTCCCATCACTGGGCCTCCTTCTCCCACAGAAAGCTTGGCTTGGGAGGAAGGTTGGCTTGACCCTTACGAGACAGATAACCAGGTGCAAATGGAAAGCAGTGATAGCGAAACTTATGAACAGCCGGGTGGGCGAGGTTCACAGGATCCTTTGAGTGAAAACATGGAAGAGAGCGGCTGGGAAGAATCTAGGGAGGAGAGCTCTCATGGAGATAGAGACCCAGATGCTGGGAGGCAAGGCCGTGCTTTCGATAGGAGACGAAGCATCGAGACTAGCAGGAGGGGATGGTACCATAGCCTAGACAGGCCGAGGTCCGTCAGCAGAGATTGGAGACGACAAGCCTAGAGCGTCGGGGACCTCGGCCGAAAGATTAAGTATAGGATCCGTGGGAACGAGATCCTCAGTACTTGACCACGTCTCTTCTGAGCAGACGTGAAGCCAAGCTGGTCCACGGAGCTAAGAAAATAAATAATAATAAATAAAACCAGCACTTTGAATTGATCTCAGAAACAAATTGAAATTCAGCACAATTTGTGCAAGATTGGTGATAATTTTGATATATGTTTTCAGTATCAGTCTGTTTAGTATTAATGCATGTTACGAGGGCGGGTCAATAAGTCCATGACTTTTCAAATGAAACACAGGTTTTTGAATAAAAAATCATTTTATTTTTCAACGTAGTCTCTTTTGAGTTCTATACACTTTGTCCAATGTTTCTCCAAATTTTTTTATCCCTTCCAAAAAATAAGGTTTGTCAAGGTCATCAAAATAGGTATTTGTTTGTGATATGATTTCATTGTTGGAGTCAAATCTCTTTCTGCCGAGCCATTTCTTCAGGTTTGGAAACAATAGTCACTCGGGGCTAAATCCAGAGAATAGGGCCGATGAAGGAGCAATTTGTATCCCATTTCATGGATTGTTGCCATGGCAACTGCACATGTGTGCACCCTTGCATTGTCCTGTTGCAAAAGAACCTTTTTCTTGGCCAAATGCGGTCGGCTTTTTTTTTCAAATCCTCATTAAATCGACGCAATAAGTTGGCATAATATTCGCAGCGCTGGAATACGGGTCTGAAAAATGCAGAGTGCTAGCCAGGACAGGACTAATGCTGACATATTTTACAAACCTGTAAGCACACTGGCTGGAAGGTAAACAAGTGTGCACACACCCAGAGAGGAAACCACTTTATTTCCATGGGAACTCTCACATTGCGCCCCTTTGTTTCCATTTCCTGTGACCTCTCATAGTTGCAACCAAGTGAAAAAGTTGTGTTCAACTGAAGTGCAACAATCTGTATCTACTCATTGAACTTTTAACCTTCTTTCTCTGTATGTGGATAGTAATAACAACCTGGCAAGTTATAGAGCACCTTAGATCTGCATCGTGACCTTCCGATGGATGTTAATTACATAATTATATGCAATAGTGTTAAAGCCATTCCTGCACAATCTGTCCCTTGAATGTAAAGTTTTGTTTGTTTTCTGCAGTTTGCCCAGTTGGTGTCCATCTACAGAACTCTGGGGCCAGAGAAGTTTCCTCTTATTGAACAGACATTTTATCCCAATCACAAGGAAATGGTAGGTGTAGATAATATACATAAATAACAATTGCCTTTTGGAGATATGGGAAAGAGCTAAAAATACATTTTGTTGCTTTGTTGACAATCCTATTGATTGAACCTGAGTAACTGACCATAAGAAACTGCAGAAATTGAAACACATATTTTGTGTGTGTTTTAAGTACAGCCATCACCAATTCATTCTCAAATTGCATTGTGGATTTTGCTAGATTATATACCTGTAGTCTACTGATTTTTGAAAAAAATGTATTCAGTTTAAAAATTGTTGAAAACAGTTGTGTTCTGTGTTTAAACTCAGCCTTTACTTTTCGTATTCTTGCTAAAAATACCATCACCTGTTAAACATACAATCTACTGTTACATAATAATAATAATATTATAATAATGGTTTCTACTCTGGAAATATATGCTTTCACACATTTGCTTCTCCATGAATCTGTCTGTGGACCACATGGTGATGAAAATTGGTTTATTCGCTCTCCTTTGTAAATATATATATCCCACCATCATTGTATGGGAAAGGGTTCCAGCATGAAAGAAAATGGGTGTGGTCAAGGAATTTTAACGTCATTAATAATTTTGCTATCCCCAGGGCCTTGCCACTTAGGCAAGGGTGGAGCTTTGACTCTCACTTCAAGCTGCAACCCATTTCAGAGTGAGAGACAATCCTACTCTTTGTGCTGGTCTGTGACTGTAGTAAAGTTTTGTTGTTGTTGACAATCTTACACTCCATTCCCTTGCTTCAGAACTGTCCCTGGGGTGAGGCAGTGTTCAGAATTACAGAGCAAAGAGAAACTCTAGACATCTTCTTGAAAAGAATTTGGGGGTCATCTGCCATCACAGTGTACTTTCAGGGTATTCAGAAGGCTTGGTTTAGAACCCTAAAATCGGGATTCTAAAATCAAATGGGGGGGATTTTTTTTATTAGTAATAGAAAGACTTACAAAAAAATTTCCAAAAATTTCTAAAATGTAATGTAATTACTAACGAAATTTGTTAGTAGTTCGTATGCCAGCGCATGCGCATTCCAGATGGTTTTGGCCTACAACTCCCAGAAATCCTAACCGCTGGTAAACTGGCTGGGATTTCTGGGAGTTGTAGGCCAAAACTTGAATAAATCACACTGGATTCTAGATGGGATTCTCCAAATAGGAAGGAGGAAGGGAGGGAAGGGGTATTCTATTCTTGGAAGCAGCAAATAAAAGGAGGAGGAAGAGCCCCCCCCCCGCTTGCTCCTCGCTGCCTCTCTCTCGCCCCGATCCTGAGGGAGTGAGGGCCCAAGTTTGCCCAGGCTGCGGGGAAAAGGAAGAGGTTAAGCATATACATAAATAATGCACAGTCCCCCCAATAAGATCAAACATGTAATTAGATGAAAGTCTGTATTTAGCAAGATAGCCGACAAACATATCCAGTGGAATCAGAGTTAAATGAATGGGTGGAAGCCTGGAAAAATGTAAACAGAGAGGTTTACTCAAAAGTAAATCTGCAAAGGAGGGCACTTTGGAGGAATTGCCCTCCTTTGCGGATTTACTTTTGAGTAAACCTCTCTGTTTACATTTTTCCAGGCTTCCACCCATTAATAGAGTCACACCCGGCACTATAGGGTATACATAGAAAAGGTGGGGAATCCCCAGCGAGCGGAGGAGAGCGAGTGCGTCTTCCCCAAGGCAGAAGGGGGAAGATCCCCAGGACTACTGCATGGATCTCCCCCTTCGGAGTCTCCGCTGACGCAAGCAAGCTGCACCCGCTTCTGCCTTCGGAGGAAGACGCACTCACTCTCCTCTGCTTCGCCTGGGGATTCCCCACCTCAGCGCTGCTCTGTTCCTGCTTGTGTGTGTGTTCCCCCCCACACACACACACACTTCCAGCCGCCTACATTTCGTCCACAGAGACACTGGTAATCTTACACCCTATAGTACCGGCTGTGAATCTATGAATGGGTGGAAGCCTGAAAAAATGTAAACAGAGAGGTTTACTCAAAAGTAAATCTGCAAAGGAGGGCAATTCCTCCAAAGTGCCCTCCGTTGCGGAGTTACTTTTGAGTAAACCTCTCTGTTTACATTTTTCCAGGCTTCCAGCCAGAGGAGCAAGCTTAGAGCTTGCCTTGCCAATACTTCAGTTTATTGCCAAGGGCAAAAGGGAGGTGGTGAGAGAGGAGGAGGAGGATGCCCCCCCCCCCATACAACCTAATTTCGAGACTTAAGAAAAATCATGGCCTGGAAGTTCGATAAACAAAGTCCACTTCCTGGTTGGCGTTCCAGATGCGTAAAAACTCAAAAGTAGCATTTCTTACTAATCCCTTCCGAAATCGTTTAATTTTCATAACTCTCAGCCCATGCCTAGTATTCAGAAAACAAGTAAATTCAGTACAACTCCAGGGATGATACCAACTCTGCCTTCAACTATAAACATTTTTAAATAAATACGTTTGTTATGCCTCTGAAATTCTGATGTCTTAGAATTGTACCAAACACCCTTACTCTGTCTTTTTAGCACTGTACATCCAGTTTGAAACTAAGCCCTATTCTTCCTCAAGCTAGAGAGAGATATCCTCACATTTAGATTGTGCTTCCAAGTGTCTGTGTACAACTGCACAACTGCAGGGGCAATTGTTGTTCCTTCCCAGTTCCAAGACTGGAAAGATGTCTGGAATTTGTGCATGCCAGAGGGCAGTGAATCAAACTACTGCTAGTGTGATGTGTTTAATTGTGAGCTCCTGGTACAAAAAAAACCCATGTTAATTCCTGAACAGGTGGCCAGCAGTCTGCTTTGGCATCAGGTAATACCAGTCTGTGGCATAAACTTGTTGCTATCCATTGGAGGAATAGAGTTGCAAAATTATCTCAGTGTGATTTTGGGAAATACAATGTAAAATACCATGTTTGTTATGTAGAAGTTAAAACACGATTTTACACTATAAAGTTTGTTTCTGTCTCCCCCAGCACTGGTAACTTTGAGTACTAGTATAGTAGGGTTTTCAATGTTTGTTTTTTTTCAAAAACAGTACAAATGAGCCCTACTACAGTTGAAGCATGATTCTCAGAGAAATTCTCTGTGCTGATCTGATGTTTAATTTGTATGGAGTATGAAGTCTAAATCCTGAGTGTTTAAGAATACATGTTGAAACTGAAGTACTCTTAATTTAGGCTCTGTTGGATTGATTTCTAGATTCTGTAATTTGTATTCTCAGCATGTTTCTCTCTTGCCTTGCAAATAAATGAGATAGTCTTTGAAAATCTTAGCCCTAGTCAGGAATTCCCGGCTAAGGATGTGTTGCAGGAGTACCCACCAGATTAGTAGACATCATCTATTTACATATCCAAGAGCTTTCCAACTTTATAATGTATAGAAAATTGAATTTTTAAAAAATGTCCTGTATAAGATTATTTCCCCATAGCATTTACCTACATGTAGTATTTACCTACATGTGGAATATATACTTGGTTTTTGCTAATTATTCAACATTGGTGACAGTGTGGATAACAGTGGTGAAGATGATTGAAGTACTTATTTTATAAAATTTGCAAACCAAATTGTGCACAAGGAGATATTAAACATAGTTGGTTTTGCAATGTATTCGTTTCTACCATATTGTTAACATGTACAACATTCAATGATCCCGTATCAAATCTGAAAAGTGACTATAGCACAATTGTATGCATGGGGGTTTTTTCTTCAAAAGAGTAGTGCAGTACTAGACATTGGCAAGAAATGAGTCTCATTTAGTACAGAATTGTAGCATGTCTCTTATTGTTCGGCGGCATGCTTCTAAAGACTTTTCAGATGGAAATAAGTCCCTTTCAGCATAGTGGCACTTACTCCAGAATAAACATGTTTATTACTACAGTCCTCATGTGATCTAGTTTTTTGTTGTAAAAAGAGTTAAATCGGCCTGCCCTTGTCAGTGATCCGGAAACTTAAGCTCATCCAGAATGCCGCTGCACGACTTCTCACTGGGGCTCCAGTGAGATGTCACATAACACCTATCCTCCAGCAGCTTCATTGGCTTCCGGTCGAGCACCGGATCACCTTCAAGGTGATGGTGTTAACTTTCAAGGCCTTGCATGGTCTGGGGCCGCTGTATCTGAGGGACCGTCTTTTCCCCTACCAACCTCAGAGGTCACTTCATTCTGAACAAATGAACCTCCTTGAAGTACCGACCTTCATAGCAATCCATCTTGCATCGACCCAATGCAGAGCCTTTTCTGTAGTGGCGCCGTCAATATGGAACACTCTTCCTAGTGATGTACGGGCCATGCAGGACCTTCTCTCCTTCCGCAAGGCCTGCAAGACTCACCTTTTCCAGCTAGCCTTTGATTGCTAGGCCAGAAATCTTTTTTAAGCTAGTTTAATATGTATGCTTTTACCTCTGTGTGTTTTACCTGATTGTAAGCCGCTCCGAGTCCTTGAGGAGTGGCGGCATACAAGTCCAAGTAATAAATAAATGAATAAATAAATCTGAGCTTATAGCTTCCTTTTTCATATATTAAAATATTTTGATCTGTTTCCCCCTCCCTGTACCATCAAGTTAGAGGAATATTTTTATTGTCTACTAAACTCCAAGTTAATATAATATTCTGCATAAAATTCAGAATGTAAACACAGACATGATTTCACTCTCTTTCAGTATTCTTTTAATGTGGCTGGTTCAAATGTGCAAAGATGACTGTAAATTTGAAGATTCTTTGCTGTCTCTAGGAAAACTTTGTAAAGTCAGTAGTCTGGACAATGGGTCATGGAAAATGGCACATAGATTTCGGAGTTTTCATGAAGAGATTAAGTTGCTGTTGTGGCATGATCCAGAGAGTGAGTTTTGTCTGTAGCAACATGGGAGCCAAACTGAAAGGTCTTGTCTGTGCTGATACTTTGCGATGGATCAAGAGTTTCTCACAGTCCCTTCATTTCCTCTTTTTCTCGTTCTCTGTCCTCTTCCTATTCAGAATTTTATATTGTGGAATGAGAGAGTATTTGGAGACTTTTAAGTCCTGAAAATGTTCAGGTTGCTAGATCAGATACCATTGTATTTCTTCTTTTTCAAAGCAGGAGCAGTGGACCTTTTACTGCTAAAAAGGCAATAGAACCACCCGTCGGAGGGCGTTCACTGTAGTGGCACCAATTCTGTGGAACAGCCTTCCTGAAGAGACACGGGCCACTCGAGCCCTTCTGCCGTTCCGCAGGGCAGTAAAAACGTGGTTGTTCAGAAAGGCATTCGGCCCATAGCTGACTGCTGTCTACCGCACCCGTTATCCTGCTGCTAGCCTGCCACTGAACTGCAGCCTGGTCTGCAATTTGTTTAGTCGGGGGATTGGAATTGTTTTAATGTATTTTAATGTATTTTAATGTTTTTATGTGTTTATGTTTATTTCGCTATTTTTGTGAACCGCTCTGGGCTCCAGAGAAAGCGGTATATCAAATCGAACCTAATAAATAATAATAAATAAATAAAACGTAACTAAACAACAGTAACCCAGTTATACACTGTAGCGGAGTTTTAAAAACAGCTGCATTTAGAAAAGATTAGGAAATCCCATGGTGTGCTTTTACATTAATGCAGGCCTGCACAACGTGTGGCCCTCCAGGAGTTTGGGACTCCAACTCCCAGAAGCCCAAGCCAGTTTGTCCAATGGCCAGGAATTCTGGGAGCTAAAGTCTAAAACAGCTGGAGGGCCACATGTCTTGCAGGCTTGCTTAAATATAAGAAAAGGTTACATGTTGACCAGCCTATAGTCTGAGGTGATTGTCTCAATATGACAATATAGAACTAGGGAGAACTACTAAACATATTTTGGCAGGTAGAAAAATGTTTCTAGTACCTGCTGCAAATGCCATTGTTCCTGCTAGGGTCATATCCCATTTTTCTTAGCCATTTCTAGGTTGTAGCTTGAATAATAATGATAATAATAATAATACACTTTATTTATATTCCGCACTTCTCACCCCGAAGGGAACTCAGTGCGGATCACAGAACACATACAGCAGACAATCCCTGCCATTTTTGACGTACAAGACATACAACAACATATCAACAACAAGGATCTTCTGGATTGAGCCTTGTTCTTCCTCGCCTCCAACCGGGTGCTGTTGCTATATTCGTCACTGGGTGCTGCTGCTCCATTTCGTCACAGGGGGTGCTGTTGTTCCATCCTCCTTGCTACCTCCTCCTCCTTTTTGATGAAGAGCCTGCCAGCCAGCCTCTTCCAGTACTCGTCTTCAATATTTATTGAAGTTAAAAAGTCCTTTTTAGATTATGCAGTACCTAATTTTTCTACTTGCAGCTAGCTGCTTTCGACTGCTTAGGTCAACAGGGGCAGGGCTTACAGCTGACTTACCCAAGTCACCCCGGGATTCAAACTTGCCACGTTCAGATCTTACTGCTTGCAGCTACAGCTGCTATTTTAACCGCTGTGCTAAACTCCCTGCCCTTGAAGATTTGCTAGGCTTTTTAACAGAGGTTATTGAGAGATTTCACATAAGGTAGACAAAATAATCAATATAGAGGTCTTTTAATTCTGTTATATTAGCAGGAAGATTATATTATTACGAAGTGATTCTTTTTATTTTTCACTGTGTGACACAATGGAAAGGACATTGGCAATGCACTTGCTCACGTGGAGTAAGAGGGCAAATGCCAAACCATACCACACCATGTGCTGTAAGTTATATTTTTGAGGGAGAAACTGGCAAACCACCTCTTGAGTATTCCTTGTCTAAGAAATCCTTATGGAATCCTGTAAGTTAACAGGCTTGAAAGTAGATACACCCAGGGTGAAAACATCATGGTGGGGAAAACTAGTGTGGCTCCGGCTACATCTCAGAAAAAAAAATGCAGATACCCATTCAAGGTCATCTGAATAGTGTGTCCACCTAGACTAATAAAGAAATAGGCCTTATCTACAGCTATGGGAATTCTGTTTATTGTTCAGTGATGGACAACCACTTTCTTTGAAACATAGAATATATAATATGTAATCCAAAATTATATATGGTAGACTAAATAAAGCTGACATAGTCTAATAGAAAAGTCAGTCAAAATATTTTTTGTATGCATGTTATGTAAATATTGAAGAAAAGTGGTTAGTTAAATCAGGATTCCTGTTTCAAGTGCTTCAAATAAAACTGTGATGAGTCAATAACAGAGCAAAAACATTCTGTAACTATTTATTGATATGCAAAACACTGTTATTGCTGGATTGGGGGCGGTGGTGGCAGGGGGGGTTATCTTACAAAATCTTTTTTTAAAACCCAAAGGGCACAAACAATTGGGAAGCTGTAATGCTTGAATTCCAAGGTGTTCATATTAAAATAATCATCATCATATTAATCTTTTATCTGCTATTCTGTAATTCATTGTGAGCTGATGTCCTCTCCCATTATTCTTTTCTATCAACAATTACTTAAGCATATTCAGCTGTCCAAACACTGCAATGGCACTAAAATAAGAAATTTTCATTTGTTTTATTGAGTTTTTAATAGAATGTCTATATCTATGTAATTCTGTGCATATTTATTCAGAATAATACACCTTATAATAGGACTTACTGACTACTATAACTTGGGGCCAGAAGTCTTTTGCATTTTAGATTTTTTGAGATTTTGGAATATATTTTTGCATATGTGTACATAATGAGATCTCGTGGAGATGAGATCTACGTGTAAACACAATTTTTTAAATGTTTCATATATACTTTATATACATAGCCTGAATTTACTTGTTGCACAAATTTACTTAAGCCAGCATGGTGTTTTGAGATGGTTTTAAACAACTGATTTTAAAGTACAGATATAACTGATTTTAGTGTTTGTCTATATTTAAAGTTATTTTATGTTCTGGCACAGAATGCACGCCATATATATTCTGTGCTCCGCCCTGAGTCCCCTTCGGGGTGAAAAGGGCGAAATTACACTTCACCCTCCAACTTGTTGGATGGTGGAGCAATTTTGTCTCCTCCCCTCGGAGAAGAGATTGGTTAATTTTGCAGAATTTGCTGGAAAGGAGGAGGGGCTGGCATAGTGTGGTGCCAGCCCCTTCTCCCTCATTCTGCATCAGGACATCGCCCACCACTCCCGCCCATGGATAGTATAATAATGATCGCTCAAATGCTTTCACATTTGGGGGTCGGATAGGAATTCGCCCGCTAGGGTTTTGCCTATCCTATACTGCCTATTAGGGGCTTAGATGGAATGGTCAGCTAGTAAACTAGCTAAGCGTAAATAGTTGAGTTATTCAAAGGTTTGTATACACTTAAGGCACCCCTTAAGGGTGTGGGGCATTATGCAAACACTCACCTAGACGGTTAATTTTAGGGGTGAGGTGATGGTGAATGTCCCAGGAGCGGGGAGAGTCTAGTCTCAAAAGTTGAGAGAGATTTCTCCTGATGTTTCCCTTACGGGTTGCCTGGGTTGAAGTCTACAGGGGACCCAGGTAGTACGCCTGAATAGCTGAGGGGTAGACTTTAGGAGACGCTACCTCAGCTTACACACACCAAGTTGAACTGACACCAAAAAGTTAGTTGAGTTACAAGTTAAATAGGTAACTATTTAATAAAAGTTGCCCAAATTTGAAACCATATATATTTGTGTCTGTCTCGTTTTTTTCGGGGGGTTGGAAGACAAATAAATGTTTCAAATAAATAATAATGTTTTAAATAATTTTCTGCATGAAATAAAATTTGTGAACATTGAAACATTAGAAAGTGAAGATGTCACTATCCCAACCACCTATGTGGAGGATTTTGGATGATTTTGAATTTTGGAATTACGAATAAGGGATGATCTGACAGTATTTTGCTGCAGTAGCATGTGGTTTGGTGATTCTGACTATTTTCTTTGTTCTGTTGAGATTATGTTGCTAAATAATAATGATTATTTAATGAAGCCATTAAAAAGTATCTGAGCAACTTGGGTATCAGAAGACATAAAAAGGTTTGGAATGGTTTGGAATGGGGAAAGAAAAGAGTTTCAAAAGTTCCCTCAATGGAACATTACCCCTTGGCCTTATGGGTAGCAAAACATTATTTAGGCTTAGTATTTTTAGAAAGTGCTTTAAAAGCAAAATTCTAACTGTTTATTGTATTGTAAGAGTGCTTGTTTGAATACGGTTCTTGCCGACTTCATTTATTTTTACAAGCTATTCATTAATATTTAACACAAGTGTACAGGTTATTACCAATTCTCCTCATACTGCAGTAAATATACAGTTCAAATTTGATGCTACGATAATAAAACATAAACAGATTCAGGAATTCAAGCTCTGGTCCTCCTGGAAAGAAAAACCTTGGAGGTTAGATGGTTGAAAATAGGTCATCTTTTTGAGATATTAAGATATATGAGTATAAACTATCCAATTCCAAGGGAAAGTCATTTTGGAGCGCTTTTATTCTTCTTGCAAATACTATGTACTTAAATTATTTTATTAAACTTTTAAAATTTAAAAATAAAAGTTGTAGTTACAAATAGGAGCTATAACTGTATTAGTAACACATGTAAATATGTCATGTTATATTGGCATATGCTCCTTGGGGATCTCTGCAGGAAGAAGTACTGTATTTGCTAACCTTTCTGGCTTTAGAGCCCACCTGTCTCCTGATGAACTACCATTTAGGAGCTGGGTTTGAAATTGGGTGGCCAAGTAGCATCTATCAATGGTTGTTACAGTCTGACACATGAAGGCCTTGAAGGCCTTGGAGGATGTCTTCTTCATTGTCCACTGACCAGATACAAAACAAGAAACTTAGATGACCAGTTCTCATTCTTTGAAAAATGAACATCCAAAGAACTTAAAATTATTTGGAGGGGAAAGAAGGAATGGCATTGGGAATCCTTATCCCTGAAATAATTCTGAATATTAATTTGGAAATAATTGTTTCCAAACTCCACAAAACACATGAATAAGTTGCAGCATGAAAAGAAGGATGTTTGCCCACTCTTGATATAATAGTATCTTTGAAATGTTGATTATATGTATGAATATAAATGTCTTTCATGGCTGCTTCTTTCTTAACTAAGTAATTACATTTATATTCCAATTCTGTAAACATTTAAGACTGCTTTTAAATAATGAATCTGAGAGGTGTTCCTCTGTGTATCTGGTAATCGAGACATCCAAGCCATCAGAGCACTTCCAAACTGTCTCAGCTGAGAAGTTTTATTGCTTTAGATCAGTGGTGCTCACACTTTTTCAGCATGCGAGCTACTTATAAAACAACCAAGTCAAAATGATCTACCTACTCACTACTCAGAGAGCCATAAAAGCAAAATATTTGGAAATTTATTTTAGTGAGAGCCATATAATATATTTTAAGACTGAATTCAACTAAATGTGAGTATAATAAGCCCCTGAATTTATTCATAATAATAATGATGATGATAATATTCATTCAGCCTCTGCTAATAATAATAATAACAACAATAGGTTCCTAGAGTAGAAGGAGACCTCCAAGGGCCATCCAGTCCAACCTCCTTCTGCCATAAGGGAAAAACACAATCAAAGCATTCCTCACAGATGGCCATTCAGCCTCTGATGATAATAATAATAACAATGGGTTCCTAGAATAGGAGGAGACATCCAAGGGCCATCCAGTCCAACCTCCTTCTGCACCTGGGCTGCGTCGGGAGCCTGCGGGGCGGGACTGAGCCTTCCTCCCGCCCTGCCTGCGACCTACCAGGACGCCCTACCAGTAGATCGCGATCTACCTAATGAGCACCCCTGCTTTAGATCATGTGGCATCCAGCTTTGAGGCATGCTACATTACCTAAATTATGATCTGAGATGTGGCTGCCTTGGTATGAGGTTTCGAAAGGGCCAACACTTCAGAGAGGATTGTGAATGGTGTGTTTCTTTAAAAGACATGAACTGTTTAGCATACTTGAAAATATTTGTCTGCCTGGTATCCCATTAATGAATTAATTCTGTTTAGAGATAGCGTTTGGGGCAGAGGAATTCTGAGCTATTAACCAATTGTTTCCCATTGTAGTTGAATTAAACATTGAAATACTGTCATACTTACAAAGCTCATGCCTTCACCACCCCAGTATTATGAAAAGTTGTGTGAAGTAAATCAGTATATGAAATTAGATTCTTTAATATATTTAAATATAATAATATGAGAAATAAGTGTTTTTTAAAAGAGTGTATTTTCTGCCTAGCAACTAAGGTATAAAAACTGGGTCCCTTGGCCTATATAATGCAAGACTCAAGTTTGCAAATTGTAACATTCTTTATTTGTTCATTTGTTCTTGTCAATCATCCTATAACCAAATCTTTGAGGACAACATACATGATGTGTAGAATCTTAAAAATAGCACATATATCTGGTATTTATGTCTACTATGGCATGATTGTATGTCTACTATGGCATGATTGTATGCCTTGTTTAAACTGAGTTTTCAGTGTTGAGTGCATCTACAGTGTAGAATTAATACAGCTTGAAACCACTTTAACTGCCATGGTTCAATGCTATGGAATCATGGAAGTTGTAGCTTTATAAGCTCTTTGCCCTTATTTTCTAAAGAGTGTGGGGCCTCACCAAACTCCCATGATTCCATACCATTGAGCCATGGAAGTTAAAGTGGTGTCAAACTACATTAATTCTACACTGTAGGTGTACTGTAGTATTTCTTCTCCAAAATGTAGTCAGTAACTAAGTAACATTTATAGTCACAAATTCAGGTGGACCATAATATGTGATTACAATAAAAGTGTGAATCTTCAATCTGAATTCCAAGAGATACCATTTATGAAGTCCACACAGATAATCTGAGCTGGTCTGTACCCCTCCCATTGTTGATGTACTAAACAGTTTACATATGATTATGTACCATTTTCTTCTTTTGTCCATGCTTTCCTCTCTTCATTATTTGTTCATGCAGATAGTTACCAAAATGTGGTAACTAGGTACATCTCAAGCCATTGGAAGTCGCTTGGAAAAATGACAACTCTGGTGAACTTCTTGCTAGAAGTTCACCAAAATTTTTATTGATTGATTTATTGATTTAAGGTTTTTTGAACCTGTGATAGTATGTAATGGTATTCCTTCTGATCCTGGAAGGTGATAATAATTACATAATAGGACAATAAATCTTTTTGTTTGATAAATATTACTTTTCTGGTAGTGAAATGCAACAATCAGCCTTACTTTCTGTTTTACATTATATGCCACTGGATTCCTACATTGGATCTGCTTCTGATGATCCTTTGATATACTATACTTTTGGATGAATCATTCAGATAAGTCTAGATTAGATGTATTTACTGTACAGAAATGTGAAAGATAACATTTAAAATGATACTCGCACAACAAAACAGTTAACTTGCATTATTTGAAGCATGGGAAATTAAACATTCACGCTTTTTACAGAAGGCTATTATAATCTTACAAATACATTGGGCAAGATCTTTTGTCTCATAACATTACACTGCAGAAAAAGAACTATACAGAATAGTGTTCACCCCACGACTCCCACCAAAATACCATTTTGCATTAAAACAAGATGTTTTGTAATTCGTCTTGTTATAACAAAAATAGTAGTCCAAATTTTAATATATCTTGTTTTGTATGGGTACATTCATCTTGATTTTTTCCAAAAAAAAACAAAAACAGCAAAATTACTATTCTTAGAAATAAAGCAGTTTTCCCACATAGCACCCCTTTATAAAAAGAACAGTAGAGAGCAGCTACCTCCTGGAGACTCATTGCTCTTCTTGTCTGGGTGCCAATTCTATGAACTCTGTACTTTATTGGCACAGGACAATATTCTTTTGTTTCTATGCAAGAGACAGTTGTCAGAAGTTCAAAGCAGCAGTGAGCATGCATGAACTTAGATGGATATGACCTCTGGGGCTTTGGAAGGAATTACAGCATTCATGGTTCACTGATGTCAACAAACTCCTTCTCTGGCGGAGGACCACCACGATACCAACTGCATGTTCCATCGCTGCGCTTAATACAGGCATAATGCTTTGCTTGATGCCCATACAGTTTTCTCTCTATCAGCCAGTCTGTCCACAGGCATTCATTTGGTGTAGTGATTGAACAGGGCACCATGTAGCAAGTAGAAATCTAAATACAGAAAATGTCATTAATTCTATCTTCTTTATGTATCAATGCATAAAAATCATTTTCACAATATTTACAAAGGCATTCGCATTAAAAATCATTGCAGTAACATAGCATTGTTTCTGAATTATGTAGAAACCTTCAGTTAATTTGAGATGATGAATACGGGGGTGCATTCCTTTGCATGGAACAGGATATATATCCTAACATGAAATGGTGGATAGATTTTTCTAATATAGAAACATAACATGGTATAGACCCATCCTCTTACACTGTGTAATTATTAACTAATCTTGAAGAAAGCAATGAATAATTTTAACATTTTTCTTCCTACTGTGTGAACATTCAAAATCTGCACAAAAACTATTAGAGACTATTTGCTATGGCAACAGCCATTTCTGCACATTAAAAAGCATATTCTATGTAGAAAATAGTATTTCTGCATTGAGATACCATTTTGCATTGAATATTCCCCCAATTTGTATGTTCCCTGTATGTTCCCCAGAGATCACTACGATCTAAAGAACATAACTTATTGGAAGTTCCTTCTGTTCTCGCTTATCACCTGTCCTCTACCAGACAGAGAGCCTTTTCGGTGGCAGCCCCAACGCTTTGGAATGCCCTGCCAGATGAGGTCCGGGTTCTTAGAGAGTTGCCTGCGTTCCGAAGAGCATGCAAAACAACTTTATTTCAGCAGGCTTTCAATCTAAACTGACCCAATGTAACTGACCCAATGTTACATAAGGCAACATTAACAATTAAATACACTAAGAAACAATAAAAACAATGCTAAAACCAACAATAAAACAGTCACCCCAATGTAACTAGGTGTACTAGGGGTGACTGTTTTATTGTTGGTTTTAGTATTGTTTTCATTGTTTTTAGTATATTTTATTATTAATGTTGCCTCATGTAAACTGCCCCGAGTCTGTTGGGATGGAGCGGTATATAAAATTGAAGAAATAAATAAATAAATAAATAAATAAATTCAGTACAATATTTTTAGCACCTGAAATAGCTTTTTGGCATAGAAAAACAACCACTTTCAAATTCTGCTCTAAGTAAGTATCAAAGTATGCAGATTGTCTAGTCCAGGGTTCTTCTTGTCAACATTTTGTAACACATAAAAGGCATTCTTAACAATTTTGGAATATTTTAAAATATTTTATCTGCATTCTGTGAGATGTCACCTTTTTTAAAACATCTTCAACAAGTTGTAAATCCATGCCAATATTGCCACCATAGATCAAAGGGACAGTGTAAGTGCCAGCTGGGTATCTACATTATGCACGAAAAGTGCTGGAGGTAGGTTATCAAGTAAGAATATTCCATCATAGCACATATAATTTCTAATGTAAAGTACTGTTTATGCATATAAATGTGATGAGTATTATATTTTCCTTTTCCATTGCCCTCCCATCTGCTCGAGATCCCCGTGTACAACTGGTGGGCCACTGTGTGATACAGAATGCTGGACTAGATGGGCTGAGGTCCGATTCAGCATGGCTCTTATGTTCTTATGTTCTTATGAGGGGGTGTTTTTTTTTTTTAGGGAGTGTATGTGTAGTTCAGAAGAAAAGGGATTAAATTTGTGCCTGTTGTATAACCACATGCCCAGATTTTGTATCAATAAATTACTTTGGAGTATAATTTCTATTACGGTAACAAATTATCATGAAGGTAGATGGAGGCAAATTCCATGCTGCATTAATAGCTTCTGTGATTGTCGGAATCCACAATCCTATGATGAAATATTTATGTGGCTACCTTAGCCAGTAGATTCAATCAGGAAATCAATTCTAGATATTGCACCTCTTTAGCTCTTCCAGAGACATTAACAGGGATATTAACCTACACATGTACATTACTTAATATTACCACATCAGTTTTACATTCATTCTACTGGAGCATTTCATGCAGCCTAAGCACAATAAAAATGTTTTTAACAGTACATAAAGCACTTTACATTTAAAAATTCAGTTTGTGCTTCATCACAACTCCAAAAATAATCTCTCTATTACATTGTTTATTACATTATTCATGGTTTGGGCAGGGGAATGTTGCTCTCTGAATTATTATGTTTAGAATATATTAAGTTTTCATTAGAATCAGGATAGATTAGGACAATGCAACACTCCAGCACTCCAGAAGAAAATAAGTAGACACATTCCAATGCTGTTCTGAGCAGCCTGGAATATTTGTTTGAAATTGCTATCTTTATCATTTTTAGTGAGATTGGCCATGTGGCTTTGTTTTGATTTGATTCTGGAAAACAGACTCTTCTTGGATTCTAGCAAAATAGTCAAGTAAAAGTCTAGATCAGTGTTTCCCAACCAGTGTGCCAGGGCACACTAGTGTGCCGTGAGCAATCATCAGGTGTGCCTTGGGAAATTGGAACCTCCAGGAGGGGAGGGGGGAGAGTCTAGTGTGTTGAAGTATAAAAACCCTAAGAAACCTACCTTGATAAAGGCACAAAATTACAAACAGCTCCCCACCCATTGTCTACTTGGTCTCTCCCTCTCCATGCATTGGGAAGGCCCGCTTCCCTTTCCCCAAGTAGAGACCTCCTCTTGACTCCCCCCCCCCGGGCCTAATGCCGGATGGTTCAGTCCAGCACCGGCCTTGCCCCTCCCTGCTCCCCCTCCTCCCTAGTGCACGCTAAACCGCTCTCGGCCTCCCTCCGGCTCCCTGCCTGCCGCCGCCTTCCTTCCTGTCTGCTTTGCCAGCCCCGAGATGCCCACCCGGGCCACCCCGCTGACCCCCCAGGAGTTGCACAGGTGGTGAGTGCGGCTCCTGCTCCCCATGACCCCAATTCAAGCCTGGCAGGGAGGGAGGGGGCAACCTAAGTGAGAGGGAGACTGCTGGTCTTTCTAGACCCCCCCCCCCCAGAAACTGTAACTCCCAAATGTCAAGGTTTATTTTCCCCAAACTCCATCTGTGTTCACATTTGGGCATATTGAGTATTCATGCCAAGTTTGGTCCTGATCCAACATTGTTTGAGTCCACAGTGCTCTCTGGATATAGGTGAACTACAACTCCAAAACTCAAGGTCAATGCCCACCAAACTCTTATAGCATTTTCTCTTGATTATGGGAGTTCTGTGTAGGAAGTTTGTGTCTTTCTGCCATTCCTGCCAGGATATCTATGTTGTGTTCATCGAAACAGACCCAGGTTTCAACCTGAGTGTATAAGTACATTTAAAAACATATTAACTATATGTATTACTGTGTTAGAGTGTCATTTTGTGTCATTTTGGTTGGTGGTGTGCCCCAGGATTTTGCAAATGTGAAAAGTGTGCCGCGGCTCAATAAAGGTTGGGAAACACTGGTCTAGATGGTTGCTATTTTCCATTTCAGCATGCTCTCATGAGCTATTAGTTACTCATTTTCAAACATTACTAAAACTCAGGCCTTGGTTGTTAAAATGGTTTACAATTGTCAACTTTTAGTATGATCTAATCACATAACTCTTGAATGGCTATTTTGCAATAATGTTACTGTAAATTACGGGAGACATTAAGAGGGTGCTCAATGTTAATTTAATTTATAGGTATATGTTTTATACTAGATTTTGTATGTTGTAAGGCATTGAATTTTTGCTGTGAACTTGTTGGATACCACTCTGAGTACCCCTGGGGGAGAAAAGCAGTAAATAAATAAATAAATAGCACTGCTGCATACTTACTTTACAGCCACAGCCCATTTGATATCTCTGATTCAGACTCTTCTTTTGAGAGAAGGTAAGGTCATCCCATGGTTCAATGTAGTTACACAAATGGATGAGAACTTTGCCGTCATCTAAAATTTGTCCTGGTTAAGGAATACAACAAAACAGTAGTTGTTCTGAAAACTACATGTGCAACTCACAGTACCAAATCAATGAACATTTTACTTTTTTCTGTTATAACAGCATAATCTTACATATATCCAAAAATAAATGCTATTGAGGCCAATGTAGTTTACTTCCAGGTAGTTAAAAGACAGGTAGCTGTCTGGCACGCCAGCTGGCGCCCACATAACACCTGTTTTGCAGGATCTGCACTGGCTGCCAATTGAGCACCGGATCACCTTCAAAGTCCTCACCTTTAAGGCCTTACACAGCCAGCGTATTTGAGGGACCGTCTCACCCCATATTGCCCTCCGAGATCACTTCGGTCTGAGGACTCCAATCTCCTGGAGATACCTTCAGCTAAACTCGCAAGGCTGACTGCTACCCGCCGGAGGGCGTTCTCTGTCATAGCACCTACGCTGTGGAATGCCCTCCCGGCCGGATCTCAGGCTATGAAGGACTTGCTCCCGTTTAGACGGGCCTGAAAACATACCTGTTTAAGCAGGCCTTTGGTGAGTAAGTCCTGCCCATGCCCCGCCATCTATTCGTTCTTCTGAGGATGATGTGCTGTTCATTGTTTTAACTGTGTTATTAATTACTGTACTGCTGTTGTTTTTAATTGTTTTTAACTGCTTATTGCCTGTATTTTACTGTGCCCTTCGGCTCCTGTAAGCCGCCGCGAGCCTCAGGGAGTCGGCGGCATAGAAGCCCGAATAATAAATAAATAAATAAATAAATAATACAAGACATTATGTGGCTCCTGTGGGCCACAAAATAAGTTGTTCTTATGGTTGGGTGAGTTACTCATATTGCTTTCAAACCTCTTCTCTTACAGCCCATAGCTGCCTGAAGGGAATTATTCATTCATTTTAGTAATTTACAAACCTATCACCGTGTATAAATACAAAAAAGTGAATAACTTACATTAAAGTATATTTGCAAAATGGCACATTTTTAACAAATACATCATTGATTTTTATCAGTGACTAGAACTTTGTATGACAGTATAGTTGTGCCTACGTTCTGGCATTTCAAATATTACCTGTAAGGAGATACTGCTTCTTGTTGTTGGCTTCCAGTTTCACCCCACAGAGTGAGGAGTCAAAAGGTGTGTAGACAAACTGAACATCTTTCAGTTTTTCAAATCCTTTAAACATCTATATGGGCAGAGGACAAAAAAGAGGAGTGTAGCTAATTGTATCCATGAGCCACACAAGATGTTAAAAACTGTTTCTGTTTAACATAGTTTGGTTTCCTGTCATCATGAAGATACATTGTTTTTATTATATTTATTTACTTTATTTATACCTTGCCCTTCTCACCCTGAGGAGACTCAGAGCACCTTACAAAAAGGCATAGGTCAATGCTGCATATACATACATACATACATACATACATACATACAATAAAATAAAACAAAACATATACAAAACCAAAAAATTAAAAACATCTCCATCTTAAAACCAAATAATTAGAACCAAAGGCACATTCCAGGAGCCATTCCAGTCATAAATTGCACTATTCTATATTCACTTATTGCACTGAGAAATTACTGTCCAAAGATTTGGTCTCACATCCACGTTTTTAATTTCTTCCTGACGTTCAGGAAGGAGGGAGCTGATTTAATTTAACTAAAAAGGGAGTTCCATAGCCAAGGGGCCACTACTGAGTAGGTCCTGTCTTGCTTTCCTACCAGTCACACCTGCAAAGGAGGTAGAACCAAGAGCAGGACCTCCCCAGAAAATCTCAACCTCCAATATTGTTATGTTCAGTGATGTTAGGTGAAGATGATGGTGTGGGAAAATCAGGTGGCAGACAATGTAACGAGCTGGCACTGTGTCATTTATTGATGGCTCAACTCTGCAGCTTCTTCTGAGCTTCTGCCCACAAGGATCTGTATATTGTATAACCAGTCAGGTCAATACATAAAACTGGAGCCCCATTATCAGATATTAGTATCTGTAGTTTTGAAATGTTACCTAGTGCTTACTAGATCTATTAGTATCAGGAATTATCTATGACTATGCATCCAAAACTCTGATGTTGGAGATCGACATTTTTCCACAGCAAAAACCACTATTGCGTGTCAATTGGATCCAGTCCCCTCCCCCCAGAAATTCACTAGGGACCAGCAGCCAATGGTTCAGGAACTGACACTGGTCCATGGACAGGCATCTGGAGTAATACTGAATTGTAATGATGTGTAATACACAAGCTATTCATTCAAATAAGAATGAAATGTCTCCGCTGGCCAATTATTTAAGGATGAACTCTAATGCTGTACTAAATCCAATTATTAGTATGATTTTCTGTAGGAACATCATCAGTGCTGACATTCCTGTGCCTCTATTATCAAAAGGATTATTTTAGTTTCTTTTTCTGTGAAACCTACAAGAGAACTCATCACACGGTTTACTAGAATGCCAGCACATCTGCTCCCAAAGTTGAACTTTTCAATGTCTACATGTATTTACAAAATAATGTGTGTGTATATATATAGTAATCCATATATACATTTTCATAATGTGTATGTCATTTGCAGCCCCAGTTCCATGTTATGTGCAGAATCTTCATCAAATAAAATGGACTGTAGAATGCTTTATTAAACATTATTGTTGGTTGCCGTATATTAGTGTTTAAAAGGAACCTGAAACATTGAGCACCTTCTTAATGTCTCCCGCAATTTACAGTAACATTATTGAAAAATAGCCATCCAAGAGTTATGTGATTAGATCATACTAAAAGTTGACAATTGTAAACAGTTTTAACAACCAAGGCCTGAGTTTTAGTAATGTTTGAAAATGAGTAACTAATAGCCCATGAGCATGCTGAAATGGAAAATAGCAACCATCTAGTAAATGATAGCTGCCACCATGACATAACATGGATAAAAATGTTACTGTTTAGCTCAAATAGATACATTTGACACTTAGTGTTGACAAGACATGTTTATATGTTACATAAACATATTCTGTCTTGTAAATGACAGACATCACTAGAATCCCTTCATTGTATAAATACAGAATGTCCATAAAGTCTCTTTTACCATGTAAAGCCTCTTTGCCATTTAAAGAGACTTTATGGACATTCTGTGTTTATATACATCATTATTTAATCTAAAAGAAACTGTGGAAGTAAATGCAGGTCAAAATTTGGTCCCTGTGCAAAAGAAAGTCTGCTGAAGCTTTTCCTCACAAACTATTGATCACGAAATCCTTTGCAAACACCATGTCCCAATCATTTCCGTGGCCCTTGTTTTCAATTAAAATTAGAATAGTCTTGCATCCTAAATTTACCAGAGTCTCTCTTTATTCATGTGCCTTAATTTTTTGCCTCATATTCACACAACAGTCCCAAATTGTATCCTGATTTTGGCTGTAGTTTACTTCAGCAAAAGCACATGGTCAAGAGCTCCGTGGCCATGTGGTGGTGGGAACAAGAAAGGTAAGGTGAGGACCATCCATCACTGGACCACCTGGACTCCACACTGCTGCCTCTGCAGGACAAGCATGCAGAGTATAGCCACCCTTGGGGCCAGTCCAAAGCATTGCTACTCCAGGCTGGCCACAGATTATGTGCTACGTGTAGATTCAATCATAGTTACACACAGTTCTGGAGGATCCCCCAGCTTTCCTCAACAGCTTTAGGTGGAACACATGGTTCTCTATTTTCAGTAGCGCATCCCACAGTTGGATTGCCAGAGGTGGTTTCAGTCCAAACCACTATATTTCACAGTATTTACTTTTTCCCTATAAACCATGCTCTTACATTCATAAAATGGATAGCAACTGCCTAAAGTTATTAGAGACCTTCTGAGTTAACTGACACATGAAAGCTAATTTAAATCACACCTGACAGCATTTCATTGGAAATTAATTTAAAGAGAGAGAAAACCATCACTGTAAGGACCTTCAACATCCAGTATGAATAAGAGGGCTTCAACATCCAATGTGAATTAGTGTTGTGTCAGGTGAAAATATTCTGCAGGTAGACTTTCTGGATTTGTCACGCCCCAGCATGACTCCAAGCAAGACCACAGCCATGTTAAACCTAAGACTTTAGCTAGGCCAGAAAGCAAGCCTCTGCAGAGGCCTCTAGTTCAACCAACGTTCAAGGACAGGAGTAGCATAGCTCCATCCCGGGCTGATAAGAAGCGAGGGAAAGGCAGAGTCGGGTTGCCTCCCGTCCATCCAGGTGCAATCGCTAATGAGTTGACATACCATCCTGATGCGGGAGGCATGAGAAAGCCCAGCCGGAGAACTGTCCATGAGAACTAGTTCTGACGCAACTGGCGTCGTAAGGATCAAAGACTGTGGGGGCTATATAAGTTAAGACCCCGAGATGTGAGGCATCTCGAGCCAACGTTCAGTTTTTGCCTAGCCAAGTTCCACGTACTATAAGTTTCAGCCTGGGCCGGTGGGCCTCCAAGCCTTCGCACTCAAGTAATTGCCAAGCCTTTGTTGCCAGAGACTTATCCGGGATTTAGCCCATTGGGACATCAAGACTATTTCTTCCTTTTTGAACCTTTTTACTCTTGGACTATTGCATTGCAATGCTTTATGCTGAGAGCATCAAAGGACTATATCTTTATCTCTTTACTTCTTTTCAGTTATTCTAAATAAAGCATTTAATCACGGCTGGTCTCAAGTGGTTTACTGAGGGATCCCAATTGCACAGGGTATGAGTTATAAACCAAAGCAAGTAATACACATAACAGGGTATACTTCAAAATATCAAATAGTATATGTATTTAGCAAACAGGGCAAACATTCACAATATAAACACACCATACATATAAGGCATCAAGGAAAAAAACTGCGTCAATTCCAAGCAATACAGCAGTATATACAAGTCATATAGGAACGCATTGATGGTACAGTGGTATAAAAATATATGCAATATATGCATTTACACCTGCATTGCACATGCCTAACAGCAATCAACCAAGGACATGAATAAAGTCCGAAGGGGACTCAAAATGGATAGAGTTAGGCCGACGGGCTGGCGATGCCACAAATCCTAGGGCCACTACCACGTTTCGCCCCTAGGTGGGGCTTTCTCAAGGCCTTCATAGATAACAGGATGTCCTTGTCTATAAGAGAATAAATAAAATATAGTTGTACCAAATGTATAAACCCATAAAAGTATTCATAGTATAAAGGTATACATACCAATGATGTGAAGCGTCAAGGCTTAACCTTGTGTAAGTATAAAGGTATACATACCAATGATGTGAAGCGTCAGGGCTTAACCTTGTGTAAGTCGCCCCTAGCCGTACGGGACTGGCGACTAATTAAGTCCAAATAAATAAATAAATAAATCTAAATAAACTGTAACAATTGCAAAATATTTTTTAAATGGCACAGCACCAAAATGTCTGAGGGGGGACAGCTAACTTTCAGTGTGTAGATATACATTGAGGCTGCTACAGAGAAGGTCTTGCTTGTAAGATCAAACCATATAATAGATAGCAGGTTATAAGAAATGGGAATTCCTTGAGTGCTAAAAAAAACAACTCACTGTCAAAGCAGGAGCTTTGCATTCCTCCCATAGCTTGCCAATTGTCTTTCTTTCTTTTGTGGTTAGTCAATGGCCAGTAAATATAGGCTTTATTTCCAAATCCTATTGCTCAAAGAAGCTCTGGGAGGATCACATCTCTGGAACACTAACATGCTCTCAGCTTCTAATGACACACTATCTGTAGGGTATAGGTTTGACTTCTAATTTTTCATACAAAGGAATTCAGCGTAAAGTTTCATCAGAAGATCTTCAGTGCTTGAGGCAGGAGTTTCATTGGAGAAAATGTTTACTGAGGCCATCTCTGAAGTAACTGTGCATTTGTTTAGCAGTAGCCTTTTAGCTTAAATGAAGGCAAGGGATTTTATGTACCTTTATTTGCTTGATTTCATACCGGATCATTTTGTGAGTATGAAGAGGATCCTCACTTGGTGCAATCACTTTTTCACTAGTAATTTTTGCTCGAATCACTGCAAATAAATCGAAATAAAATACTTGTGTTACAGATCCAATATTTTGTTTATTATTCTCTATTGCTACATATTTTTTGTAATATGAAGGTATCAAGTCAATGAGAAAGACACGAACTTTTCTGTATAAAAACACAACACAGTTCTGTAATACATTTCATTATGGTAAAAAGAAAGTTATATATCTGCCTCTAGTGCAGTGGTTCTCAACCTGTGGGTCCCCAGGTGTTTTGGCCTAGAACTCCCAGAAATCCCAGCCAGTTTACCAGCTGTTAGGATTTCTGGAAGTTGAAGGCCAAAACATCTGGGACCCACAAATTGAGAACCACAATTGGCTAAATTGTCATCCTCCCCCAGGTGCCGCAAGATCAGTCTACATCAGGGGTGGGCAATTACCGGCCCTCCAGGTGTTTTGGACTTCAACTCCCAGAAATCCTAAGAGCTGGTAAACTGGCTAGGATTTCTGGGAGTTGAAGTCCAAAACACCTGGGGGCCGGTAATTGCCCACCCCTGTCTACATATTCATATTTCAGACTAACATGGCTGTGACTTTGAATGTTAAACATATACAGTTATTAAAACAACACTCTTGAGATTCTTTCTTCACTTGCTGTTTGATATGTTCTCTCCCTTCTATATGACAAAGCAGTGTGTTCCATGCATTCTGCCATGTGTTCCCTAAACTAGAATTTTTCAAATTCTGCTCCTCCAGATGTTTTGGACTTCTCGTACAATTCCTAACAGTTGGTAAACTGGCTGGAATTTCTGGGAGTTGAAGTCCAAAACACCTGGAGGAGCACAGTTTGAGAAACACTTCCCTAAACTAAAATATTGCATTCAGTTGGTATGGAATTGTTATTCCACCACAAGCTACAACTCTGAGTATGGTCAGGTTTCAGGTAGAATGGCCAACTATTCCATGATGAATGGCCATGATTTCTTATTCTGCACTTCATGACTGCCTTCTTTGATGTGGCATCACTGTCATTTTATGCACTATTTTTTTACTCCTGTGAAATGCTCCAACTCCTGATGTAAAGACATATTCATGCGCACAGGCATTCCCCGGGCTTTTCTACCCTGATGTCCTCCATCCTTTTACCTTTTAACATTAGAATTCACTTTTCCCCTGCTTCTGGATTATCAAGATGTAAAGTTCATAGCTCCTCATCTTTTATTAAAACTAAAATTCTTAGACTTAAATATTGTGAAAGACTTCTTTAATGAAGACAAGAAATATCATACGATCTGTTTTTCTCATCCCTGCTCCCTACTCTCACCCTATGCATCTCTGTTTTTCCTCTTCATACCTACACCATAATCATGAGATGTCATACAAGCAACATTTTTTGGCTATTAAGGCGCCTTAAATGAAATGAAATATTTGACTTGGAAAAGTATTAGTATCACAATTCTAATATCTATGTATTGGATGTATTAAGGTCTCCTTTTAAAAATGAATTACTAGAAGAGAACATCATCATCACTTTCTTAAAAGCCATACATAGACCAAGACTGGACTTTACACTCTCATACACGAACTTTTCCAGGAAATTATACCAGGGAATTATTTTCTTTTTTCTACTGGTGTATACCCTAAAGGCACAATATCCTGCCTGATCTTTGAAGTTAAGCAGAATTACCCCTGGGTTATGTGAGACTAAGAAACCACCTATGAATACCAACTCCTGAAATCTATTTTTCAGAGGCAAAACTACCTCTGAATATTCCTTTTCTAAGAAAACCTTATGAAATTAATGGGGTCACTACAAGTGAAAAGGCAACTTGAAGGCATATGCATAATTTGACAGGCAAGAAGAATAGGAGGAGCCGAGAGCACATGAGTTTCATCATGTTCTTTGCCTGCAGAAGATTCCAAATTGAGGCAGCTGAATCAATCTGCTATAGAACATTTCCTTAAAGTCTTAAGATTTGTTTCACCAGGAAATGTACTAAAACATGGATTTTACCAAGATATTAATTTTATGGTTCTTAGGGATCTAATGAAAGAAAGGTTTTTCAAGAAGGCATTCTGTGACAAGCCTAAAGATTACACTTGTGGCCTGCCAGACAATGTTGTCTACCACACCCACTTACCCACCCACCCCATTCTAAGCTATTCAGCAGAAGAGGGAACGGGATCATATTTCAAGCCAACAGTAGATGAGAAACGGAGTGTAGGTGCCATAATGTAGATGAAATATGCACATTAGCTGCTTTCTATAGATGGATGACACATTTACTTAGAGGAGATAATATACCAGGAAATCCCATCAATGAGTGACAAAGTTCTAAATTTGATTCAGTGTCCTCTCGAAAAACATGTTTTGTCTGAAATACAATATTGAGAAAGACTGACTAGATATTTCTGTTTTGCAGTCTTGAAGAAAATAGGGACATATAAAATGTCTGGTTAGCCAAAATTGCAATTATCAAGGCACTGTCGTGTGCAATAGTATGGGCTGTCTCATCCAATTTCTGTTTCACTCTGTGGGATATTCTTATTTTAACTGGAATAGAATATTGTTAGTATGATGAATAGTAGTCAATTCGGAAGTCCTAACTGTCATAATTACATAAATTAGCTCCTTTCATTCTTTCAGTGGTAAAATAGTGGCTCACCCAGGTTTGCTGATTAATATGTCAGCAGGTTTTAATGTGCTCCAGAGCTTCAGAAATCATAACTGAATTGCTGACAAGGACTTTCACATTTCACATGTTGAGGTTTGAGGGTTTGTTCATAAAAGAAAGAAAAAAATATTTCCAAAATACTTCCATTGCCAAAAAACTCTCCACCCCAATTTTGAGCAAGGAAAACACATCTTGTCTGGGAAATGAACACATTTACAGAAGTCTGTTAATTGGTACATTACATATCAAGGAGCACATATGGAACACAGCTTTTTCTGGTTGTATTAATGGCTACATCTTCAACCCATGAAATAGGATTATGTATGAATTCTCAGCAAAGAAGAACTTCATGAGGGATGAGAAGTTGTCCCTCATAGGCTTTGTGTTCAGTTAAAAAGAGAGATGTGCAGATGGGTTTCTTCTTCAAGTACAAGTCGTAAAGCTTCAAAAATGCATCTTTTAGCTTTCAGAATTCTATCCATGAGCTTGCAGATTATACAACATAAATACACTAGGCCAGTTCAGGTTCTGCATTTCCATACTCATTGACATCAGCATGGTACTTTTGAAGAGTGCTTCCTTGTTCAAATTTAGGAATGTCCACCTTTTGGTTTATTAGAGCAGTTTGGTGGTAGAACACATGCTTCATTTTCACAGCATCCAAGGTTCAGTGCCAAGCACATCAAGGTAGGTCTCAAAGAGATTCCATTAAAGAGCCACTTCTCATAAATATCGGCAAGCAATTCTCAATCAAGTATCACGTGGCTGCACTATGGCCTCCTTTCAACCCACCAGAAGCCATACTTTCATCTTCATCATGTAAATTCAGCACCCACCATTCTCATTTTCCATATTGTCACACTTGTCAGTAAAATTCAGCATCGGTATATGGTTGACATGCAAGAGGTATGTGTTGCATTTGTCTGTGGTCCAGGAAGACATACCAGAGTATCTGCCCTCTAAAGCCCTAGAGCATCTCAGAAGATGAAAAACAGGAGGATTTGTGTGTCTAAAAGTCATTTCCAGTTGTGACCTTATTATATGGTTTTCTTGGCATAATTTGGAGAGGGTTTGCTTTTGCCTTCCTCTGAGGCTGAAAGTATGTGACTTGTCCACAGTCACTTATTGGCTTTCCATAGTTGAGTGGGGACTCAAGCCTTGTTCTCTAGAGTCATAGTCCAACATTCAGGTCCTCCTAAGGAGGAGAGACAATCTATGGTAGTCTTAGCGTTGCCCTCCATTTCATCAAGAGTAAATGGTGGCAGCAGGGGTTGTAGTGACTCACTTGTGGACAGTAGGAAGCTCTGTGGACTAGTCATCAGACTTTTAAGAATTTTAGCTTTCTGTGTTGGTTCTCTTTTAGTTCTTTGCTAACAATTCCTGCTGCCACCACTTCGTTGTCTTAGTTGTCTAGAAAAATAAGCATGCAATGTGTAATTCTTAACAGTGAACAGAAACAACATGCATTGCTTACAGTTCTGAACAGATACATAATGAGAAGCTTAAACAATTGTTAACATATGCGCTAAAACATAATGAAAGGAATAGTTTCCTAATTAAGACAAGTCTGGGATAAGATGGGAATTTTTTTAAAAAAAATTGACGTCTTGGAAATTTCTATTGTTTTATTGAAGTGGATCACATAAGTTAGTTTGTTAGATTGCCTGCATTGACACTGATTTTGTATAAGTTACTGCATTACACAGCTTCTGCTGCTGTATATGTGCCTAATGTGCCTTTAAAATCCATATCCACATTTTCTGTGTGCAATCTTCCCACACATTATCTCTCAATGTCAACATCCCATGTGACTTCTTCCAAACTACTTGGGCCTGTTTGGTAGCTTAAAGAGTTTAGAAACTAGGCATGGGTTGAAACAACAAAAGCTGGTTTGCCAGGAATAGCACAAATGTCACACCACAAATCACACATACAAATAATACCATGAAAGTGCTCCTTGTTTCATTTTGGGAATTCTAAAAGTTCTGAATTAGTCATAGGTCATTTGTAGAAGGCCTGTTGCAGGCTCATAGACTGTGGATAGGAATAATAATTATTATTATTATTTATACTCTGCCACCATCTCCCCGATGGGGACTCGGGGCGGTTCACGTGAGGCCAGGCCCAAACAACAAATACAATAAATAAAAATCAAAAACATCAGCAGCAACACAATAAAAATACAAACATATAAATAAAAACAATATACAGATAAGTATCTCAAATCATAAATGACAAGGTGGGCCGCATGCACAAGGTAAAAAGGGTGAGATAAACAGGAGTAGATTCTTTGTGAAAGAGAGCTTGTCTAAACACAGGTTGTGAGAAGCCTTAATGTAATAGGGGAGTGGACTCCAAAAACAGGCATTGAGGAGAGCAGTGGTATAAAGTTAAATGAAGACCGACCATCCCAAATCTCTTGTAGACCTTCTCTTCCAGAGCAAAACTAGACTGATCATTGCTTTCACTAAGTTGAACCCACTCTACCTCTATACATCTTTATTTCATGATGGAGGAAGTGAAGCCTTTTTATTGATGTATTTACAGGTATCGCATGTCACATACATTTCACCTGACTGTGCTATCTATTCAGCCCATCCCAACTCAAAGTTGTGCTACCCTTCCTCTTTTACATGCAATATTTTTAGAAATAAAAAATAAAAGTTACAAGGTGGAAAAGAAGAGTTTTTAATCATAGACATTTTATATAAATCTGATATTTATCCTGTTATATAATAGAGACTTCCTTTTTTGTGACTAGGACTTCCTAATTCACTTTTACATTATGCAGAAAGGGAAGAAGGCGAGATTTAACATTTTAATTCTGTCAGTTCTGTATAATTTTTACATTCTAGATACAAATTGAAAATACAAAAAAAGTCAAAATTTGTCAGTTTTCTAAAAAAATCAAAAGACATCTAAATATAATGGCATCGGACCACAGGTCATATTCAGGCTTCGTGTTTCTATTTGTAGGAAGGACATAGCGTTGTTTTCCCCCCATGAATATTATTTGTACTTCTTTGGATTTACTCAAATAGATAATTATTGTGTTTTAGTGTGTCCCTTTTGATCTCATTCCTGTTGGCACTGATTAATTAAGTTCATTCATTATGCATGACAACAAGAATAGGATAGCTCTCTAAAGTCCACATGATCCATATTTTCTAAAGAATGCAGGTATGCTATAGATATTGGAAGCTAAATAGGGGCAGCCCTAAATAGTAATTTGATGGAAGAATGCCAATAATTACCAGGTGGTGGGGGCTATATTTTGAAGACAGGACTGGGAAAACCACTTCTGAGTATTCTTTGCCTAAGAAAACCCAGTGAAATATATGAGGTTGCTGTAAATCACATACACACTCATAATGTTTATCAAAGCAGATAATCTGGATTTTATATGGCAGTGTAGAAGGGGCCTAAATGAATCATAGCAGTGAGGAGTTACTTGCTCACTTTGAAGTAAAGAAACATAAACTTGGGATATTTACTAGTTAGATTTAAAGTTACATTTATATAGTCAGTTTGGTTGTACACAAAATAAAAATATTGTGCACAGAATGAGAAACAAATCCTATTTTTTCCTGGTGTTTTATCTTGATACACTGTTTGGTTTAAATTTTATAAAATGACATAGTCTTCTTTCCTTGTCTTTATTTGTTCACCAACACAAACTTATGTCAATAAGTAATATTAGGCACTAGAAGAATGCAAACAAATTGCATTAGTTGCATTTGGAGTACTATTTTGGCTTTTGTATTCCCATGATAGCTATATAACTGAAATAACCTAACTGGTATTCTTCCTATACTCTACATTCTTATAGTCTACCAGGCCTGGCATACGCAATGTAATGAAAACATTACTTAACACAGCCAGCTGGAGAAACAGTTTAATTGATGGTATTAAACAGAGTTTAGAATTTGTCATGGCTACAAAGATTTTCTGTCAGCAAATGAAAGCAATTAATCAGTATGCAGAACGTATTGCCTGCCCCATAGAAATGCTAATTTTGTGACATTTTAGAAACCCATGTTCTACATTTACTCTTTACTCTGGATGGAAAGCAACTAGAAACAATTTGAGCTGATAAAGTGAAAATACTGCAAAATGTTTTTTAAAAAATCATTCTGCTGTTATTTAGTTGTGAAACTTTCCATTTTTAATACGTAGATTGAATGCTTGCCATGAAAATTAGGCAATAAAAAAGAAGACTCTATGGAATATTTTGTAAAAATGTCATCTGTAGATAAATTTTAAATAGCCTGCTAGGGGTACATTGATAAAAATGCAACTCATTCTATCAAATAAATCAGTTTCAGAACTGACTCTGTTCTGTTCACAAGGCAGTGTAAGGCAAGTCTAAAATCTGGGCACAATACACATGTTACGTAACCCATATTCTTACTATTTTGCATTTTAAATGTCATTGAAGTCTGTCTCAGCTCTTGTCACTGTAAAGAAAAGTCCATAAAAGATTTCCCCCAGCTGTTCCAACAAATTGTTGCAGAGAAAGCTGAAAAGCAAAAGGAACAGGAATAACTGCTTCCAAATGCTTTCAACCGTTGCCAGAAATCATTTCCATCTTTATACCTCTTCTTTTAGAGCTCCAAACTGCAGCTGTTAAAATGGGATCCCTAGAGCCCTGCAGAAAAGTATGCCTACAGTCAATCCTGATTCTGTTGCTTTTCTTCCACGAGGGGAAAAAGTATATAGTGTTTAATATGACTCACCTAAAGCAGAATCGCAGATTTGCTGCTGAGGATGTGCAGGGGCGCAGCTGCAAGCTTCTATCAGCTCCTGAATTCTGAGGGTTAGAAGAAGTAGCAGTGAAAATAACAAGGTACTGAGGCGAGGATTCATGCTGCATGAAGTAAGGCTTGCTAACCAGCTGGAGGCAAATGTTCGTTCACTCTTGAGTTTATATCTAAACTTCCTAATGCCTGCTTGGTTTCTTCTGTGTGCAAGCAGCAGTTCAATTTCAGCAGACTTTAAATGCTTCGAGGAGGAGGAGGAGTGGTGGTAAAAAAGCCTTCTCAGCTCAGCCTGAACATATACTTATGTTAACTGACTTCTAATGTCCCTGACATAAGACCCTTTAATTTATTGACTTGACACTTACTTGTAAGCCCGCCTTCCTTTAAGCAAAAAAGCACATCATTGGTGAAAATATTGTATGACAGGTTTGTGGTACCAACAGAAAGGTTACTTTATTTGATTACATCACATGTTGTTGTTATGAGTCATTGTCAGCACTAACCATGAAGGCCTTTCAGTACAGCCGTTCTCTTTTCTTTTCAGAATATTTGGCAAAATGTTTTATTTTAATATAAAAAGGAACATCAACTAGCCAAATAATAATAATAATAATAACTTTATTATTTGTGAGTCGCCCTCCACCACTGGTGCTCCGGGCGACTTACATCATTTAAAAACCCAAAAATACAACAGTTTAAAACATAGGTACACACGCCAGAAAGGCTCAGTCTCCAGGCGTCCGATCAAACCCCAAATGCCTGGCAGAAGAGCCAGGTTTTCAGGTCCGATAGGAATCTGATTTGGGCCGATGTGGCCCTGAGGGCAGGCGGGAGGGTGTTCCAGATCATGGGAGCCACCACGGAGAAGGCTCTCCGTCGGGTCTCCATCAGCCGAGCCTCTCTCACCCCAGGGATGGCTATACGATCACCATTTATGGCACGCGCTGGCCTCTCGGTGCGTTGGACTGTCAGCCGATCGCCCAGATAGGCTGGCCCAATATTATGCCGTGCTTTAAAGGTGAGCGCCATAAGTTTGTAAATCACTCTGAACTCTGTGGGCAGCCAATGAAGATCTTTTAAAATTGGAGAGATATGGTTTCTGACAGATGCCCCAGAGATGAGTCTGGCCGCTGCGTTCTGAATGAGCCTCAGCCTCCGAGTTGTAGACAGAGGTAGGCCCGCATATAGGGCATTGCAATAATCAAGGCGCGAGACGACGGTGGCATGTATCACAGTTCTCAATGCCTCTGATGGTAAATAGGGGGCCAACCGTCGGGCCCTGTGAAGATGGAAAAAGGCGCCCTTAGCTGCGGCCTGGATCTGGGCTTCCATCGACAGTCTCTCGTCCAGAATCACTCCCAAGCTCTTCACCGCCGGAGCCGGGGATAGGGGCTCGCCTTCGAAGAGTGGTAGTGGTGAGTGAGGGTCGGGTCGGCCAGGCCAGAGAATCTCCGTTTTAGCCGGGTTGATTTTGAGTCTGTATGCTCTGAGCCAGCTTGTCACCGCTCTCAGCCCTTGACTGAAACTGTCCGGCACCGATGATGTCCCTGGGTCGAGCTTCAGCAGCAGCTGTGTGTCGTCGGCGTATTGGTAGCAGCAGAAACCATGGCTCCTAGCAATACTGGCCAGGGGCTGGACATAGATGTTGAAGAGGGTGGGAGACAAGATGGCACCCTGGGAACTCCACACTCCAACCCGCATTTCCTAGAGACCTGGCCCTGCCACTCGACCCGCTGCGGCGGCCCCGTAGGAACGATCCCAACCAGATCAGAGCCTTGTCCTGGATCCCGGAGGCAGCCAGGCGGTGGAGCAGTAAGTCATGATCAACGGTGTCAAAGGCCGCAGTTAGATCCAGGAGGACCAGGACTGCCGAGCCCCCGTCCAGCTGGCGGCGGATGTCATCTGTAATCGCCACCAGGACCAGATTCCACTCCATGACCCGCGCGGAAACCTGACTGGAACGGATCCAGGCCCCGGATCGATTTAGGAAGTCACGCAGTTGGCTTTCCGCCGCCCGCTCAGGAGTTTACCCAGGAAGGGTAGATTGACAACAGGGCGGTAGTTTGCTGGGTCGTCAGGGTCAAGGCTCGTCTTTTTCAGGAGGGGGCTGACTCTGGCCTCTTTCAGGGAGTCAGGGAAACGCCTGTATCCAGGGAGAGGTTCACCAGGTCCCTCAGAGCGCCCAATATGATGTCAATGCTGGACTTGATTAGGTGCGATGGGCAGGGGTCCGTGGGGCAGGTCGTCGCTCTTGCCCGGTCACTAACCTTCTCACCTCTACCGATGTTAGGGGCCTGAATTCTGAGAGACAGTGCCCATTGGTCCGGATTGGGTGCTGGGTCCTCGCGCCCTCTGCCTCGGGACTAAGCGGCAAATCACGCGAAGTGCCGCGATTTTTCCGATGAAGTGCTTTTGGAGGTCATCTGCTGTTATCGCCGAGTTTTTGAGCTCACTCCGTGGGGCGCTAGGAGACTCCGGACTACTTTGAAGATCTGTGCTGTGTGGGAGCCAGCGGCTGTAATCTGGGCGGCATTATAAGATTTCTTAGCCTCTTTGATCTCATGTTCGTACAGCCTGTGCTGTTCTCTGTAGGCTGCTCTATTTGCCCCGCTGGGTTTTCGTCTCCAGATACTCTCGAGTTGTTTCCTCCGGCGTTTCATCCGCTTTAGGTTCGCTGTGAACCATGGGGAGCTGGTTTTCCTGGGGCGGAGGGGTCGCTTTGGGGCCACCTGGTCGATGGCCCTTGAGAGGACACTGTTCCATCTGGCAACCCGATCTGTCAGTGATCCTCCAGGAACCTCCAAGGGTTCCAGAGCCGCCGAGAATGCCCTCGGGGTCATCGCGCTCTTTTGGCGGGCTAGGATGGTCTTTGGCTCCGATCTTATTGTGAGGAGAATGTTAATGTCTGCCCTCACGGTCAGGTGGTCCGACCAAGGCACAGCTTTAGTGTCCCGGTGTTTTATGGCTAGACCCTGGCTGAAGATCAGGTCCAGCGCGTGGACAGCTTGGTGAGTGGGGCCCGTTTCAGTCCTGAGAAGGTCTAGGGCATCCATGTGCAAGAGGAGCTCCCGTGCGCTGGATGTGAGGAACTGTGTCTGGGTGGATGTTAAAGTCACCCAGTATGATGAGCCGGGAACCTCAGGGCCCAGTCCGCAATCAGGTCCAATAAGGCAGATGTGGCCTCCTTATGGGCCCCAGGGGCTCGATAAACCACCAGAATCCCCGTCTTTTCTCCCACTCCGAGGGTTGCTCCCAGGCATTCTATGCCGGTCATCTCTGGTGTTTGGAGGACTGAGGTGGTGACAGCGTCCTTTACGACCAGGCCCGCTCCCCCGCCCCGGCCGGTAGATCTTGGCTGGTGGAAGGCTCGAAAGCCTGGGGGGGGGGCATCTCCTGGAGAAAGACACAGTCACCGTCCTGGGTCCACGTCTCTGTGACGCTCTGTGACGCATATGACATATGCCAAGAGTATTTTATGTCATTTTCTCACACTGTCAAAAGTAAAGTGTATGGCCAAAATCTAATATAAACTTTTACTCAATGGCTAAGTTTTTGTTTCAGCTCCTGCTCTTTCCTAGCTCCTCCCAATGTTTTGTGAGCATGACATCTCTGGGCTGGTTGCACAGACCATTATTCATGAAGAGGAAGTGTTTCAGTGCTTAGCTTGTGAGGCCCACATAGTTTGTAAGTGCGAGCAAGGCCTGCTAGGAGACAATTGCAAGAGAGAAGCGTAGATGCTATCGGCAATACATTTATTTGGCATCCCGATTGAACAGTTATTTAAAAAGTAATAATTCTGTGAAATAAACTTCTATGAAAGCATTGTAGTCATGGTGCAAGGGTGAGCATTTTGGATTTTTCTCTCCTATTAAATATGGCATGTTTATCATAATTAAAGGGAGATGGGAGCATTATTTTTTATATGTGATAATTGTCCCACATGGGATGAAAGACTGAGACCAAAGGGGGATGGTGAAGATTCACGAGGTCCTGCCCAGAAGACAGAGGAGGTTCTTTATTCTCTGTTTACAACTGCACAGGAGGCGCCAATTCACCACTGGAAGGATGAAATGGTACACACACAGTTCAGAAAGTAGCATAATGATGTTAATGCAATGAGCAATGACCTCCAGGAGTTTTGCTCCTGATGGTCACTGATAAACCAAGTGTGAGAAGGGGAAGGTAAGTGATACCCCTGTCCCTGGGCCACTTGAGACCAAAGAAAGCAGGATGGCCATGTGATTATTCCCTTGAGCAGATGGTCATGGAACCAACCAGGGGAAAAAGGATCCTGGACTTGGTGCTAACTAATGAAAAAGATCTCGTTCAATGTGTCCTTGTAGCTGAGCCCATAGGTACCAGTGACCATAACACAATAACCTTCAACGTAAGTTTGGATAGCAAACTGTCAGTGAAAACTAACACGGAGACATTAAACTTTCACAAAGGGAATTTCACCAAAATGAGAAAAATTGTAAAGAACAAACTAAAAGGAGCAGTAAAAAAATCAAATCCCTCCAAAATGCTTGGAAACTGTTTTAAAATACCTTAAAACAGGCCGAACTAAAATGCATTCAATAAAAAGAAAGAGGCATGGAAAGTCCAAAAGGACACCAGTATGGCTTACAAATGAAGTAAAAGATGTGATTGGAAAGAAGAAAAACTCATTTAAGAAATGGAAGGCTCTTCCTACCGAGGAGAACAGAAAGGAACACAAGCTCTGGCAAACTAAATGCAAAGCAACAGTCAGGAAAGCCAAGAGAGATTTTGAGGCACACATAGCAAAGAATATTTTTTTTAAAACTTCTTTAAGTACATCAGAAGCAGGAACCCAACTAGAAAAGCAGTTGGGCCACTCGACGACAATGGTATGAAAGGGAAAATCAGCGAAGACAAGGAGATTGCTGAGCGGCTAAATGACTTCTTTGCCTCCGTTTTCACACAGGAGGACAGACAACATATGCCTGCAGCTGAGTCAGTTTTTTCAGGGAAGGAATTAAATGAATTAAACCAGATAGAGATAAACAAGGAAGATGTTCTCACATGCCTTACTAAACTAAATGTCAACAAATCACCAGGGCCAGATGGCATCCACCCCAGAGTTCTTAAGGAACTCAAGTGTGAAATTGCTGAAATTCTAGCCAAAATATATAACCTTTCTCTAAGATCAGGCACTGTACCCGAGGACTGGAGGGAGGCAAATGTAACTCCGATCTTCAAGAAAGGATCCAGGGTGATCCAGGAAATTATAGGCCAGTTAGTCTAACCTCAGTTCCAGGCAAAGTGATGGAAACCATTATTAAAGAAAAATTACTAAGCACATAGAAGAACAGGCATTGCTGAAGGAAAATCAACATGGTTTCTGCAAAGGCAAATCATGTCTTACTAACTTGATAGAATTCTTTGAGGGTGTAAATAAACACATAGATAAAGGGGACCCAATTGATATTGTTTACCTTGACTTTCAAAAGGCTTTTGACAAAGTCCCTCACCAAAGGCTCCTAAATAAGCTCTTCAGCCATGGAATCAGGGGACAGGTCTTGTCCTGGATTGGAACCTGGCTAAACTGTAGGAAACAAAGGGTGGTAATAAACAGACATTTCTCTGGGTGGAAAGAGGTGAGAAGTGGCGTACCCCAAGGTTCAGTTTTGGGTCCGTTACTTTTTAATTTATTCATTAATGATCTGGATGTAGGAGTAAATTCTGAGGTAGCAAAGTTTGCAGACGACACTAAATTGTTCAGGGTAGTTAAAAATGAAACTGATTGTAAAGAGCTCCAGAAAGATCTCTCGAAATTGAGTGAATGGGCAACAAAGTGGCAAATGCATTTTAACCTAAACAAGTGTAAAGTCATGCACATCGGGGCAAAGAACCCCAACTACACCTACAAATTGATGGGGTCAAAGCTTTCCGAGACAAACCAGGAAAGGGATCTTGGGGTCTTGATGGACAGCTGAATGAAGATGTCAACCCAGTGCGCAGCAGCAGTGAAAAAAGCAAATTCTATGCTAGGCATGATCAGAAAGGGAATCGAAAATACGTCAGCAAATGTTGTATTACCTCTCTACAAATCGATGGTAAGGCCACATTTGGAGTACTGTGTACAATTCTGGTCTCCGCACCTTAAGAAGGATATAACGGAACTGGAAAAAGGTACAGAAAAGGGCAACAAGAATGATCCAAGGGATGGAGCGGCTCCCTTATGAAACCAGGTTGCAACGCCTTGGTCTTTTCAGCCTTGAAAGACGGCGTTTAAGAGGTGACTTGATCGAAGTGTATAAAATCATGCATGGGATAGAAAAGGTGAATAAAGAAAAATTATTTTCTTTGTCACAAAACACTAGGACTAGAGGGCACTCCCTGAAGCTCCAAGGTAGGAAAATAAGGACTAATAAAGGGAAATATTTCTTCACCCAGAGGGTCATTGGGTTATGGAACTCACTTCCAGAAGAGGTTGTGACAGCTGTCAGCCTGAACAACTTCAAGGCAGGATTAGACAGATTCATGGATACCAAGTGTATCGGTAGTTACTGAAAAGGACATTCAAGTGCCACCTCGGAGTTGGTTGAGGTAGGCAGGATTTCCCTGGGTACTGGTTGTGGGGGGTCGGGAGCAGGTCAGGGTTTTGCCCTCCCTTCTGCTCGAGATCCCCGTGTACAACTGGTGGGCCACTGTGTGATACAGAATGCTGGACTAGATGGGCTGAGGTCCGATTCAGCATGGCTCTTCTTATGTTCTTAAGAGCTACTGCTGAATAGGAAGTGGCCCAACTCTTTACGCTGTCACAAATTGTAGGTAATAGGATGAATGGACACAACTAAGTCCTTTCATCCTCTTCTCGACACATTTGGCATGTGTAGATGGGCCCAGAGTGACAGAGTTTGGCTTATACATGACCCTCTTCTGCTTTTCTCTTATCTACTTCTTGATTCTACAAAACTGAGATAACATCATTCCAAAAAGCAGATGAAGGGACTACAGTATAACATTACAGTGGGGCTGTATGCTTTCTTACCAGTTTGGCTACAGATGACATCAATAACTTTTTGGAAAAAATAGTAGGGAATTATTAAATATATAGAATTATTTCTTTTATTTTCTCCATTAAAAAGTATGTGAGTAAACTGTTTACCAGCCACACTCAACTGGTGCCACATTCTTAAACTGAATTAATTTGAAGGCTGCATATTCTCATAAATCTAGTTTAGCTAGTAATTGTCCTTCTCTTAGATGAATAGATGGGGTGATTTCCTATAGGTCTTGGCTCTACAGGAGTGTTCTTCCTATTTATATCCAGAAATTCATAACAAAAAACAAGAATAGTTTGTTTCACCATGTTGCAACACTCCAAACAAATTATAACATGTTGGTATTGCTCCAATAAACTGGCTCTTTGTCGATATACTGCTAAAGTTGAAGCTCATGGCCAATTTCATGCTGTTTTAGGAAATTAGTTATCTGTTCTCCCTACTGCCTTCAAAATTCATGGCTTTTACCCTGCTGATTATTATAATTTTCTTAATTTTCAAAAACCGCTTGATCCTTCTTAATGAAGGTGCCACCTTCTTAATGTTACTAACAAAAACAAAAATTCAATAAAACTTCCATAGTTGGGCTTTGTATGGATCTTATAGTAGCTTATTTGAATCATCAATGTAATATTTGAGCAAGATGATAAATGCTTCCCTCACATATGTTTTTGTATCTTTCATATAGGCACAGGTTTGGGGGTTTTTTAATCCTCTCAAATGCTAAACTTTGTGGGTTATCAAAGCCTCAGGTAAAGAAACTGGTATTTACAAAAAAAATTATGTCCACCACACTCCTTTTTTCTCAACTTCTGAAAACCAAACCCATGAGGTATGGCTGCAGGAGCTAGGTTTAGTTAGTCCAGGGAAGAAAAAAAGGGGGGATTTCATATGATATAAGGAAGCAATGAGTCCTTTTATAAATTTTCTTCCTGTTTTAAAAAAGTCTGAAACTCTTTTCAAAGACTATTCATAATTTAAGACTTGGAAAATGTGTATGTATTGTTTTTATATGAAAAATAGTATTTTCTATTACTTTCTGGGCAGAAAATGCTGTTTTCTAAACAAAATTGTGTACAAATTTTAAACAGAAAATATCCCCATTGCTGTATTTTCTGCACATGAAATAATATTTCTGTGTGAAAAAACATTATTTTCTGAGTTGAAAACATTATTTATTGGGTAGGAAATACTGTTTTCTGTATAAAACAACTAAGTGTGAATTTTGCATAGAATATGCCCCAAATTGCAAAGATTCTCACCAATTCAGGATTGCTCTCATCAAAATTCCTTGTCTCTCAAGAAGCCCAATACTGTCATTTTAAAACATATTTTTAACATTAAAGTTACAACAAGCTTCTTTTCTATTGGTTCAGAAAGTAGAACAAAATCTGTGAATCCAAATTAAAAGAATAAAGATTACAACTAAATATTAAGAAGACCTTTCTGAGGGTAAGAGCTGTTTGAACATGAGATGCCCCAGAACATGATGGGAGTTTTAATACAGAGGTTGAATAGCATATATCAAAGTAGCTTTAACACTGGGATGGAGGTGTTAGATTACATGATCCTTGGAGAACCTTCCAACGCTAAAGATTTGTGATTATATTCATAGAATAAATTGCATGGGAAGGTTTTGTGGATGCTACAGAATGTTCAATTTCTGAGAATATACATACACAGAGATCGGAAATACAATGTCATGGGCAATTCTTTTTGTATTCAATGATATCTCTTTACACTTTTGGATGTTGCCTAGTTCTTTCATGGCTGCCTTTCAAGTCTCTTGAATATACTCTCCGTTCTTATTTATGATTGAGATGAGATATATGAAATGTTTTACTATTTAAATATCTTCATCTTCTATTTTAATGCAAATCAACTGCTGTCATTATTTTTGTTTTTGTAATGTTCAACTTTAAACCCATCTGTGTACTTTCTTCTTTAGTTGTTCCAGTCTTTTGCTATTTCCTAGTACTTTCTCATGGTGATGATGCTACAGTTTCTGTAAAATACTGGAAATTTTAGTAGAAACAAATTCACTATAGCAAACTGGTGCCACAGCATGCTCAGCATGTCCTTCCAGAATATTATAAAAACATCTTAAAATCATATATGTAATCAACCTAAATGTTTCACTCCTACTCAGCAGTTTTTGTTATGAAAGTGCCATTAACGGATAAATCCAATTAACCATAACTGACTATGGGATTTGCAGTAAAACAACTATGTAAATTAAATTGCCTGTGCCAGAAAAGCTTATGCTCAAATAAAGAGTACATTAAACTAGTAGTTCACTAAATATATAGCATATAAGGAGAGAAAGAGGGGAGAAACTAAAACAAAAATAATATTCTATAATTAGTGCCAATATAAGTCAAACCATGGAGGCAGAACAAAACAGACTGCAAAACACAATGTAAATTATTCAGTGCAATATATCTTTTAATATCACTTTTTATGAGAGTAGCCTACAGCTCTATCTAATTGATATTAAAATAAAACTTTGCTGCCACTGAATAAACAAACCTAATGACTGGTTTATTTGCAGGAATCTAAAACAAAAAAATAGCTTGTTGTGGAAACAAAGATTGGTGATAAAAGTTCAGTGGAGATACGTTTTCCCCATGATAACTCTTCCAGGAGTGAATTTTGCTTCCAATGGGCAGATTTCTCTCACTTCCTGTTGTCTCACCCTCATTCTTACCTATGGATGTTTGTAACTTGGGGACTGCCTGTAATTATAAGAGGACCTGTTCTATTTCATCTTAGGAGTCACTTTACGATTGCTAATGAAGCTTAAATGTCACTTCTCTTTGTGTAGGGGTGCAAATACACTGTAAAATTAATGGAGTTTGAAACCACTTTATCTGCCACGACTCAATGCTGTGGAAGCATGGGTGATGTAATTTGGAGAGTCAGTGGTGTAGTGGTTTGAGTGTTGGATTATGGAACTGGGAGGGGCAGGGTTTAAATTATCACTCAGTCATAAAAACCTCTTGGTATGCTTCTCAGTAAACCCCATGTGAACTCTTTGCTGTGCTTCAAGAGAAATGGGTATCTACATTTTGTAGAGCCTATTTTGCACTGGATCTGGGATACACTGGGATCTGTTGCAGTTCATTATCTGGCTTACATTGGACTTGCTTGTGACTTTTTAATGCTCTGCTTCCTGTGTAATCAATGCTGCAGCGCATATTAGTGATGTGTGCTTTGTTGCTGCCACAGTCTCAAGTCAGCTTAGAACTGCGTTACATGGTCAGTGAGGATGGGCCTTGAAAGACCGCATTCTTTCATTTCAGCCTACCTTTGTTGTTTTTGAGATCTGAAAAGGCCCATCCAGGTGCAGATGGTGGAAATATGGCAGAGGACCTTCTTGGTAGTTGTTTTGTGTACCGGAATGGGAAACAGTGGGGAAATAAATAACTGTTTGGAAGGGGGTATTCTTTTTGAGAGTTCTGCTATCACTGTGTAATTTTTTCATGTCTTAATTTTTTTTATTTATGTATATTATGCCTCTCTCATGGGAGAAAAAACAATATAAAGGATGGTGCAATAATGATAAAAGTGATAATGATAATCGTTATTATCATTATTACACCATATTCTATATCAACCCCTGTGCCGGCAGGACTGAAGACTGACAGGTCACAGGTTTGAATCCGGGAGAGCGCAGATGAGCTCCCTCTGTCAGCTCTGGCTTCCCATGCAGGGATATGAGAAAAGCCTCCCACAAGGATGGTAAAACATCAAAAACATCTGGGCGTCCCCTGGGCACTGTTCTTGCAGACGGCCAATTATTTCACACCAGAAGCGGCTTGCAGTTTCTCAAGTCGCTCCTGACACGAAAAAAACCCAAAAACAAACATAAGATGTCAAGATAGCCTGCAATTAAATTAAACGAATTAAAATATTTTTAAAAAATAAATTCTAAAAGCAAATTAAACAGTTTTAATGTGTTAAAACAGCTTATAACCACATACCTGTACAGATTTGGATAAAACTATTAAACTCCCAAAAATTCAATAAAAAGTTAGGCCTCCAGATTGAGAGGCATTCCCCAAACAGTGTGCCATTATCAAATGTAGGAACCATTGTGTGAAGTGCATTGTTGCTGTACTGTCCCTGCTTTTCTCCCCCTTCTGAGTTCAAAATGGTGTGATTAAGGCTATTCAACTATCAGGAGACTTAACTGCCTGCTACTTATTGTGCTACATACCGTGAGCAGAATATGACTATATTTCTGTTGTGAAATCCTCTTAGTGAATAATCAGAACTTTATAAATTTAACATTCACAGCTAGAATTTCTTATATTAGCTGTTTCTGGATTTTGTGCCAACAGTTTTAACCACAAGCCAGAATAATACATGTATATGAATAATTCATAGACAGGCAATATCTCATATGTGTGACATAATGTAAAACTGGTGTTGAATTGTTTTCCAATGATTTGATTGGATTTTGTCAGTACTTTTTCATTTCTTTGAGTGGAAAAATCGAGCACATCTAATGCATGAGAAAATAATAAAAAAAGAACAATAGCTAGAAACTTTGCATTGTCTTCAAATTACCCAGATATTTTGGACCTCCAAAACACACACATGCAACTCCCATTTCACTTTCCTGATTAAATCAGAAATATCTAGGCATTTAAATCTTTCCCTTCAAGCCACAACGGCTCAAGGAGAAAAAACGCTTTCTGTTTTGTAACCGACAGCATAGTAGTCCACAGCTCTTGTTAAAACAGGCCAGAAAGCTGTTGTAAAATTGCTAGTACAATGCAGCTCTTTTTACTTTGGAGAACCAAGCCATCCTTTTGGAACCCATGAGTTGGACACTTGCGGGAATAATACTGACCCTGACTTATGAAACCTGTTGGTATTAGGAAAAAGAAGCTGAAGCCCAAAAATCTTACTGTGGAAATGGTCTATTAAAAGAAATAAAAATGTTGCAATAATATGTAATGTCTTAATGAGATATTGCCTATCTTAATAAACATTTCTGGTTTTAACAAAACTTTGTTGGTTGCTTTGTTTTGGGAAAACAGTATTTTTCTTTCTTTAAAAGGGGAGACTTGCTTGCCATGTTTACCAAAACCAGAGGGAAAGTCCAAATATAGAAAGAACAAATATTTCTAAGTACTTTCCTGTTTAAAAGTCCAGTTTTATGAGGATCCAAATAGTTGATGTAAAAGTACATCTACTGGGTTTTTTGTTGTTGTTGCTGCTGCGACGACTACTTTTATTTATTTATATCCCACCTAACACTTAATGCAGCTTACAAAATTAAAATAGATGCAGCTAAAAGAATATCATTTAAAAATTAAAAAACTATAATTAGCCAATCAACAGCTTTTCAAATAATTTAATACCATATTAATTAAAAGCAAAAAAAACAGGAATTGTCCAGAATAGTATTGAAAGCAATTTCCTTATAAACAAATCAATGCTCAAAGATGTATCAAAATAATAATTTTAAAAAGCTTTATGTTCCATCATAGCCTCACTTCTGCTCCAGCACAATAATCCAAGACATATATTAGACTTGACTGTTAGTGTCAAGTCTATCTAGTCCTACTGTGGTAGTGCTCATGCACACAAATTTGTGTGGAACACAGCACTATCCTCTTGTGCATGACACCAACAGCACAAGGCATCACCACAGATTCTATGGGCCAGGCCAGCAGTCAAACATATATCCTTAGAACACATTTCTGCAGTAACAATACAGAAGTTTGAATGAGAAGTGTTGCAAACTCCAACCTAAAACAGAATAAATAGTCCTCTCCTGGCTTAAACCAGCACCGGATTGGTTACTTTGGAAGCCAACCTTATTAATAAAGAGTTCTGACCACTGTGTTGCAATAAAAAAGAAGAAGAATGCCATAGCAAGAACCAGATGGCCTACCTAGGAAGGGACACCATAACATATTCACAAGTGCAAATTAGTAGAACTGTGGGAAATGCCATACCTAAAGATCTCAGCAGAACCAACAGGAGACTTTGTTGTTGTTGTTGTGTTTATTTGTTCAGTCACTTCCAACACTTTGTGACCTCCTGGACCATCTCACACAAGAGCTTCCTGTCGGCCGTGGCCACCCCCAGCTCCTTCAAAGTCACTTCAAGGATACCATCCATCCATCTTGCCCTTGGTCGGCCTCTCTTCCTTTTTCCTTCCCAGCATACTTGTCCCCAGCATACTTGTCTTCGCTAAGCTTTCCTGTCTTCTCATTATTTGGCCAAAGTACTCCATCTTTGCCTCTACTATCCTTCCCTCCAGTGAACAGTCGGGCTTTATTTCCTGAAGTATGGACTGGTTGGATCTTCTCACAGTCCAAGGCACTCTCACAATTTTCCTCCAACTCCACAGTTCAAAAGTGTCTATCTTCCTTCGCTTAGCCTTCTTTATGGTGCAGCTCTCACATCCATAGGTTACTATGGGGATTAAAATTGCTTTAACTAAACAGGAGAGTAATTTCCCCTTATTTTATTTATTTTTTTACATTTATACACCACTTTTCTCCCAGAATGGGACCAAAGAATGTTTCTTGTGAAGGTTGTCCATTGCATCTACGCGTCTACTAAAGCCTCTCTGTCCCCTAACCATTCATTAAAGCAGAATGAAATGAATCAATTATTTCTGCATAATCTATGTAATGTATAAGTTCAGAAATATTAGTCAAAGAATCAATCCAAAAAATCTTGGTCAACTTATCCATAAGTCAAAGTGAGTACTGTACCTTATCTCATATCAAAAATGGAACCATCCCTTTTCTGAGTAGAGTGGTGAATAGGCGAAAGCTTAGTTCATCCTGGGATAACCTAAAAGAAGCACCAACCCCTCTACTTTCTCTGTGGTGGCACCTCTTTTGACCTTTTTGAATGTCTGGATGGGGAAATGATGGCAGCAGGTGTGGTTGGTCTCCTGAGGCAATTTCAGTATTCAGCAACCTATACCCTCAATTTCAGATACATGTTCTGGTTCATCAACCATTTTGACATCCAGAGGAAAAGGCTGTTAAAGATCCTATCTATCCCTATATAGGTCTATCTATCACTTTCTTGAGAAATGGATGGTACCAAACGATATTGAAAGGAATACTCTTCAGCCTGGTGGACACATCTCAAACAGGCTGTGGTGGTGTTCACACAAATTACATAATCATACAAAGTGCCTGGTCCATATCAGACCCATAAAATACATTAGTATACTATAAATGTTTGAAGTGATAAATGCTTTCAAGACATTGACAAATCTTCAATGATCTTCCACATCAGCAAACAAGGCAATACAAATTCAAAGATACTATCATACAACACAATCAAATTCTGGGATTGATACATCCAGTGCAACGTCATGAGCTCTACATAATATCTCCTAGGAATCTCCAACATGCTGACAAACGAACTGAGTCACTCAAAGTGATAGTGAAAGCCTGACCCAACAATGTGAGTGGCATCCTCATAACTCTGATAGCCAAGACAACATTGTTTTGCTACACTTCTGTCTCCCACCTCATCCCAGCCTTCTCATTGAGTAGTGGGAATGAGTTCAACATCCGAACTCTATAAGAGTTTAGAGAATATTCTTGACCTGAAGTTACGCCATCAGTTTTAGAAATCCTGCAAACTTTGATATTATCATCAAACTTTGCAACTGCTTTCTATACATAGGTCTTTTGATCTCAACTGCCTTTGTTATGACCTCTCCCTTTGCCCATGAGCCATCTTAAAGCTAAGGAATGGGAGATTTTGCTTCATAACAGAAGTCAGAGTTGCTGGTCTGTGACTACCTCAGATGGATATATCAAGGACAGCACATTAAAGTTGATGTTTCAGAAACCTAGATATATCATCATTATATTCACATCTTTTTTATAGATTTAGAGTGAAGGTCATTTAACTAAGTCTTATCTGATTTTTAAAATCTCTGGGAAATGTCAGATCTTTAAAAGTAGATTGCAAGCTATATAAACTACTAAAAATCATGTGGTAATATCAATACTTTTCTGTTAAATATATTAAATAGTGTTAGAAAATTATTTCCACTGGGGTAAGATTTTTGTTCTTGTTTTCAGTTTAAAAATAAAATGCATTTAAAAGAAAACAACTAAGAGTAATAAAACAATGAACCAATGTGGTGTAGTGGTTTGAATATTAGACTCAAGTATTTGGAGGCCAGAGTTCTAATCCCCACTTGGCCATGAAAATTCATTGGGTGACCTTAGGCAAGTCACTCTCTTTCCACCTCAGAGGGAGGCAAAGGTAAAATAATCCCTGAATAAATCTTGCAACGAAATCACTAGGTAGATTTGCCTTAGGGTCACCATAAGTCAGAAATGACTTGAAGGCTACCACCACAACAATGTAATGGTAAACATATGCTTCATATATTTTATCAGGAGATGAAGGTTCTGTCATTAATTCCTTTGGGTTTCAGTTTATTGTATTAAATTGTACTTTGAAAAAAATGTGCCAAAGTTTGCATTGTATAGGGCAGTGTTTCCCAACCAGTGTGCCGTGAGCTATCATCAGGTGTGCCGTGGGAAATTGGAACCTCCAATACCCTTTCTTCCCCCTCCTGAGTATTCATGCTAAGTTTGGTCCTGATCCAACATTGTTTGAGTCCACAGTCCTCTCTGGATGTAGGTGAACTACAACTCCAAAACTCAAGGTCAATTAACTATATGTATTACTGTGTTAGAGTGTCATTTTGTGTCATTTTGGTTGGTGGTGTGCCCCAGGATTTTGTAAATGTAAAAAGTGTGCCGTGGCTCAAAAAATGTTGGGAAACACTGGTATAGGGTACCAGACATTTGAAACCAGTCAGCACAAATCCCTCAGTCCACCCATCAGTGGTCAGCCAAGGAACATCATAAATGAGATTTCCACATGAGTATAAATGAGTCTATGATCTTCCTGTTACCAGGGCATGCGAGCAACCCACAAGCTAGTCCTGGTTCTAGAGATCTGCACTCTAAAGGCCCTTGAGAAGAACCTCAAAGGCAGTATTATCAGTACTTAGGTCCTCATTCCCCACAATATGATTTTCAGATGCCATCCTCATGCTACCAAACTGAATAAAGCAGTAGCCAAAACCAGAGTCTGTGCATAACAACTTACAGTCCAGGTTTGTTGCCCTAATCCAAAATGTATGTCCTGACTAGGTGAAATATGGTGTACAAGCAAAAGGAAAGATCCAGCTGTTGTGCAATTGATGTCATTTAGTTGTAGTCCCAAAATCCCAGAGTGTATCACATCAATCCTTTCCAGATTGACAGCTCTCTTTCCAGCAAGCCTGACCAATGCAGCATGATATGGATGGAGGAAGCATCTATGGAGTTAAGATCAGCCTTAGCAGCTTGAATTAGGTCCCTTTTTTGTCTGAAGTCAGATCAATCTCCACAAGTTGTATAAACAAAGGCATCCAGTGGACCACGTGGCAGCAGAGGGTTGGCAGAAGTATGTCCCACAGGAGTCCTCCTGTGACCAAGCAAAGTGTCTCAGAGGCAAACTTCTGACCACCAGTTGAGGCAGTATACTTTACAGACAAATGCACAGCACTCTGCCTACATATACAACACATTCTAAAATGGATGTGGTAACTAAAGAAATCAGATGGATAATCCAAGCTCAAGGCATGTGTATGGTTTAAAGACAAGATTTTTCCCTACAAGTTGCCTGAATCTGCTGAGCTGATTGTTCCATTCTTAAAGGGATGCCCTCTCATTTCAGCTAGTGGTAGCCCAAGTACCATCAGGTATACCTGTAAGGACCATAGGCTGATGCTTCATGAGAGAAGAGTATGGTCTATGAATGAGAAGCCATGATCTGATAGTGAATAACCAAAATGTAATGATGGTTTGGATGAGATCCTGGATTTTTTTATTTTGCCTGGATGTAAGTAAATAACTTTAGCCTTCAACACTTGCCTTAAGCTGTAAAATCAAGAGCCAGTGACCAACTCATTCCCCACCTACACTGTCATATAAAATCCAGATTATCTGCTTTGAACTGGATATTAGACTACAATGCCATATAATCCTTGGACGTGAGTCCTGTTAAGTTCAATGAGACTGAGTTTAGGTATGTATGATCAATATTACAGCCTATGTCCTATTTGCTTTGCCCTTGAAAATGATCAATGCAGACTTAACAAGACTTGATAAGACTTCAAATTAGGGAGGGGAGGAGCAGATGGACAGTTTGTCAAAGTATTTTAAAATATTGCTATGCTCCCGAATCCCATGTCAAACATGAGTAAAGTCTACTGTGAAAGTCCTGTGGTATAGCATATTCTAATTTATTTCCTGACAAAAGTGTTTAGTAGTCATCAGTGAAACCTGTCATTTTAAAGAAATCAGCTTTCACATAAAATGCTCTTCAATCAGAAATTCAAGTGCTATTAGTTCTTCCTGCCTTTTTCATTTCAACATCCATTCTTCATTCTTCTGAATGTAATATATAAAAACAATATCCATAAGAAAATACATTCTCAAGGTTATAGAAACCATAACCCATTATATATAATGACAATATTCTTAATGTGTGCTTAGCATTGTACTATTGTGGGTATAAGGTAGCTTATATAGATCTTACTTTAGAAAGTGTATACAAGTAAGAATAGAAACCCATCTCATTTCCAGAGTTAAAAATATCCATTGTTGAATTTTATTTAACATAATTCCTATTGAGTTTGATTTTTCAGTTGTTTAGACTTAAATAGGCATGCTGATTTCAAAACTGTAGTTCGTTTTCTTCTATCACATCAAGTTTTTTCTCTACAGCTTATCTTAATATGACCACTCTAGGCTAGATCAAGAGAAGCACACTCTCTCTCCTATTGGCTGAGAACAAACCTCCTTCGAGTAGGGAGGGGTGGGAGATGACCTTGGAGACCCACAACAGGTTCATACTTGTCTAGGCTATTCAGTTACACATGAGACAACATGGTGAGAGGTTGTGTGCCCCTCTATATGGTGAATCGTATTTTGAAGTGTCGTCCGAGTTTTTGTCTGTATACAAGGAGTTACAGAATTTATTCAAACCTGCAATTGGCTGAATAGCTTTGACCAGAAATACCATCCTCACCTCCTCCACAAATGCCTGAACACACTAACTCTACTATCCCACAGCTATCCTCTGTCAGTTGTAAGAATCAAGGAATATTCCCTTTGGTTGGAAAATTTGGAGTTTTCAGTAGCTGAAAAGCAATGCCATCTTCGTCTACAGAGTTATTTCTTTCTTCAATTAGTTTTTCTTCTCATTTGCAGCATTTTGGGCTTCATGGTTCTGTCTGAGCCTATTTCTGTCACTGGTTTGTAATAAGCTTTGGCTACTTCGTCAGCTGGCTGCTCAGGACATACATGGCCTATATGCCCAGGTTTCAGCATTGGACCTTCTCTTATCCCAAATACCTTGGGAGAAGAAAATACAGGGAATGGTTGTACTGCTCTCCTAAGATTCATCAAAGACGAAGTCATTGAGTGATAGACTTTTACATCAGGAGTTTTACTAATGTGAATTTTAATCTGTATTTGTTTTAATAATTTCTAAGCATTCTTGAATCCCAGTATTGGGAAGAGGTCAGGATATTAGATAATGGTAGTGGTGGCTGGGATGAAGAAGATATAATAATTAAAGGTCCCAATTATTTATTTTAGTTAAGAGAGAATTTCACTTTGGACAAAGTTGTTTTGCCTTGGATTTGAGGCACATTTCATTTTGGCTTTCCAAACTGTAAGTTTTGTTTTGTATTATAATGCAAAAATCAGCCAAGAGAGCAGAATGCAGTGATACCTTCAGTCATAGTAACTGTTTCTGAGGAGATGAATCCTGTCAAATGTCAGACAGATGCAGGTGGTTTTCTGCTGGCGTGTCTTTCAAGTTGACGTGGGGAGAAAGTAATCTTACCAACTCCGCTTTACTCTTCAGAAACTGCATTGTAGGCTTCTGTTTCATAATTGATAGAGAAGTGACACTTGCTTGAAATTTGAAAAGTTTCAGTAAAATAAAGTGCAGGTGCAGGTGCACAATATAATGTGTGTGTATATATACACACACACACAGAGAGACACAGTGTGTGTATACACACACAACAATTACACAAAGATCACATACTGATACACAGAACAAAGGACAAAGTCAGAATTATAGTATACAATTATACCTTGACTTACAAGTTTAATTTGCATATTCTGCTAGAATGGGCCATGATTTAAAGAAAAGGGTCATCAAGTTGGACTGAGGACTAGCTTCGGAGCAGGGCTGGAATCAGGCAGTCTTCCCAATTTTGTGGAACTGTAGCTCCCAGCATTCCTCACCACTGACCATTCACTGAAGCTGCTAGAAATTGTATTTCAGCAACCTGGGAAGATGCGGAAGTGAATTCCCACTCTTGCCCTGAAACCTTAATACTAGAAGATTTTGTCTAAGGGATAAAGGTGAGTCTGTAGCAGGAGCATGTAATTAAACATTGATCTAGAATTGATCACTGTCAGAAAAGGTGTTGTGAATTTAATACTGTTTTATTAAAGTGGGATGATAGCTGGAAGTCACTGTGCATCTCGTCTTATATAAAATAAAAAAGCAGGACTAGGAACAGTATGCACCACAATAATGAGGACGGCCTGCCAATATCATTTGCCACATGCAGACATTCAAAACAAGGGGAACCCAGAATAAGCATTCCCAGAATAATGTCTGAGACCGGCAATAGACTAAAGTTACTGACCACATATGCAGACCGAACTGGACATGATTTTATCTTGGTGGCCTGGCTTATATGTATTTTTACTCTATATGTATTTTAATCTTTTATTATTGTATGATGTTTTAGACTGTATTTTGGCATTGAATCTTTACTGTTAGCCGGTCTGAGTCCCTCTACAGAGCTAGAGAAGATCTGGATATAAAAGTTTTAAATAAAATAAATAAATATCCCCAACTGCCAAGCTTTCCTAACAAATCCTCTCTACCTATGGAGTAGGATCATCCTAATAATGAAATGTTCAGTGCTTAAGCAACCATTTTAAATCTTGTTTTTTCTTTCCTTCTTGCCCTCAGCTGACATTGCCAACATTTCCTGTTGTTGTGAAGATTGGACACGCTCATTCAGGCATGGGAAAGGTGCAGGTGCTATTTGTCTATCTTCGGGGAAAATAGTTTATTACCTAACTATGACAAGATTTATACTTTCTAATGGAATCAGTTAAAACTTCAGGGCAGCAATTATGGAAATCTGTGTTGAGGCATATGTTCAGGAGCTCATCACTTCAGGCTTAATTTTAGGCATATGTGTAAATCGCTTGAGAATATAATTCTCCTGTGAAAGTCAGTGCTTGAAAGACACATCAAAGAGTATGGACTATCCTTACAAAAATTGACAAATTCATAAGCCATAAATATTATTTTCCCATAATACTGTATATGGTTTGGTTTTTTTCCCCAATGCTTAACCCATTTTGTAGTTTTGTAATGAACTGGCCCTAGTCTCATTTTAGTGGTTGCAAAATTTCTTCTAGTATACTTGGATTGGCTCAGGGAGAAAAAAAGCAAATAGTTGGCTCCTCACCAAGTAAATATAAATTCAGTCTGCACTGCCCCCTCCCACCTACCTACCTATCAGTATTAACAGGAAAAAAGACAAGGATAGAAGAAGTTGATGGATAACAAGGAAATCTTTGTCTCATATTTGGATCCTAATTTTTGTCTTTCTTTATAGCAATCATTATCAGTTCTCTACACTCATTATTTAGGTTCCTCTCATTTTATTAGTATTCTAACCTCACATAACCCATGCTATACTTCTGTCGCAACTTAAGCCTGGGTCCCCTCAGTAAACCACTTGACAGCAGCAAAGGTTAAATGCTTTATTTAGAATAAGTAAAAAGTCAAAGGGAAGAGATAATGTCCCCTGATGCTTCTAGCATCAGAACAGCAAGGCATTAGTTGAAAGAAAGGTCCAATAATATCTATAACTCTTCTTGCCCCAATGGGCTAATCCATAAGAGTCTTGGGAAAAGGCAATAAGAGTTCAGCTTGGAATGTCAGCCCAATTAACGCTTGCACCTGGAAGATTCGGGAGTAGCCGGCTCCAGTCTTCACCGGCTTATCGGCCAGCGCTGGGGCCGAGTGAGAGTTGGCCTTGACCACTGGGTGAACTTAGAGGTTGGGGCATGACAATGGAGTAATTCTTGCTCTTGGCTAAAAGCGGGTTGGGGTGTTGGGGCATGACAACTTCTATATACTAATGTTCACTATTTATTCTGTATTTTCCACTCTAAAGGAGCCAACTTCTGCAACTAGATATATAAATCTAGATATATAAATCTAGATTGAACTATTTACCATGAGATCAGAGAACATGAGCAACAAAAGGCCTTGGCAGTAGCCCATTAAACCTGTTAAAGAAAAATATAGAAAGAATATTGAGAAATCAAGCTTTATTTATTTGATTACAATATAAAACCTGTTAAAACATGCAAAACATGCAGACTTCTAATAGCAAACATGCTGAGCAACTGAGCTTGGTTAAGAAAAGATAGTGGGAATTGTAGCTGTATTTTGAATTTTTTGTCTTCTGTATTTTGAACTCACTCATTTCCCTGAGCATAAAGTAGGGGTGGGATTTGTCTGTCCCAACAGATGGTGCTGAACTACAACTCCCAACTTTCCTCACCATTAGCCTTGCCGGCTAGGGCTGCAGGACATTGCAGTTTGACATCAGCTGTACAATTTATGCATTAAGAGCACTTAGAAAAGAAAGTAATATGTGCTTCAAAATATACTGGGACGGGTGAGGGGGGCTACTGCTTTCTTTGTGTAAAAAAGCTAACTGTTCTCTTTTTTTTTGTTTTGTCTCTTATGTTTGTGGGTTGATAACAGGTCAAGGTAGACAACCATTATGATTTTCAGGATATAGCCAGTGTGGTAGCACTCACTCAGACCTATGCTACCACTGAACCCTACATAGACTCCAAATACGACATCAGGATCCAAAAGATAGGAAACAATTACAAAGCATACATGTGAGCAAATAGATTCTATTCCTTTCATCTTTCCTTTTCATATGCTATAACCAGATTTCACTTCATAAAGGTTTACTATTATCCTAACGTAGAAGAAGACACATTATCTGCATTCTTCAGCAATATGGTTGATCAACCAATGAAATAATGGAGATTAATAATTTTGGCAATGAGATTTCATGGAATCCTGCTAGAATTATTATGGGATCTACAAGGTCTTCTTCCAGTTGGTGACAATGTTCCTGTTCATGCAACTATAGTTGCATGGCAAGTTGAGACCATTCTGCCACCATCTGCAAGGCTTTTGGCTCCTCCCACCCCCTTGAGATTCTCCTTCCAATGAAGTCCAACTGAATGTTGCAGCACTATAAAGATTATATTTCCTTCTAACTTCGGAATACAGACTGTATTGCATGAGACTTTGAACAGAGTTGCTATCATGTATTAAGGGATAAATTGACGTTAAATGATTGAATGCATAAACCTTTGTCATCATTTCATTTGGACCTTGTCATTTAATTTCATTCCATGGTGAACATTTTCTTCTTATTATAATGATAACAAGTTGTAGAATAAATCTCATGCTCCATTTCCACTCAATTTTAGTCGATGCAATCATTCCACTAATGAAACATTTATTGCTTTCATTGTCTTATTTGCAAACAGTATGTAATTATTTTTCAAATTTGTCTTTTATTGTTTAATTTAATTTGACACTATATGAATGTTAATGTTCTTTAGCCCTGTTCCAGTTGGCTTGAATGTATCTTTGATGCATGTTGTCAAAAGCCATTCTTGGTTTTTTTATTTCCACTCCCCAGTCTCAATAATTTTTTCTTTTGCTATCCACATTATTTTCCCTTCAGTTTGAGACAAGTTTTAAATGGTTGATTAAAACAAGAAGACAAAAACCCCTTCCAGACAAAAATAGCCCTTACAGAAATAATAGGTTATGAATGCAATAGTTTATAAAGCAGGCATGGGCACACTTCAGCCCTCCAGGTGTTTTGGACTTCAACTCCCACAATTCCAGGGAGTTGAAGTCCAAAACACCTGGAGGGCCGAAGTGTGCCCATGCCTGTTATAAAGGCACATTGGTAAATTAAGAATGCATCTAGTTGGGATGTGTAAGTATGCAGGTTGAGTCTCTTTTATCCTGAAATGCTCCAAACTCTACATTATCCACATGGATGGAGAAGATAGTCACACTTTTGTTTTCTGATGGTTTATTGTTCCATGCACAAAATTAGTAAAAATGTGGCTTGTGAAATTATCTTTAGTGTATGTTTATAAAGTGCATATGAAACATAGATGAATGTGTTTAAACATTGGTCTCATCTCTAAGATCCACATAATAGTTGTGGATATGCAACTATTTTGAGATTTGAACCCAAAGCCCTTCTGCTCAGAAGCATTTCAAGTAAGGGATACTTGACTAGTAATAAGAATTCATCCATATTCTTTACTGAATTGGACTTAAATTCTGCCTTGATAACTTATGCTTTCATATATTCAAAAAAATCATAGACAACAGTATGGGTTATGTGAATATAGGTGTAGAATTCTATTTGACTTGCAGAATCAGAGAGTGGTAGCGAGAGAAATTGGAAAGAGTTGAATAAAAAAGGATAATCTCTATTTATAATAAAGCAGAGTGTTTGTATGTTTGTTTGTATGTGGCAGCGTTCTGATTGGCTCCTGGCCTCTACATTCTGACAACATGATTGGTAGCAAGTGAGGGAGTATTTGCATAACGCCTCTAATTGGCCAGCCAACACGAACACTCTAAACTGACAGAGGGGAATAAGGGAAAGGCCTGAGGCAGTCGCCAACACGAACATTCCGACACTCTAAACAGCCAGAGGGGGATAAGGCAAAGGCCTGAGGCAGTCAGCCATGGTGGGAGTTTACATCCTGGTGCAGTTTGAAGGAGGGCAGACCATGGATGATGGGACTTTAAGTACCTCCAATCACTTCCCCAGATTGCTGCAACCCTCATCCACTGACTGATCAAGACCACACTTGGCACACAGAGCCTCCATGACCCACTTTACATCCTGGTGCAGTTTGAAGGAGGGCAGACCATGGATGATGGGACTTTAAGTACCTCCAATCACTTTCCCAGACTGCTGCTACCCTCATCCACTGACTGATCAAGACCAAACTTGGCACACAGAGCCCCCATGACCCACTTTACATCCTGGTGCAGTTTGGAGGAGGGCAGACCATGCATGATGGGACTTTAACTACCTTCACTCACTTTCCAACACTGCTGCAAACCTAATCCAATGACTGATCAAGACCAAACCTGACACACAGAGCCCTCATGACCCACTCTACATCCTGGTGCAGTTTTGTTTGGGACGGACCATGGATGATGGAAGTACCTTCACTCACTTCCTGAGAGCACTGTGACCCTCATCTAATGACCAATACAGACCAAACTTGGCACACAAAACCCCCAAAACCCACTCTACATCCTGATGCAGTTTGAAGGAGGGCAGACCATGGATGATGGGACTTTAAGTACCTCCAATCACTTCCCCAGACCGCTGCCACCCTCATCCAATGAATGATCAAGACCAAACTTGGCATGCAGAGCCCACATGACCTACTCTACATCCAGGTGTTGTTGGGAGGGGGATAGACCATGGCTGATGGGACTTGCAGTACCTTCACTAATTTTCTGAGACCACTGCAAGCCACATAAACATCTGATAAGGACCAACCTTGGCACACAATGCCTCTCTCAAATAACCCGGGCAGGGCCGGGTCCCCAAGCTAGTAGGTAAATAAAAGGATATTCAACCAATATATTTCATCAGATATGGCTCTTTGGGCCCTTCCACACAGCCCTATATCCTAGAATACCAAGGCAGGAAATCCCACATTATCTGAGCATGGACTCAACCCAGTTAAAAGCAGATTTTGTGGGATTTTCTTCCTTGATATTCTGGGATATACTGTAGGGCTGTGTGGAAGGGCCCTAAGAGTTCCAGAGACATGATGACATCACCAAGGAGTAGATTGCCCATCTCATTTCAGAAAATTAGGGCTTTTGTAAATCAGCTATTTGACTGATGTGACAGTCCTTTCAATAGCTTGCTCCAAAACTTAGAGCTTTAAAGGTTATAACCAATACTTGGGATTTTCTTCAGCAATGGATCAAGAACCTATGATAGCATACAATCTTAGCATATGCTGGCTTTTGAGGCTGGTTCTCACAAGATATAAAATAGAATATTTTATTTTTAAATACATTTAATTACAAAGACACTACAAAGTTCCAGTCCTGCAGCAGTACTGTTCTCATGATCCAACTATGGTCTCTTAGAAACTAGGGATCCTTCCACACAGCCCTAGACCCCAGAATATTAAGGCAGAAAATCCCACATTATCCAAGTATGGCTTCAGATAACCCAGGTCCCTTCCACACAGCTGAATAAAAGCCCACATTATTTGCTTTGAACTGGAATATATGGCAGTGTGGACTCAGATAACCCAGTTCAAAGCTGTTATTGTGGGATTTTCTGCCTTGATATTCTGGGATATAGGGCTGTCTGGAAGGGCCCTAAGATGGATATAAAAGTGTTTCCATGAGAAACCATTGTGTAATTTCTCTGCTTCGTATTTAAACATTTTCTGTTGATTTAGTTTAAAATTGAAATACAAACAGGTATAACATTTTTCATATAGGTTTACATTTTTTAATTATGCTTTATCAAGGAAGGAAAAAAAGAATATTGCAAAACTTCCTTTGGGTTTTACAGTTAAATCACAGTTTAAAAAATGAGAATTGGATGCTGAAAGTCATCGTTAAACTTCTATCAAGCTTCGCATGTATTCAGCTATATTTAGTCAACAGTTTGATGTTCCACAGATGGTTTTCATTCTTTTTTGTATGCATATGCAAACATGAGCACAGGGTAATTACTTGAAGAGCTCCCACAGGAAATGTCATCTGGTTTTCTAACTTTAAAGCTGCAATCAAGATCTCCTGTATTGTAATTTTCTATTGTTTCTCCTGTGTTTGGGGATAAAGAACTCCATTATAGTTGCTTATTTTATGGCAATGGTCAGATAACTAAGATATAGCATAGGATTAGTCCCAGCACCACAACTACTGCAGATGTTTAGAGCTTCATCCATATACTTCATTGTTTCAAGGAAATGACATGGGGTGAAAAAGACACAAACACAGTAGGAACAAAATTTTACACATGGAAACTGTCAAATTTTGTTATATCATCTTGCCTTTCTCCAAAAACAATATACTAACTACATAGATTTATGTATTGGTATGTAGAAGCTCACTGATCTAAATTACATTATATTCTGTAGATTCAGACCTCACAGTGTGATGATAAATGGAATAGCTCTTTAAAGTGTCATATAATTATTATAACAGAACGCAAATTATGGGTCAGGTCCAGGCTACTATTTTTCTAAGTAGATCAGGAATATTCTTGCCTTTAATACAGCTGCAATGAGCTCAAATTCTGGATGGGTGGTAGGTGGGTTACTGTGTATTTTTCTTTCCTTTTCATTTTGAAAGGCTCAATGCATAATAAGTTTTATCAGCTTCCTAGTTAATGTTTTCTGTACATATCAAATGAAAGGCTTGTGTTTATTCATAATGGAGTAAAAATAAAATAATTGTTATTATTATTATCATCATTTTTAGTTTATTGTTTTCCCAACTTGTTTTGTATGCCTGCTGTTAAAATAGACATTTCTAACATATGAACTGCTAATAACAAATGAAATTATCAGTGTGTTCCTCATTATGTATTTATGGTTTTTTTCACAGGAGAACTTCTGTATCTGGAAACTGGAAGACAAACACTGGATCTGCCATGTTGGAGCAAATTGCCATGTCAGATAGGTAGACAAACATTAATGTAACAAGCAGTTATTTCATTAAAAATATAAACCATTTTTGGAATGGAATGGGAAATGAAAGATGGGATCACATTAACAAAAGGTTATGGTATTGTGAGCAATATCAGATGTAGCAGACTTGTGCAAATATAGTAGCTTCTGCCCAAAATTTGGCTTGAAAGCAACATTTAATGGGAAAGACCAACTTTTTTCTGTAAGATGCCTCAATACTTTGTTCTAAGTATATAAGGTCTTTCACTGTTGGCATTCTTACTTTTTTAACATCAAATATTAAGAAACTTCTTATTTCTCATTGTGGATAGGTTTAAAGTTGTATTATACATTCATTCATTTTTTATGACATTCTGAATTTAGCTTGGCCCTTTTCAGACATTTTTGACATACGTAATATACATTTGGTGGAAAGAGAAGCAGGACACAATGCTGCATTGCCTCCAAGCCTTGTGGATGCCACTGTATGCATGTGGATGAGTTTTAAGATCTTTGGGACCTATGTGTAAAAGTTGGAGGCTAACTCTAGCAGTCTATTTTTAAGCAACATGATAGGCCTTACTCATAGTTTTCCCCAAATTAATATATACATTCATACTAATTCCCTTCTGGGTTACTCTGCATTTATAAAATATGCAAGCCCCTCAATGACCCCCAAAGAAACTAATTGATTTCAGAGTCTATTTTTAAAGAAATAATGAGTAAATGTCACTTGGTATATTACTTCATTTTTAAGTATTAGTGTCATATTTGAGAGTCAGCATTGTGCTTTAGAGGGGCAAAATTTGAATTCCTGCTCTGCTCCACTGTGGAAACCCACTGGGTGACTTGAGCAAGCCACATGCTCACAGCCTTAGAGGAAGGCAATGGCAGACCTACTCTGATTCAAGCTTGCCAAGAAACCCCAAATATGAAGTCACAATATGTCAGTCACCTTGAAAACATACAACAGCAACAACCAGTAATTCACTTAATGTCATTATATGTGATGTGACTTCTTAGCATGGATATAGGATGGCCCTGTTTTGCAAGCCTTCCCTATACATATCTGATATACCTAAACTCCATATTCATACAGAGACTTAACACAGATTTTGCAGATGTATTCATCTGCTTCCCACCATGCCCAACAAATGTCAATACATTTGTGTGGATGGAATATGCGAACGTTCAAATATATGCTAAGAGTCATCGCAAGCTTAGGACAGTTCTTGCTGTATGGTAACAGTACAAAGTCACCATGTTTGTGTTAATGTGTAAATCCAACAGAACTCCCCGTCACATTCTCATTTTGTGCCTTATCCTTTTGAACCTTTTCCCTACATGTGCTGGTTATTCGTTTGAATTCCTCTTTGGTGATCTCCCCCTTTCCATTTCTTGTACATGTCTCTTTTAAATCTTAGCTCAGTTAAAAGTTGTTTGGACATCCATTCTAGTTTCTTTATACTTCACTTATTTTTAATAATTGCTGGCATATTTGCAATGGTGGAATATATCTCATTTTTAAGAAACTTACATCAACTCCCTTCTCTTTTAGTAATCTTATCCAAGGGATTGTGCTCAGCATTTTCTTAAATTTTCTGGTCAGCTCTCCTAAAGTCTAGAATGCATGTCTGACTTCTCTTAGTTTCCTCTTTCCTTTGTATCACAAACTCCAGGAGAACATGGTTGCTCCAACCTAAGGATCCCACCACTTCCACTCCATTGACCAGATCTTCTGCTCTGGCTAGGATCAGATCCAGAATAGCTGATCCCCTTGTTGCCTCTTCCATTTTATGAACAATAAAATTATCTGCAAGACAAGTGAGGAATTTATAGGACTTTGTACTCTTGGCAGAGTTTATTTTCCAAAAACATATTTTCCAAAAGATTATTGTCCTTTTGTTGTTTTGTACTTGCTCTGTTTGTCCAACTGTCTCCAACAACCTTTGGTCTGTTCCCTCCGGGCCTTGATAAACTACCGTTCCCAAGGATATTGTCACCCTCCCCACACAACTTAGTTTAAATTCTGCCTGATCAGGTTTGCAAGGCTCGCAACAACATTATGAGCACCAAGTGCCTTTTGACATTTTCACTGGAACTCTAGCTACAGTTCTGCCTGAATAAAGACAGTCTGACTTCAGTTATCCATTCTCAGTAACCTCTTGTCTATATTACTGCAATGTATTTTGTTTGAGTGTGCCCTTGAGGTATACTTGGGTTATTTATTTATTTTTGCACAAGGTATGTTAATAAGATATTGGCTAGAACTTAGAATTTATCATCAATATTTTATCATCTTTATTGTAGTGTAGTTTGCTTCTGTGCCCTGCTCATCATAATGTTGATTTTAATCAACAAATCTTTTCAGTTAGATTTCTATCCAAACTCTTACACCTTCATCTGACGCCCTGCTCCGAGTAGCCTTATATATATTCAGGATCATGGCTTTTCAGTCATAGCCCCTGAAATTCCATCCACAAAAGAGCTTTCCCTGGCACCCATCCTGTTATACTTTCAGTGCTCGAAAAAATGCTCTTTGCTCTCTCAAATTGTTTGAACTTCCATTTCCACTCCTATATTATGTTTTTAAATAATTCTGATACTTACTCTTTTGACTGTCAGTGTAGAGTAGTGGTTTGAGCATGTGACTGACTCTGGAGACCACGGAAATTCACTGGCTGACATTAGACAAATGATTATGCTCTCAGCCTCGGAGGGAAGCAGAAGCAATCCATCCAAACAGAAACACTGTGATTGGGTTGCCTTAACAATACCATTAGTCAGAAATCACTTAGAAGCACACAATAGCAACAAACTTAGTATTTATTCTTATGCCTGTGTTAAGCTTTGCTTTTCATTGAACTTTTAATATCCTGCTTCTCTTTTAATGTGGATTTACTTGATTGATTGATCATCTCTGAAAGCTAACACCTATATGACAAACAAATGAATAATGTTGTTCATGCCTAACACACATCATCGCCTGTTGTGAATAAAATCTATGGGAAGGAGGATTATATGTCTTGTTTTTGATGTAAAGTGTTTTGATGTGCATTTGCCTTCTAAATATATGGAAGCAAGAACTGTGTAAAACTAACATTTGTGCCCCAGGTCCAGAATGGATACCTAAAATGGTATATGAGAACCTGCTCTCAAAATGATATTAGTTGTCTGGGAATTTTTAAAGAATTTTAACTTTGTATCACACTCTGACAAACATCCTATTTATGTCATAGTGCTTGAGACATGAAGGTACCAGATTCCTTTAAAAAGAACACTTGTTCATGTTAACAGCCTGTAACAATAAGTGTTTATTCTTTAAGGCCGAAAACAAAGAGTTTTAACCATTTCTTTTTTTAAAAAAACAATATTTTAAAATTTCATGTCTGGAAGCCATGACCCAGCCAACTGCATTTGTTGGCATTACAAGGTTAAGTTCCCAACTCCTTATAAAATGTATAAAGTGAGGAAGATGTGAGAGCTACATCTTCCAGGTGTAATACAGCAAAAGTTAATATATCCCTTCCTACCTTTTCAGAGGGCCCAACTACATGTTACATGAAAGATACAGGTAACCCGCCAAAAATGTATTTTTCACTGAAGAGGGGAAGGGGCTATCTACCCTTTCCCTTCCTGCAGTTTATCCATTTAGAATAACTTCATACACCCACCAGACCTATCTGAGGATCATGGGAGTTGTAGTACAATATATCTGAATGGTACCAGGTTAAGAAAACTGCCTTAAAGTATGAGAAGTAAAATTTGTCAAATCTAGAAATATTTCCTTTGTTTTATGCAGGGTTTTTTGTCACCCATACTTTGGATCTGCATTAGATTGCATCTGATATAGGCTGCATCTACACTGCCATATAATGTAGTTTCAGAATCCAGTTTAACTACATTGAACTAGATTATATGGCAGTGTAGACTCGTATAATCCAGTTCAATGCAGTTAATCTGGATTCTGAAACTGCATTATATGGCAGTGTAGATGGGGTCAAAGTCAGTCTTCTTGACCCCTACAATACTGTGTAAACACGCCTTATTTAGCAACTGTATCTCTTTAAATATGTTATATATGTATTAAAAAATTACCATCATTTTTACAAAGAAAATCAGCCTGGCACCCTGTTCTTTAGCTTTAACTAGAGTAAACTCATTCATTCAGTTGTTGAATACGGAGTTAACAAGTAGGTCTAATGGGGTCAATGGATCTACCCTAACAAGGGATAAATTTCAGGCCTTGATATGTTTCTTTGGTTTGCATAGGAAAGGCCTTTCACAACCAGTTTTATTTGTTTTCCTTGGTTTTTCTCCAGAGTTCTCATTAAGAAAAAGAGTACTTATCCTAGATTCAAGTTACTGTGGCAGTTTGCAGCAAGAATTATTTCTAAACAAATAAATTTATTCACTCCAGTCAACACTTCTACAGATGTGGAATCTGACATGCATCCAAGAAAAAAAATATGCCAAAGCCCCTGAAATGCTTTTTTTTTTTACAAGAAATTAGAAGACACTTATTCTTGTGTGTGTGGAAAAGGGAGCAGTAATATGGGAAACAGCTCAATCTATATAGATAGATCTCTGTTATGTGTTTTGACTTATTGGAACTTCTTTTTATTCTAGATACAAACTCTGGGTTGACAGCTGTTCTGAAATGTTTGGAGGTTTGGAAATTTGTGCCATCAAAGCAGTTCATGGCAAGGATGGGAAGGATTATATTTTTGAGGTATGATAAATATATTTTCTCCATAAACAACTTTGTTAAGATAAAAAAATATTTACACCTTCAATTTGCACTTAGCTTTTTGCAGATAGGTTATTCATAATATTCAGTCCTGTTTTTGAACATATTTAAATAAATAAGCAAAGCCAAGTATCGCAGTAAATGGGCCTGCTTGTGAGGAATCAACTATGTTTCTTTCATATGCTCTCAATTTAAGGAACAGAATACCTGCACCATACCAAATCTTCTGCTTTCACAGACAGACTGTGGCCCCTTCTACACAGCTGTATAAAATCCACATTATCTGCTTTTTCTGGATTATTTTTAGCCAAATAATCCAGAATATCAAGACAGATAATCCACAATATCTGCTTTGAACTGGGTTAACTGAGTCCACACTTCCATATAATCCAGTTCAATGTGGATTTTATACAGTTGTGTGGAAAGGGCCAAAGGAGGCTGGGATACATTTGAATTTGGGTTGTCAATCTCCCCTGAGAGGCAGGCATTCTCAACACAAGTCAGTTTCTGCATTATTCACCACAGAAGGGCTCAACTCACAGATTGTATGTCTGTCCAAATTCCATTCATGCTTCCACACCATAGCTCTGGCCCCTTCTACCCAGCTGTATAAAACCCAGATAATCTGCTTTGAACTGGATTATCTGGCAGTGTATACTCAGATAATCAAGTTCAAAGCAGATAATGTGGATTATTTGACTTGATATTCTGGATTATAGGGCAGTGTAGAAGGGCCCTCTGATTAATTGAAGTCTAGGATTTCAGCAGAGTCCCCTATCTTCTGTTCACCAGGCTGCTTTGGAGGCTGGAAGGTCTGCTGTGAGGAGGGTGGAGCAAGAAAGTCCATTTTCTTTATCCCAGTTGACTCACTCTGGATCCTACTGAATAAAAAGAGTATACAATATCCAAGTGCAGCAGCTCAGCATTTCAAAAAGTTATCTTATACATCCCAGACAACTAGAGAAAGCACACTAAATCAGAAGGGGTATTTACATCAGTTGTTGTTTCATATACCATAGAAATCTCAAAAAAAATAGAGCAATCCATAAGAAAGGTGCCATGATAGAAATGGTCTGCTTCTCATCTCCAACTGATGACTAGGGACCCTTCCACACAGCCCTATATCCCAGAATATCAAGGCAGAAAATCCCATGTTATCTGTGGACTCAGATAACCCAGTTGAAAGCAGATATTGTGGGGTTTTCTGGGACACAGGGCTGTGTGGAAGGGCCCTGGAATGGCTTCGGCACATATATGGGATGAGATAATCATCAGGAGGATTGCATTACAGGTGGATAGACTTAATCAAGAAAATTACAGCCATGAGTTGCAAAACCTAAGCAGGGCTGCTATTAACAGATTCTCAGGGATCTCTCATGCATAAAATTGCCATATATTGAACCCAGCATGATGAAATGTGATAACAACCCCAGGAAAAAAAATGCTATAATATTTGTGAAGACTCACAGCTTCTATCCTGTCAACATATTCTCCCCTCAGCTCTCTTTTGTGAGTTCTCAATTAGAAAGCAAAGCCTAAGTTTTCCATTTAAGTTGTTCTGGGAGAAACTAGAGTATAAATCTTATCATATAGAAATAATCAATATACTAGTGTTCATGTTCTGAGGAAGGAACGTTGTCTTTTCTTTTTCTGTCATTTAGCCACAAGAGAAATTCCTCACTTATTTGCACTTATGAATTATACCCCTTTCAGTCCTCTTATTAACCTAAAAAACACAGATTACAATTTTGCTGAGCTCCATAAATAGCTATCAGCCATTGCTGATCATCACTGAGGCTGTCAATCTAATACCTGGCTGGATGATGCTAGAAGAGTTATAATCCAATGTCTCCCTAGTGGTCTGGAGGTAAGGGTGCTACAGTTGTGGTCAGTTAACAGCAGCAACTGTTCTCACACATACATCCTGACCTGAATGTTTTTTAAAGTTAAATAGATCCAGTGGTTCCATCATGATCTTTTGGATGACGTGTTGTTGGCAGTTCTAGTTAGTAAAACATTCAAATGAATCGTGCATTTCAAACTAATGGTTTTATACAAAATGGTATATGGTTGTGATACAGCTGTCATTGTTCATTCAGGCTATTACATTTCAGTAGAAACTATGGGTGTTGTTTTTTTATTAAAAAAAACTCAGATTAGCAAAAACCACATGATTCTGGTTTGTCCCAGGGCCCTTCCACACAATCCTATATCCCTAATATCAAGGCAGAAAATTGCATAATATTTATTTATTTACAGTATTTTTACCCCACCCTTCTCAACCCCAGAGGGGGGATTCAGAGTGGCACAATATCTGCTTTGAACTGGGTTATCTGAGTCCACACTGCCATATATTCCAGTTCAAAGCAGGACATGTGGGATTGTATTCAGCTGTGTGGAAGAGGACCCAGCGGTGGGATATCCAATATGAATGTCGGCTATAGCTAATACAGCCTGCTGTTCATCTTTTGTTTCCTTTTGCCATTCTGCTCTTCTTACCGTCTATCCTGCTGCTTTATTCTTTCATTCTCCTGTAATTTGGTTTGTACTTCAAGGGTTTTATGGTTGCACACTTTGGTACATTGTCCGTGTTTGCATTTCAATGTACAATTACGCTACTCCTCACTCAGCTTTTGTATAAAAGTGGGCCAAAATGCTTCCATTTAAGAAAGTAGGCTCTATTTAAGGTTATTGTGTGTCTTGCATTATGACTTCAGGTTTTAAAAAATCACTTTTCAGCAAGTGAAGAATACTGTAGTCCTCTGAATGCATTGTAATACAGCACCTTCTCAGGTGGTGAGAAATAATTTCATAGAGGTAGGTTTGAAAAGTCCCAACTTAAAATTAAAAACCAATAGATTCAAGAGCTATTACTTTGGCTAAATCCTAACAATATATTTCTGTGACAGTTATCAAAGGGGGGATCCTGCAAGCATTTTAATGTTACCGTTGTTTCTTCAGAGAAATACTTTATGAGAATTGCGAGGCTGAAAATTATATTAGAATACGTTTGAGAATGACTGTTCAAATGTTAATTTTTAAAACCATCAAGTTGCTGGCAGACTAGTTGCATCATCCTAGCTTTATTGTCTAGCTTCAAAGCTTCTGGAAGTGTGGATAGCTCAGAGTAGCTGTAGGGCAACAGTGCAAAAACGTTTGGACAAGAATGTGTAAGGAAGACTTATTCCCATTTGTACAGCTTCAAAACAGTTATAATCAGAAGTGTGCTGTTTTACTAGAGAATACGTTTCAGTTAAAGAATATACTGTATATCCTTAAGATCCTCAAAAAGAGATATGGGAATTCTAGGCAGTGAAACTCAAGTAGTCCTGTTCCAGAAGATTGTAAGTCTGCTAAAATTCCAGAGTAATTACTGGCTCTCTGGTTTAAATGTTTAAGTTTATACCACAACATCTGTTAAACTATGTGTAAGTTGGTACACATAGTTTAATACAATAATAATAAGCAATAAGCACTAAATCACATCTATCTCTAAAATCTTTTAAGAACATAAAACTTAAGGTCTGTCTCTTAATGCTTGACAGAAAAGAAATACCTACAACTATCACAAGTGTGTGTGTTGCCTGCCATGTTAGGGGACTACATGTAAGACATTGGGCATTACATTACTGGAAAACTAGTAAGGCAACTAGTTGCGGGAGATGAGAGCTGACCTACTCATCTCTTTCCAAGAGTGCCTGTGTCTTAGGAGCCTGTGTTTGATTTGGTTGTATGTCAGATCTATTAGAGGACAACAGGATAGTTATAGATTGCCTATACATCCAATTTGTATGACCTACACTTCAAAGAGGAAAAATCAATGATATAATTACAGCATCTGAGGTCATAGGAAAAAGTAGCTGAGTCATTAAAAGATCTCTATTTTGACATCTAACAGCTGAACAAAAATGCACCAATTTTTCCTGCAACAAAGAGATACTTTTATTACAGGAAAAAGCAGCCCTGATAAAGGCTACCTGGCAAGGCAGATCAGCCAGCCCTGGCCAATCCAGGGGCAGGACAGGGTGGGGCTGGCTGCTGATTGGCCAGCCAGCCAAGTGGCGGAAAAACTTCCCACCATGCAGGGGGCTTCTGGGAAGAAGAAGCCCCCTGCATGCAGCAATGGCCAGCGGGAGAGCGCCCCCCCCCCCCGGCAACAATTAACTTTGCCAGGTGAGCCAGGCAAGGCATTTGTCATATAATCACAGACTTGGAAGAGATTCCAAGTGCCACCTTATCCAACCACCTACGATACAGGAATAGACCATTAAAGCACTCTAAAAATGCCCATTGAACATCTATTTATAAGTCTCTAAAAAGGGAGGGTTATCACCTTCCAAGGCAGCCCTTACACAAGTTCTTCCTAAAGCAGTGGTTATCAACCTGTGGGTCCCCAGATGTTTTGGCCTTCAACTCCCAGAAATCCTAACAGCTGTAAAACTGGCTAGGATTTCTGGGAGTTGTAGGCCAAAATACCTGGGGAACCACAGGTTGAGAACCACTGTCATAAAGTTTAACCTGAATCTGTTTTCTTGTGATATGAATCCAATGGTTCATGTCCTACTCTTTGGAACAGCAGAAAACGAGATCACTCCATCTTCTACATATCTGCCTAATCAACTTTGGTATATGAAAACTATTACACAAAGGCAATATGAAACATATCAAAATATATTATAGACATAAAAGAACTGTAGCAATATCACATTAGAACCACATGACTATGAACTATGAAATTTAAATCCGGACTTTTCCCACTGATGAACTGTATCGTCGCATATTGGGTCATGTGAGAATACCTCCGCGATTCTGCGACTTTGTATTGTGTGTGAAGGTTCTAATGTGATATTGCTACAGTTCCTTTATGTCTATAATATATTTTGATATGTTTCATATTGCCTCTGTGTAATAGTTTTCATATACCTATGTAACCCTTGCTCTATTTTGATTGTTAATCAACTTTGGTGTCAGTTCTCACTAACATTAATTGAGGTATATTGGTATCCCCTTCTGGGTTGTCAATATCGTTGTGTTGCTCAGAACTGGACACAGAATTTCAAGCTAGGTCCAGCCAAAGCAGATCTCACAGTGTTTGCTTTCCTTGTTTTGTTTTTTTTAAGTTCATCTTTACAAATTCTGTGGCTTTTCCCCAAACCAAAATTAGTTAAGTTTTTTAAAAAAGGATTTTTTAAAAGAATTAGAATTTGATTGTAATTAATGCTTCAGTTCTCTTTGGTGTCTTCTAGGTTATGGATTCTGCAATGCCTTTGATTGGCGAGCATCAGGTTGAAGACAAGCAACTGATAACTGAGCTTGTTGTAACCAGAATGAACCAAATTTTGTCTAAAACACCTTCACCATCTCCTCAGAAACCAAGTGCAACTCAACAGCCACAGGTGGGAATTGATGATGCGTGTACATGCTTACAGAGGAAAAAAGGATTTCAGTCATAAAATGTTATAAACATTCAAAAGAAGTCATTATTAGACTAATCTAAGAAGTACAAATAGAATGTATTTTGTGTGATTTCTTAAAAATAAATGCCTGATATCACAAATTTAAAATATCAAATTAGGGTGTTCTTACATGAATACTTAATAGACCTTTTAACCTTATTCAACAACTTTCTTCAACTGCTCTTTGAGTTCCATTGTCCCTGCACACTTCCTTAGAATATTACTAGGGCTGATGTTATGTTTTTATGCCAAAATACTTCTTGTTTTGTCATATTTATTCAAAAGATTTCTAACGCTCAGGGCCGTTTATGAAAGTGTGTAGTACAAACTACAGAAATATAATTCAATGTAGAACAACAGTAACATATTAATAAATAATAAGTAAGCATCTTATGAAATCAACCTTCAAAAGCCTCACAGAATAATTTAGGCTTGTTACCCCATTAGAAAGCCATAAGGGAGGTCATTCCAGGCCCTCTGGACTGTTGTAGTAATGAGTTCCTAACCAATCATATGGGTAGTTCCATCTCACATAATCAAAGCAAAAAGATAATAGTTTGATCACTGGATCTTAATCAGCATATGGGTCCATACTGGTAGTCATATATCCTGAAATGAGAAGAGATATGTGGGGAAAAGAGGCTGTCCATGATTAATATCCATGCTCCAAAAATATCAATCATATATTGGTGTATAAGAATATCAACTATTCAACAAACTCACTATCAAAACCATACATATCAAGCGTGCATCCTGAGAGCACTTATCCTCTGATTGTGAAAATGAGTTCAACATGTTAATAGCTGAAATTAATTTTCTTAACAGAAACCCCAATAGATTGGTTTCAATTTATTCTCTGTCTGGTGAGTATATCTGTCTGATGAATATATCACATATGGACTGTTCTGAAAGTCTCAGATATATTTGTGTTTTGCTCCATGCATTGCCCCCTCATAGAGAAAGTCATTCCTGGAGATGATTGCCCACTTTATGATATGAAGGAACTACCATATTTCATTGATTTCAACATGGCCACCATGCCAAAGCTGGTTCCAGTACCTCATACCATTCCTAATTCAACTCGGTTTGTTGAGTCAGAATAGAATCCTACCCACCCATTCACAGTGTAGTTTCCCCCTGGAGAAACAGAGAAAATATTTGCTACCAAGTACATTTCATTCCAGTTTCTGTTTTCCATCTATTCAAATAACAGTGCAATTTCTTTTTAGGAAGTTTGTGGCACAGCGTTGTTGTGGGTTTTTTCGGGCTACATGGCCATGTTCTAGAGGCATTCTCTCCTGTCATTTCACCTGCACCTATGGCAAGCATCCATAGAGGTTGAGAGGTCTCTTGGAACTAGGAAAATTGGGTTTATATATCTGTGGAATGTCCAGGGTGGGACAAAGAGTTCTTGTCTGTTGGGGCTAGGTGTGAATGTTTCAACTGGCCACCTAGATCAGCATTTGGTGGCCTGGCAGTTTTTTGGTGTGGTTTGTTATTGCCTGGGGGAATCTTTTATTGAGAGGTGATTAGCTGTCCCTGATTGTTTCCTTTCTGGAGTTTCCCTGCATTGGGTTTTGTTGGGGGTTTTTTGCTGTTATAATTTTAGAGTTTTTTAAATACTGGTAGCCAGATTTTGTTCATTTTCATGGTTTCCTCTTTTCTAATGAAATTGTCCACATGCTTATGGATTTCAATGGCTTCTCTGTGTAGCCTAACATGGTGGTTGTGAGAGTGGTCCAGCCAGGGCCGTAGCCAGGATTTTGATTCGGGGGGAGGGGGGCTGAGTTTGGTTCGGGAGGGGCTGAGACTGGGTGGAAGAGAATCTACCCTAGCAAACCTTTTGTATTGTTATCCCAATAACCCTATTAATGTGGGATATAATGAGCATGGTGATCAGATCATGATATGAATAGACATAACAGTTTAAATAATGTACCAGTAAGGCCTTTTCGCGGACCACCCTACATGCCTGGGTCCAGCATTTCTGTGTTCTCAAATAATATGCTGTATCTAGGTTGGTTCATCAGGTGTTCTGCTATGGCTGACTTCTCTGGTTGGTTTAGCCTGCAGTACCTTTCATGTTCCTTGATTCGTGTTTGGGCAATGCTGCGTTTGGTGGTCCCTATGTAGACTTGTCCACAGCTGCATGGTATACGGTAGACTTCTGCAGAAGAAAGAGGATTCCTCTTGTCCTTTGCTGAATTAGCATTTGTTGTATTTTCTTAGTGGGTCTTTCGATTGTTTGTATGTTGTGTTTCCTCATCAGCTTCCCTATGTAGTCAGTGGTTCCCTTGATGTATGACAAAAACACTTTTTTTCTGGGTGGATCTTTGTTTTTACTCTCGTGGCTTGTTCTTGATCTTGCAGCCCTTCTGATGTCTGAGGTGGAGTATCCATTGGTCTATAAAACCCAGTTTAGATGGTTCAGTTCATCTTGGAGGAGGTGGGGTTCGCAGATTCAAGGAATATGAATAGCACTGCAGACTACTTCAACCAGAAGAGTCAGCCATAGCAGAGCACCTGATGAACCAACCTGGACACAGCATATTATTTGAGAACACAGAAATGCTGGACTACTCCAACAACCACCATGTCATACTACACAAAGAAGCCATTAAAATCCATAAGCATGTGGACAATTTCAACAAAAAGTAGGAAACAATGAAAATAAAAAAAAATCTGGCTACCAGTATTTTAAAAAGTCTAAAATTGTAACAGTAAAACAACACTCAAACACAGGGCAACTCCAGAGAGGAAACAATCAGGGAAAACTAATCACTTCTCAACAAAAGATTGCCCCAAGCAGTAACAAGCCACACCTAAAAACTGCCAGGCCATCAAATGCTAATCGGGGGGGCCAACTGAAACATTCACACCTAGCTCCAACAGACAAGAGTTCTTTCTCCCACCATTGACATTCCACAGATATATAAACCCAAATTTCCTAGTTTCCTAGAGACCTCACAACCTCTGAGGATGCCTGCCATAGATGCAGGTGAAATGTCAGGAGAGAATGCTTCTAAAATCTATTCATATAGCCCAAAAAACCTACAGCAACCCAGTGATTCCAGCCATCAAAGCCTTCGACAATATATCTGATTTAAACTGGATTGTATGGCAGTGTAGAGTCATAGAATCCAATTTGGAGCAGATAAACCTAATTCAGAAACTGGATTATATGGTTAGTGTAGATGGAGCCTCTTGCCACATTTCAGGTTGGTTTTTTTTTTAACCCACTAAAGTTGTTTCTTTTCATTAGATGCCGCCGCCACAAACAATCTTTTTCACCTGCCCTCATGATCAGTAGAGCAGTTATACTATAAAAGCTGACTCAGCAAGTCCTGTGGATATTGGAATATACTCCAAACAAATTTAGGAATAGAAGATATTCATGGTAGATGTGAAAAGTAGCTCAAACAAGAGCCAAACTATGTGAAGCAAGTTTTTAAGAGGAACAAAACATCTATTTATATTTATGAAATAAGAACACATAGCAGGCAAACAATTGTGGGGGGAGGGGGAGTTTGTGGTTCACCTCAAATTGGCCTATTCTTGGAGAAGATTTAAATATAGCATTGTCTTTAAAAAGAATGCAGTCACACAGAAGCAAGTGTTGATGTTTCAATATTGTACTGTCCCACTTGAAAGAGGACACAAACACCATTTCAGCCTCATAACTACAGACAAAGAGAATTTGACTGTGACTAATCTGCATTGGAAAAGTTCTTTGGAAGAACAGTCACTTGAACCAAAATATAGAACGTACTTTTCTATATTCATTATCTAGACAAAATGTGCCTTCCTTTGTAAATTGTTCCATGATTATAATAATATCTAAATTAGGGGTGTAAAGCTTTGCTTATTGACATCTGAAAATGAATAATTTCAAAATATTTTTTCTGAAATGGGAAAGGTTACAAGAGTGTTTTAACTTTTTTCAATAATTTTTCACATTTTGCAACTTTGTTTGGAAAAAAATATATAGTTGGGGGTCCCTTATTCCAAAATCCACTCCAAAAATCCAGAATTGTCCATATGGTGGGATGACATAGTGACACCATTCCTTTCTCTTTATTCAATGTAATCAGATAATCAGATTATTCCGATTATTCCAGACTTTGTGTCTTGCCCAAAATTATTTAAAATATTGTATATAGAATTACCTTCAGGTTATATGTGTAATGTATATATGAATTAATTCAGTGTTCCTATATGAAAGATATCTCATTAGATATATGTAAATATTTCAAAATCTAAAATGTAGACACTTCTGGTCCCTAATATTTTGTACAAAGGGATACTTTATTTGTATTTTGCACAAAAACATGTTTTTTGTGCAAAAAGGGTATTTTCACAGAAAAAATCTATACAAAAATATAGTGGGAAATCTAAAGAGCCATAATAATAACTATCATTATCATCACCATCATCATCATCATTTATGCCCTGTCTTTTTCCCTATAGAGACTCAAGGTGGCTAACCATCCCCACTAGACAAGTATAAAAAGTGCAATACAAAAATAAAAAAGCAATTAAATAGTAACCATGTGGTTAAAAACAGAATTAAATACAGTAAATAAATACAGTAAAATGATCTTTAAAACTCATGTCTTCCCTCCAATTCCAAATGGACAGATTTGTCTGCCCCAGAGGTCAGTATGTCACATATAGGTCATAGAAGTAAACCTGTTGTCCTATTCTGGTAGAAGAGTGCGCCAAGTTTTAAAATCTGCTTGCAGCTTTTAAAATAAAACACCTCCTATCCTAAATTGTGCATTTTCCCATTAGGATTATAGCCCCATCTTGTGGAAATTCTACTACTACACTGTAAATCCATTCTATTTTTTAACTAAGGTGAGATAGCACCTTGAACTCATGTATTGAGAATTACAGAATAAATTTTAAATCGTGAGCTACAGTGAAGGATGTTTTTGTCAATTTTTTCTCTGTCCCCCCAACTTGATGGCATGCCTGAGTGCCATTGTCCCAGAGTTTCTGAATTTATAAATCTGAAATCAACTCACTTAATACAAATACATTTTAAAAAATAAATTATAAAGTATGACCAATTTAACTGACCAGCTAACATCTGCATTGGTACCCTGACCTTAAACAATCACATCAGTATGTTTTAATGGTATGCTTTTGCAAGGAAATATGTAGATTCTATGTTTTGAATTTATTCACTAGTACAAAGTTTTCTTGCAAGAACAAACAAAACTCCCACCCAAATTAAGCATGTTACAATAGCATACTAAAGGGTTTTGCTCTTAGAACCATCTGATTGGCAGTCTCTATGGGCCCCTCTATCACAACATAGAGATTTGTCATTAAAATGTACCACTATCAGGGGCAGTCCCTCCATGTACGCAACCTACGCGGCCGCGTGGGGCGCCATCTTGGAGGGGCGCCGCCACGCCGGCCGCACCGCCATAGCAAACCTCCCTGCTGCCTGCAGCAGCTTCTGAGCATGCGCAGAGTTTTTTGCGCATGCCCAGAACCTCCGGAGTGCTCTCCCTTGCCCTGTGCAACGCCCCGTGGGAGGGGCTGGCAGCGGGCACCAGGAAGCGCTAGGAGAGGCCTTCGAGGCCCCTCCTAGCGCTTCCTGGTTTCCCCTGCCGGCCCCACCCACGGGGCGTTGCACAGGGCAAGGGAGAGCGCTCTCCCGCCCTTTGCAATGCCCCGTGGGTGGGGCTGGCAGGGGAAACCAGGAAGCGTGTGGAGGGGCCTTCAAAGGCCTCTCCTAGCGCTTCCTGGTGCCCGCTGCCGGCCCCTCCCACAGGGCATTGCACAGGGCAAGGGAGAGCACTCTCCCGCCCTCTGCAACACCCAGTGGGTGAGGCTGGCAGGGGAAACAAGGAAGCGCTAGGAGGGGCCTTAGAAGGCCTTCGAGTTGCACCGGGCAAGGAGCAGCGGCGCGTGGGGGGACTGGACGGAGCGCGCAAGGTACCAAGAAAAATTGGGGGCGCAAAAATAATGTTTGGGGGGCTGGGGGGGCAAAATAATGTGTTTTGGGGGGCGCCAAAATAATTTTCGCCTACCATGCGAAATTACCTTAGACCGCCCCTGACCACTATTGCACTGGGACAGGCTTCACTAAGCTGCTGTTCGTCAAGGGCAAAGTCAACTCCCACCACCCCCATTCTCTAATGACAAGGAAAAACATGTTAAAAATATGCAACATAAAACAAAGCATAAGGCTACAATATTTTTTAAAAAAACTTTTAAAAAACATCATAAAGAATGTAAGGTGGGGTAAATGAGTATGCAGTTTTACCTCATTTGGTTTTTTCCCCTGTGCTCCCCATCCCAATACCTCCCCACACGAGATTGGGGCATTAAGGTAGCATTTCTTAGGTCATAAGTGCCAGTGTGAGGTGCTGAGTAACAATATGGAAAGGCAGTATTCATTCATAGATAGTCTCCTATTGGCCAGTGAGTGCCCAATTTTTAGCTTAAGAGTAGCTGTTTGTAGATAGGAATAAAGTACATCCACCAGGATACAAATGCATACAGTTAAAACATATGGACATCCAAAGCAGGAGGACATGAAGACAGTTATTTATAAGTATGCCTGTTGCATACTTATAAATGAACCGGCAGATGGAGCTGTTGCTGTATGGCAGAAAGATAAATATCTTACTTCATGCTCAGTTTTATTCTTGGTCTTGATGAATGATGAGAAAGCACTTCTCCAAGGCAACTAGAACATTGTTTCTCAAGCTGTCTGAAGTGGGGACTGTTAGGACTTTTCCCAACTGTGCTGGGACCAGCATCATATTTGTGTGGCCTGATTCCAATTGTTTCTTTCTTTCCTGGAAATACGCCATAGACTGGCAGCTATTAATTCACAGACAGGCACCAATCCATCGACCACCATTATGAGTAGAACTATTCTACTTTGTCTTCAATATATTAGCTATTCTTTTTTTTAAAAAAAACTGTTGAAAATTGCATGTCAGTCTCATCAACAAGTATGTTCATTCTGTTGCATCTTCTGCAATATGCAGATTGAATTTTTAAGGTAAGAATGGTTCTAGTGAAACTACCAGACGCAATCTAGGCACAAAGACATCCCATTGTGACTCTTCTGCTTTTTTAAAAAATAAAAAACCTGGTAAGGAGGAAAATGACTGAGAAATATAGAATAGTGAAATATGCAAATAAGAAATATGCCCATATCAATAAATCAGATGTTAGAAGCAAGCACATGTTGAAATTAAGAGTCAGAAGATATCAGGCTGAGACAGCACCAAAGACCTGCAGACATACTGACATTGTACTATGGCAGTAATGTTGTTTATTATTTTTTCAGTTTGCTGTAAGCCGTTCTGGCAATATTGTTGTATGTACATTGTAAGCCAGTCTGGCAGTTTTGTTGTTTGCTGTAAGCCGCTCTGAGTCCTCTTTGGGGTTGAGAAAGGCAGCATATAAATACCATAAATAAATAAATTATCTACCAAAGTAAGGTCAACCATTTTAAAAAGTGGAACATTTTAAGAATGTCAGAAAAACTCTGCTGGATCAAACCAGAGACCTGTCTGGCCCAGCATTCTGTTCTCGCAGTGGTCACTTAGATGTATGAATATGTTTTATGGATATGGATGCTTATGAAGAATTCACAACAAAGGATATGAGAGCAATAACACTTTCTTATCAGGTTCCCCAGGATCTTACATTGAGTTGTATACTATTCCTGCTTCCACACATTGCAGTGTTAAGATACTTAGGGATAACAAGGCCCATTGGATGGTCTGATTGGGGCTTTCCACTTCCTGAAATATTAGAATCAGTGTATAGACATGATGCTGATTTAGAAGTTGTACTTTTGGGTTTTGAGCTTTTGATATGCTTCTGCAACTAGAGCCATGTTATGTTCTATTTGAGAAATTATCTTTAGCCCCTGACACTGTTCTGCCACTATGATGCTATAAAAAAGCAAAATACCCCATTCCAACTAACAAGAAATCCTAGCCCCAACTAGCAGAGTAGATAAAAATACCCACTTCAGTCTTGCCTTCCAAGCAACCACTTCTCATCCTTTGCTTCATTTAATTTTCTGTTCTGATGGGAAAGAAGGAGCAACTGGCTCCTCCTTCTCTTCGTCACTGGTCTTTATCTTATGTGTGATCTTTTTGAGTGCAAGAAGAAAACTCTTTATTGCCCATTTCCTGCTCCAGCACTGCTGTAAGTATTTATTTATTTATTTATTTATTTATTTATTTATTTGCGGCATTTATATGCCCCGAAGGGGACTCAGAGCGGCTTCCAAGTAAAATGTGAATACAATATATTATATTATTGCCATAGCATAATATTAATATTATATATTACATTGTACTATAACATTATACTGTAATATTATTAGTAATATTACATGTAATATAAAATATATAATTACAATGTCATATTATTATTAGTAGTATTATATTGTATTACATTATAATATTATCAATATTATATGTATATACAATATATTATATTATATTATAAGCACAGTGCAGGAGGCAAGATGGAATTGCCTTCTTGGCCCCTCTCTTCACTCTATATGCAAGACTAAATTATTTGATCATGTCCAGTATCGAGTACAGGCTCTTACAGTTGGCAGGCTATTAAACCAATATCCTAACAAGGAATATGGGCTGCCCCAGTCTCTGTCTCCCTCTCTGTATTCATCCTGACTCAAAATGGTAGTCAGTCTTCAAGCCATTGGTTGCTGATTTGCAATGGGTATCCAGAAAAGAAAGAAAGATCGGTAGCTGTTGGGCATATATGGTACCTGTCTTGTTAGCCTGAGAAACATTGGCATAAACCAAGAGGTATGTATGTTACAAAATGATTAAACAAAGGTTTATCAAGCATGACCTATCTTTGATAAACTCATTTTCATTGAGGGACACTCTGCCTTATAGTTGATTTGAAAACGCCATTGAATCCCTGAATGGAGAATCTGTGGATACAGGAAGGCCAACTATATATATTTGTTTAAGGTAGTGGTTGGTGCTTTTCGGTTTTTACCAAATTTGGGTCCCCAGATGTTATTGAACAACAATCCCCATCACTTTGATTATCTGCCAACCTGACAGCTCTTGTGGCTCTGTGGCGGAGGAAAGGTTAAAAGACATTCTAAAGTCAGACATCATATCTACAAGCCTTGTATCTAAATTCAAACCCCACTCTCCTGATTAAAGAACAAACTGCAGTGTTCCAGATGTTATTGTCTCACAACTCCCATCAGATCTAGTCATGATGTCTAATGATGGGGAATACAAAAGTTGCAGGGCCGATTCAGCCCATAGGCCTTGTGTTTGACACATCTGGCTTAGGGCATTGAAGTATGTAGTTACAGTAAAGTGTTCTAAGTTAGCCATCACAGCTACTTATTTATTCATTCAAAATATCCTACCACACCTCATACACTACATTCACACTCCTGGCTAAAATGGCACTGACTGTTAGATCTGCTATCCCTGCTCTAACTCAACTAATTCTAAACTAAACTAAATATTCATTCAAATGAGTAACTGACCATTCAACTAGTTGTTTCTCACACAAGCCTTTCCAACATCCTTGTCAAACACCAAGCCAATCACCATCTACTTTTAATATTTCATGCTCTCACTCCAACTCAATAGGACACTTACCATATTCTAACAATAGATTACCATATTATATTATAATATAATACTACAAGCTAAATAATATTTATATATCTGTTTAACACTACAGTATTCCAGTAATATTTTTAGGTAGAAAAAAGCTCAATCTGTAATCAAGAATATTATGTTTGAATATGGAGTGAATCTTGCCAAGAAACATATGTTTTCTCATGAAGGGGAAGGGGGCTTGAGGATGAAATAATCAAGGATTTGCATCTTTATTTGATAATAATCTTAATTTTATAATGATCAAGGATTTACATCTTTATTTTATGAGACTGTAAAAAACTTTTTACTGCATAGATCATGAATAACAATGGACTGTTCTAAAAAAATGGAAATATCACGACTTTTGATTGCCCTGATTGTAATCTATACTCTGGACAAATGTTCTCTGCCAGGCCTGAATATGGAGAAACCACAACAGCCATCTAATCTCCTTGAGCAAAAATAAATCAAAATTCTCTGAGTAAAAGTAATCACTCTTCCTAATTTCTCACAGTAATTCATTTATCTTGGTTCATCTTATGCAAATCACCTCACCAGCATGGGAGATATGGCTGTATGAGTCATATGAAGTGCCTGCAAATTCTGGTGGATGTTTGCTTTTTAAAGGATTGTGTGTCTGATACAACTAGGGAACTGCAGCCAGTGATTAGGGAGCAGCAAGTGCATCCGTCGGAAAGGGTGCAAGGGCTATTAAGCCTACAAAATCCTCAAACAAAGCATATATTTGAGGAAATGCAGTGAACAGGAAGCATGATCTAGCATGCTGGGAAGCCTAATTTAAGTCAAAGGCATTTCCTTTGAGATGGTCTATATTAAGCTTAGATTGCAGGTTGGTTGGTTTGGTAAAGTTTTTAAGTAATCACTCTTGAACAACACTTGAGAAATAGAATTAATGCCTCTGGGAAATTCAGATGCCTCCATATCCAACGAACATTGTTTCTCTGTGTTACTGTGAAAAACTTAGGTTCAGGAAATCTGTCTACCTAAAAAGTTTCAATCAGTCAAAAAAATGTTAGAGCTGAATAGGCAAAAATCTCTGTGTTCCACCAAAATGGAAAGACAAAGACTAAAAAATAATAGTTTTAAAGTACTTACAGTACTTTTTTCTTTGCCAGGGAAAACCAGTAGGTTCCGAATGCTGCACTAACTATATGAATCTACATTTTATATATGCTCCAGCTTTATATAGACATTCTTTTACTAGTCCAAAGGTTACTTCTAAGACACAGTTTATCCTCTTTTAGTAGAACAAATCCCTGTGTCAGTTAGATAAACCAAATATATTTCTGCACCAGTAAATTGCCCTTAAAAACTTTCCAGAGTGAGGAATCCCAGTGAGATTTTTTAGGTATAAGAAAACCATGAACAGAAGTGAATATCCTTTCCGTCATTATTCATTTTCCTGTACAGAGATTTTGTCCAAATGGTAGACAGATTTTTTTTCACCTAAGCTACCCTTCCAAATGCTTCATTTTCCCAACATTGTTCCTGAAGGTATGCATTTCATCTGAAATGAATGTGCTGAATCTGTTTTCTCTGCTTAGTTGCAGAGCACTAGCAAAAATGTACTCAATGTGTACAGGAATAATTTCAATAAAGTTCCCATTTCTTAATCCCATACTTGTATTTTTCAGTTTTTCTATGCAACATCACATATATTCCCCTGCTGTTTGTCTGTCTATGTCTTCACTTTATGTTCCGAGCTTGTGTCCAGAAAAAGTGAACCACACAGGTTATCAATAGGGCCAAGGAGTAAATCATGTGGAAAAAGGGTCTTGGGTTCTGCTACATCAGAAAATGGAAATACTTGTAAATCTGCAAGAAGCAATAACACTCATTTAAGCACCAGAAGAAAAACACATCATTTCTGTATTACTGTAACCTTCTAAATGCAGCAATTAAGACACATAAGGTCAAATTAGATAGCATACCATTTCCACAAGTAGCAGTTTCATGACTGTCATATACACACCCTTTCAATTTACTTTTAAAATGCCAAGGAATGAATTGCAAAGTGCATTACAAGTATTATGTTTAATTTGGACTTTATTTTCTTGCTTCGAAGAATAAACATAGAAGAAAAGAAGCCAATATTTTTTGTAATTTCTGTATATTAATTTGAACCATTCTGGGGTTTGATCTTTTTTTAAACACGTGTACTCTAAGAAGCACTGCATCCAAACTTCCACCAAATCTTAGAAATAAAGTGTATGGAAATACACCTTAAGCCCCTCTTTTAGAATCAAACTTTACATTCCACATGTCTTAAGAAAGATGCTGCATAACTAATTATTTCTTTTGTTGTGTTCCTGAGAATATTTCATTCTGTGTTCTGGTGAATTAGCCATTTCATTGTTGACACCCAACTAGATATTTTTTAATCTACCTGTCTATGAAACTGAATTCATCTTGATGGTTTGAAGGAAAGCTTTGTGCATGTCAAAGCAAACTTGATGCGAAACACATAATTAATAACTACTTGGATTTGTTCTCTTAGGGCCCATCCAGACAGTCTCATATCCAGGACCTGTCTTGGCTTTTACCAGGGCATCCAAATGATGCCTCTGGTCAAAAACAAATTCAGAATAACCTTGGTTATTCTGAATTAATCAAATACCCCATTAGATCCAGGTCTTCCTGAAAGGCCTGGGTCTAATGGGGTATTGGGCCTGTGGGGACTCACTTCCAGGTAGCCCGGGTAGCTCCAGGAGCCCAAAGGTCTGGGACGGTGCCCCAACACCTCACCCCTAACCCCCAAAACAACTCTTAAAAGTAAAACCCTTAAAAGAAAACTTACCCAGCTACTATTAAGGTGCTCCTTGCATCCTCCTGGAGTGGAGAAATAACACTCCAGGAAAGAGGGCACAAGGAGCAAGTCTTCTCCCCCTCCTCCCTCTCAGTCTACTGGCGCATCATTTCATCATGTCAGGGGGATGCAAGAAACATCTCAATGGTGGTCAGGCAAGTTTTCTTTTTTAAGGGTTGTTTTGGAGGCTTCAGGATGGCTGCATGCCATCCCAATAGTTATTGGGATGGTGTGTAGCCACCCTTCCCAGGAAAGCCTGGGTTTTGGGTGGCTTGTGGGGACAAAAACCCATGCCAAAGCAGGTTTTTTAAATCCACTTCAGTGTGGGTTTTACCCCTGTCTGGAAGTGCCCATAGTAGACAGGAATCATTGCTAAATTTCCACTGCAGGGCATTACGTCCCAATTTAATTTTTTCATCATGTTTTGATAGTCTAGAAAAAAAATCACCTCCTTTGCGCCAATATTGGACCCATAGAAAAGGACCAATTACCACTAATTGACTCTGATTTTTTGTTTATAGAAAACAGCAGCGTGGGGAAGGGAAATAAAGGATTGGTGTTCTCCTCCCCACCTTAAATAACAGGAAGTGTTAGAGTGTGTACTTATATGTTAAGTACACACTCTAACACAGTGTTTCTCAACCAGTGTGCCGGGGCACACTAGTGTGCCGTGAGCGATCATCAGGTGTGCCGTGGGAAATTGGAACCTCCAATACCCTTTCTTCCCCCTCCTGCCAAACACCTTTTCTTCTCCACTCGGGGTCCCTTCTTCCCAGCCTCACTCTGCTTGCTTTGCCTTGCTTTGCTCAGACTGCGCAGACTTGCCCCACGTCTTCCTCCCTCCCCCTCCCCTCCTGAACACGCTCACGCTGCCCCCTCAGATCAAAATGGCGGCAGAAGCAGCAGTGTGAGCAAAGCGAGGCAAAGCGAGCAGAGCGAGGCTGGGAAGACGGAGCCCGAGTGGAGAAGAAAAAGTAAGTGTTGGGCAGGAGGGGGAAGAAAGGGCGCAAAGGGGAAGGGGGAGGAAGAGGTCTCTGTCAAAAGCTGGCATGGGAAACTTGGACCTTCCAGGTGTTTTGGACTCCAACTCCCACCATTCCTAGCAGCCTAAGGCCCTTTTACTTTCCCCCCCTCAGACACTTAAGCCGGAAAAAGCCTCAGGCTGTTAGGAATGATGGGAGTTGAAGTCCAAAGCACCCAGAGGGCCAAAGTTTTCCCATGCCTGTTTTAGGGACCTTAAAGTGGTGAGCCTCCTTCCAACATTGTGATTCTGGATAGGAAAAAAACCCAACAACATAACATAACATTGTTTGAGTCCACAGTGTTCTCTGGGTGTAGGTGAACTACAACTTCCAAACTCAAGGTCAATTCCCAAGCAAACCCTTTCAGTACTTTCTGTTGGTAATGAGAGTTCAATGTGCCAAGTTTGGTTCAATTCCATTGTTGCAAGAGTTCAGGATGCTCTTTGATTGTGTGTTAACTATAAATTGAACAGAAACAAGATCGTAGTTTAAAGCTAAAAATTGCTGATCTTCCTTTGGACAGTTTTTGGTTATCTGTTGCCAGGGAGTTCCCCATTCTGGCCAACAAAGCTATTTTGACATTGCTCCTGTTTTCAACCACATATCTGTGTGAGATGAGCTTCTCTAGCTTGACTGCAATAAAAACTAAAAACAGAGAGAGACTGACAGCTGTTAAGCAAGACCTTCGTGTGTATCTTTCTGCCATTCCTGCCAGGATATCTATGTTGTGTTCATCGAAACAGGCCCAGGTTTCACACTGAGTGTATAAATACATTTAAAAACATATTAACTATATGTATTACTGTGTTAGAGTGTCATTTTGGTTAGTGGTGTGCCCCAGGATTTTGTAAATGTAAAAAATGTGCCGCAGCTCAAAAAAGGTTGAAAAACACTGCTCTAACACTTGCTGTTATTTAAGGGGGGGCATGTGATGTGAATCATAGTGCCATTTAGAGTTATTTAGAAACGCTGAGTTTAATCCTCAGAGTTTGTTTTTATTTGATAAGGGATGCTTGTAATATGGGAGTCCTAAGATCAACTCAGACGGTCTTAGGACTTATGATTCTGTTATGACTACTGCAATGTCCTCTACATTGGGCTACCTATGTCAGTGATCCAGAGGCTCAAGCTGATGCAAAATGCAGCTGCTAGGCTTCTCACGGGTACGCTCACATAACATCAATATTGCAGCAGCTGCACTGGCAACCAGTGGAGCACCAGGTCTCCTTCAAAGTGTTGATTATCACCTTTAAGGCCTTATATGGTCAGGGGCCATCATACCTGAGGGACCATCTCACCCCATATCAACCCCAGAGGTAACTGCGCTCCATTGACCAAAATCTTTTGATGATTCCTAGCTGCTGCTCATATTGGCTGACATCGACTAGACTGCGAGCCTTTAGAACTCTTTGGAACACTCTACAGGAAGATGTGCGAGCTTTGAGAGATTTAACAAAGTTCTGCAGAGCATGCAAGACCTTTTTATTCCAGCAGACTTTCGGAGTCTGGTTTGGTTAACCAGTTTTATAGTTTTTAGCTAAGTTTTTTTTTAAAAAAATGTTGTTTTAAAGTGTGTTTTTATACTCTGGTAAGCCATCCTGAGCCCTCAGGGAAAGACAGCATACAAAACTGAATGAATGAATGAATGAATGAATGAATGAATGAATGAATAAATGATACCATATTGTAATCCGCCTTCTTAAACTTTTCTTTGTTTTGCTTTGTTTGTTTTATATTGCAGAGTGGCTCAAATAAGGATCCAGAATCAAGCAAAGTCCCACCCCAGCGACCACCTCCTCAAGGTTGTTTACAGTACATTCTCGACTGTAATGGCGTTGCAGTAGGACCAAAACAAGTCCAGGCTACTTAAATTATTGAGATTAAAAACAGGGGTTAAAGCCAAAAAAAGGAATCAAACAATACCAGTTTTTGTGCAGTTTTTGCATTGTTTCAGTGCTGACCTGGACTGTGTTTTTTCTATGCAGTGTCAACTATACTGTCTGGTTGTTTATCTGTTCATGTTTGTGTTGTAATGCTTACTTAACGTTTCTCTGTATAACTCGTGATTCAGGGCTGTTGTCAACCGTGTACAAGAATTGTGCCTCTACTGAGTCAGTTTGACTGTATATTAAGAATGGTTAGACAGTATTTTTTTGAAGTATTCTATATTGTGGGGTAAAGAATAACTAATGCAGGTTGAGATTTAAATACTTTTGCTTAATTGTGTGAGAATGTGTGTTACAGTCATTTTAAAAAAATGTGCATGATTAACACAGAAAGTTGATTCTAATATTTTTAAGAAATCTCATTGAGTAGGGTATTAAATAAAAACCATTCTTTTTATAATTTTGTAAAGTTTACTAATTATTGAGTTCATACTCATGGGTAAATGAAATATTACTATTTTTATTTTCATCATTCCCTATGATATAAGAAGGAATTATTTCAAGGCATGCATAAATATCCTGTATTTTCAATGCAGATGTTTTTTCTATATTAAAAGTCTGCATTAAATTCTTAGCCTCAGTACTATAAAATGGGCCATCAGTGTGCAATATTGGTTCAATATGAAGCTACTGAATGTATTTAAGTTCAACGAGAGAGCTTCTTTGGTGTTTATGGAAGTAGCCATCTGGTCTTGCCCAGAATTAAAGCAAGTGTTTACCAGAAATTCCTACCTAAATAATGCAGGTAAATTACAACTTTTGATAGGCCATTCAAAGCCTTATTTTCAAAATACTGCACTTGCCACTCTGGTTGGGATCTTCAAATATGTATGGATTTGTTTGCTGTTGGTTCCGGTTTTGGTTTTCAGTATAGTTCATGGATGCAGATGTGGCTATGTTGTTCTGTACTAGGTAATAGTGTGGCCACACAATTTAGATACTAGAACTATTCAGCTGTGGCTGAATTAATCATTTTAAGCATAAACAACAGAAAACATGAAGAAATGTTTACATATCAGTGGACGACCCTCAAGGAGGAAAAAAATGTCATTGTTTGACTCAAGTGTATGTAAATATGAATTATAGTGCAAGGTGACCTGAGTGGTTTTGCTTTTGCCAAACTTTCTTATAGCCATAATTGCTTATGACTGTCACATAACCACTGGCTATGTGTATAATCTTACAAGCAATATCCAGGCAGACACTTAAATAGTTACAGAAAATCTAGCCTGTAAACATTAAGGTGCATATTTTAAGCATACTGTAGAAATAGCTGTGAGCAAAGGAAATAACTCTGTTTCATCATAGATTCTAATACGAATAATAGTCCCCTAGGTTAATACAATCAAGTCTATTTTCATGTGAAACCATGCCAAGAATTGACTTTATTTTCCTTTTAAACACTATCAGCAAAGCGTATCGCTCCATTATCCAGTGGTCGTTGCACTCTTTCTTGGTTAACTTTCTGTAGAGGGAGTTGTACATTTGGGGAATTGTTTTTGTTTTGCTTTTAATTCAGCTGGTAAGCTAAGGATTTCAAGCTGCTTTTGATTGTAATTTTGATGTTTGGTGGGCATGCTACTGTTTCATGCCCATTTTGGTCTACTATAATTAAGAACCTTCTGTTTTTATAGTCATTGTTACTAGTTAGTGCTCTTTTGATGACCACACTGATCCTTTGGGTTGTGTAGATTGCATGCACATCAGGTCCTCTCTGCTCCCCTCCTCCAAATCTCAGTCAAAACACATCCCCCTCCTGGGGTGAAGAAATGAACCTACTGACTGAATGCCATTAATATCAAGCCATGAGTGTTTTCTTGCATGTAGTACTCTTGAATATTTACAGATGCTTTTGTGCATTGTTGATGGGCTGTATGTGTGTGTGTACGTGTGTGTGCACACGCACATGTGCAGACCATAGAGAAATTATATGTCTCCCAGCGGGACTTCAATGTGTTTAACACAAAAGGTCTTAGAAGGGCACACACCAGTACTACCTGCCACAGATCAGAAGCAAACCAAAATGTCTCTCTGCATGCAAGCATGCTAAGGTGCAATATTGTGAGAAATAGGGAAGTGATATTTTTCAATATAGGATTAATGTCCAGGGATTTGGTGTGTGTTTGGATTTTTTTTCTTTTTTGTAAAAGCTTTTCCTATTATTATTATTGTTGTTGCCTTTTTGTACCAAACCGGCTGCAAGAAAGTGAGCAAATGCTGAAGTGTGACTGCAGTATATATTTTGTGAAATCTCTTGTACAGCTTAATGTGCAATAAAGAAAAGTTACATCTGTCTTCAGTGTATAGTTTCTGGCATACAAGGCTTCATACCAAATGGGGGAAATCTTTTAACCAAAGGTTTTTTTTAAAAAAAACTCTAAGAAACCAAAAATATTCATCAAGGAAGCTTGGTTTTCCATCCTAAAACAAAGCAGTCAAAAGTCTCTGATTATGGAAACCTTCTGATCCAGAAGTAAGCACTTTAGCTCCCTTGAGATGACTTGGACAACAATTCCAGTCTGAATGGCCAGTGACTGCAGGTGACTAGTCCAAAATAACTAGTGGGCACAATGTTGTTCGCTCTGTCATACCTAGTCATTCTGCAAAACAGCTACAAAGAGATTGAGGAGACTGAGGTCACTTGTCACTTGTGACCCACACATATTCAGTAAAGCTTGTAAACAGAAATAAATTCATACAGATTTTCAACATCTTTATCAAATGTACAGTTTAAGTAAGCATGGGCTCTGTTCCTAAGCTATACCAACATAACCTATACATTCAAGGCAGGAAAGGAGATATGATATTGGATTCTCTTCTTCCTTGTGTCCCTTTTATCTCTAATACATCAGATGAACAGGACTCTGACTAGTGATTCTCAAAGTGTATGTTTCTAAAACTAAAACAAGTTATGACAAGTTACAGCATAAAAGAATATATATTTTATGACTGTAGAATTTTTTCCTGAAATAATTGCATCAATTTGCATGTGATCTTGAAGGAGAAAATTAGAGATCTTGCCCAGGAAGTTCATTTTAAAACGGGTGTTACTTTGCAAGGCATTTTAAAATCTTCATATAGTAAAATAGTAAGTTTACCCCAGGCTCAGCTGTATAATACTGAATGACTGATTTTCGAACCAAGTAAAAAGTCCAACAAACGTTTGGGCTTGGTATGGACATGATATTCAGGATGTGTGAGAAAAAAATATTTTTCAACATCTATGAAATCTTTATAGACTTATAGGTGAAACTGTATGCAGACAATCCATACTGAAAGAGTGCTTTCTTAAGTTACTTTTCAGTTAAACAGAAGCAAGCTTGGCTGATCATGCAGCATCATTCTGATAAACTAATAATCATCTGATGTGATTTCACAATTTACTGTGTGGTGTACAAACCTGTCTCATTATTACTACAATACAGGTATGTTTCCTTTCCATCAGGGTATATCCTGAGGAGCAAAACATAGTTTTATTTGTGGGAACATTGCTCACACCTTAACGATTACAATGAGCAAAATATTGTTTGTTCCCATTTCCCAATATGGAGCTGCACGTGTATTCTGATGCAAACTCGAAATTCCTTTATGAAGTGGATTTCCCATCTCTTTTCTAGAGAAACTACTTCTCTAGAAAAGAGAATAGACCTTGCTGTATGCACAGAGTTCCCATCACAGCCACCATCCAAAGTGAACAAGCAAATTGAAAACATCTAATAAGGTTTCAATGATGATCACAGAGGAAGTTTTTCTTTTTCTCATCTTATATGACAAATTGTCTAGACCATGGAGTAGACACACTGTCCAGGATGGACAATTCCTTAGGCTCACCATATTTTATGTCCTAGCCAAGGAGTTTCCTAATGGCAATGCTGGTATGACACTATGTTCTGGTACAACTGTTGACACAATATGCCTTGGCTAAGCATTCATTTGTTTGCATAGTAAGTCTTTTGATCAAGCTATACATATATTTAAATTAAACAACTATGTTTCTAGTCTTTAAGCTGCACTGGAACAGAAATGGCTGTAGGCCATATGAGATACCCAAAAGCATAATGTGTAGCAAAATAACTAGCTTAGGCTGATATTGTGATTTGGGAGTATCCTCTCTATGTAGAGCTGCCAATTCAAAGATAACGAACCACAGGAAAGGACATCAGCTGGGCTCTTGAGGATGCCCTTCAACAGGTTATTCCATCTGGACACTGGGCAAGCACATATATTGCAGAAAAATGTATTTATTTCTATTTACATTATAGTAATTATAGCCATCTAAATGGAGGTTGTATATAGATATGTGCCCACCTTTGTTCTTTTTTTTTTTTTGGACACCTACTAGATTTCTGTTAGTTGAAACTCCCATTGCATTCAGTTTGCAATGGAACAACTTGTGAAATCTTTCTTGCTTATTGAGGAAGTTTGAAAATGTTATGGAAAAATGCTGCAATGTATGTGTCTTTGTTTAGGTAGTTATTAACAAGCAGCATGGAAATGTGACTGCTAACAGTAATGTTTTTCTTAGCATTGGTGTAGACATCCGTCCACTTTCCAGTTATCCAGAATTATGGCTAATAATAACGGTCGGTAACAAAAAGTTGGCTAGGCATCATAACACTGAAATTTTTCTGGTTCTAGGATTATATTTTTAGAGTGTTGGATATAAGAGGCAGTACAAAATTACTGATACATTATGAAGTTTTTCTTGTGCTGAACCTAGGGGGCCCAGTGCAACCCCAAGGAATGCAGTCACAAAACCAGGAGCCATTGCAACCACAGCGTGCGTTCCCTCCAGGGCAATCTGCAAAGCCCTCAAGTTCCGTGCCTCCACGTCCACCTGGCCCTGCAATTCAACCGCTACGCACCCAGGCCCCAGGTCCATCAACTGCTGGGCCACAGACAGACAAAGAGACTGAGCTCTCAGCAGCAGCACCCCAGAAGCCTCAGTCACACCCACAACTGAAGTAAGACTATGTTTTATTTTCTCTGTGATTGTTTTGCATTGATTTGCCAGAAAGCTTTGAATGCAAGCTGTACAAAAAATGAATACCCATTTTGGGTGAAAAAAATGTTTTACCTTTTGTAATTGCATATATCAGATTGACTGGCAATGGGAGAAATTCCAGTGAAGTCTATAATATGCTGAAAAAGCAACATTTATTGCAGTACATGCAGATTTCTTCTCCTAGGAACCCAGATTTGGAGAGTGTGTCATCCTCTGTTTCTTCCCACTACTCCAAAAGGAATTGACTCATTTGCACTTCTACTGTCTGCAACACAACTGCTGAGGATGAAAAAAGGAACCCTTATCTACTTAAACTTTTAACCTTCAACCACTCAGACAACCTCAAATTTCCAATTTAAAAAGGCTCATCTAAAAGTCTTGAGAATTTTTTATTGACAAACTGTAAGTATGCCCACAATCATTGCATAAGTGGTGCATGCCATACATGGGACTGCACACATTGAACCCCAACGGATCACTTGGAATAGATTTGATATAACTTACTCTAGTCTTAGATTTTGCTTTTATGAAATTCAAAATCTTTAAATGTAGGTCTGGATAGCAGATAACACAAAAAACAAGGAAATACTGTGAGCTTGGAAATTTTTAAAAAATAATGTTCTCTCTCACCACATATATATTGTGACATTAATAATACTTCTTGTGTGGTATTTGAGAACAATATGTTATCTTAGTCTTTTGGGTCCAACACTTCTGACTCTTTTCTTCTTCACTAGCTGCACCATGTCTTATAATAGTTGGGGGAGACTGGGATTTACGCTTGGGATGTGTAAACCAGCTACCGCTTTACTAGGCCTCAAGACAAGTAATTCCTGTCATGCCTTGTATGGTGATCCCCCACCAGTGTAAACTTTTAACATTGTGACTATGTAAACATTGTGTTTTTCTTCTTTAATAAAGACTTTTAAAACTCTAAAAAAAATAGTTGGGGGAGACTGGGATGATCAGGTGGTGTCTAGCTGCACTAGTATTATGACTAGAAATATGATAGATAAATGTCTGTTCTTTCTCCATGGTTGTGAAGCTGCAGCTGGATTTTCCTGATCCTCCCCTGGTCTCTAAATGGCTGTGAGGCCATGTTATGGGGCCGAGAAGCTGCTTTCTGCAGAGAACGGAAGCATCCCAATGATTCCATATACTGGTGTAACTCAAGTAAATCTAGTGTATGTCACCAACACAATTCCAGTCACTGCTTCCAATGTCTAGTGAATATATTTCAATATGACATTTGGTCATCCACAATACAGCACTCCATGAGTTACAAACATCCAGTTTACATACAACTTTAATTATAAATGGGGGTAAGACAACAGGAAGGGAGAGAAATCTATCCTAAGAAGGGAAATTCATTCCTGAAAGAATTATCATGGAGATAATTTTTATCCAAGTTATAACTCTTCAGAATCACAATTTTTTGGTCTTCCAAAACTGTTTCATCTCTTAGAGCAGTGGTTCTCAACCTGTGGGTCCCCAGGTGTTTTGGCCTACAACTCCCAGAATTCCGAGCCAGTTTACCAGCTGTTAGGGTTTCTGGGAGTTGGAGGCCAAAACATCTGGGGACCCCCAGGTAGAGAACCACTGTCTTAGAGGGAGGAGGAGAAATGGTCCCAGCCCAACATCTCTGCCATTCCCTACATTTTGTCCTTAACCAATTGGCTGTTTTCTGGTATTTTTGCTAAGTTTCTGCTGCTTCTGGAATGGACCTATAGACATAATAATATAGATTCATGCAGACAGATGATTTGTGGTTTTCTTCACACTCCCTGCTCACCCCACAGGAAAGACAAAACCACATTGGAAAAAAGGTACTGTGCATGCAGAGGAAATTCTCAAACATATTCTAAGAAAATCCTTTTTCAATTCTAAGAAGATCCTTCCCCCCCCCCCCCCTGAAATCAAAACTTCAAAAACGGGATGCACATTCGATTTGATGAAATACGGTAATGTACTAAATTGCAATTGGTGATCTACACTTTAAGTGTTCAGGGCTTTTATGAATATAATGAATCCAGCTATGTTTCCCACATACTTGCTGGTGTGATATGTGGTATAAATAAAAAAAGAGGTTGCAGGTAAAACGTTGCTGACTTTAAAAGCAATAGTGAAGATGCGCCAAGTTATAAACGCATGTTTGCGTGCTTTATGCCTCACTGCACACATCAAACCCATCCTGAAAAGATGGAAAGTCAGAGCATCTTCACACACTCCTTGTCACTATTTGTGATTGAAAGAAAGAAGAGCACAGGGGAAATAGGGGGTGACAACTGCCATCGTCATGTAAATGCCTCCCTAAAAATGAGTGAACATAATAAATATCAAATATGAAAGCCATGAAGGGATGAAAGAAACATCAAAGTCCTGACCCATCAAAATTAATACCATTTCTTAAATGTACTTGTAATTGCTTGAAACTAATGTTTTGTTTTAAAGGATTGTATTCAATGCTTTTTGAACCTTTTGTATTCAAGGTGGGTTTTAGCTGTATTGCTTTTAACATATGGTGAGAGATGTTTTTGGTCTCATATGGATATAAATAAAAACATCTAATTTTTTAATGTTTAGCTTCAAGTGAACCCCCTGAATCAGTGGCGTTAGCTATGTGTTGGCTCACTGTTCAACAGTTGATTCAATGGGTTTACTATAGTTGGAGACTTACTACTAGGATTCAGGCCAAGGACTTCTTTAACATCAGATTAATTATGAAAAAACTTTCGTGAAATACTGGCCAATGCAAATAATAAACCACCTTTAATTATTCCAATTCTTTATGGCATTGTCCTCACGTGAACTGAAATGCCCTGCATTCAAATACAACTTTTTTTAAAGGTTTCTGTTTTCTTCTCCCATCCTAAGCATCACATTCAGAGTTAGTTCTGCCACTTCCCTGGAAACACCAGCATAACATCATAGTTTATCATGCCAGCTGGTATCAGCATGTTTCATCCAAGCCGCTTATTTTCTGGCATGGCACAACTTGAGGTCATTCCTAAAGACCTGAAATATATATGCCACTGAGCCTGCTTGAAGGGCTCACAAGCTGCAGAAGAGAGTTATTTCAATTCCCACCCCCACTCCCCAAAAAAACCCTTCAAGCCAAATTGCCAATAGGATTAACTGTACTGAGTTCATTTGGCAAGTCTCTGCCTTGCATTCTCACCCACATGGTCTTGCTTAACATGTGTGTGCAGGTTATTGCCCTATGAATAAATATTTAATTAGACCATTTATTTTTTGTGTTCCTAATCAAGTGAGGTCCTGCTTTGCCTCTCCACTCCTTCCTTTCAGGGAATGTTAAATACAGGTACAATAGAAATGAAAGACTGAGCACACATGCTACATCGCTGGCTCTGATTTCCAACAAAAGGTCTGTGTTGAAAACAGGCAAGCTATGAACTGTTGCTTCATGCTGAGGTTCAGAATAAGAAGCCCAAGCGCCACCGCATAGTAGCCTCGCAGCATTTTCCTTTTATTACCCTTGGATTTTATAGGACAAAACAGGTGGAACAGTCCAGCCTCACTTGGTTGAGAAATACTATTTCAGAACAAATGATGGAAGGGTTATAGGTGCCTCTTTCACTGCCTGTTTCCAAGCCATTTTTCGGCCTCCTTGAACTCTGGCTCTGGGCTTCCTGTCCAACAACTTCTATACTTTCTGGGACATCTCTCAGTCTTCAGCCAACCCTGACTGTTCCTGGGTTCTGAATCAAGGAAGCTGGGCAGACTTCACTCCTCATTGTCTTTTCACCAACAGCATGTTTTGGGAGATTTTCAGCTGCCAAGCTAGACACCTGGGATTGATGCTGTCCTTCTTTCTCTTTTGCTCCCAATAATCTTTATTTGATTGTTTTACGTCTTTAAATTGTTCTAGATCTTTTTCATTTTACTCTTGAGTGGATCTTTTGGGGGAAGATACTTCTCTCCTACCCCCACCCAATCTTGGGGTTTGGGTCCTGTTTGGGAGATATAGTTACGTATCAATCTAATATATATAATAGGTAAAAAAATGGTTCCAAAATGTCATCTGTAATTATTGCATTCTATAGATATGTCTTACCGACCCAGATTCATACACACTATCATACTACATTGTTATATTTCTATATTCCATTTTAACTGCATTGGCAACACTGTATGGAATGCTGAGATTTGCAGTTTATGGAGGAGCACGTAGAAGTCTCGGCCAGAGAAGTCTTGGGGCTCACTAAACTACTAGCCCTATGATTCCACAGAATGTTACCATGGCGGGTAAAGTGGAATATAGTACTATAACAGTGCAGGGTTCTAGAGCTCATGGTCTGACCCAGTGTTTCCCAACCTTTTTTGAGCCGCGGCACACTTTTAGCATTAAAAAAATCCGGGGGCACACCACCAACCAAAATGACATTCTAACACAGTAAAGAATGGCTGGGGGATGGTGACCTGCTGGGAGCAGCTGCTGGGAGTGCCGAAGCCGGGGAGGCGGAGGAACCAGGCTGCGCCATGCCCCGCCCCCTCCCCCGGCTTCAGTTCTCCCACAGAGGAGAAGCATGAGCAGTGGACGGGCTTCAGTAGGCGGGGTTCCTCCTCCATGCAGCTTCAGTGAGTGAGGTGTGAGAGTCGTGGTGGGAGTCATGGCGGATTGGAGGCTGGCTGGGGAAACGGCTGAAGGAGGCAGCCCCCCAGCCTCTTCTTCTTTTTCTTCGCCGCCGCTCGGCCCTTCCTCCTCCTCTCCCGAGCAGCAGGAGTTTGGCAGGAGGAGGGGGGAAGGAAGGGGGGCAGAGAGCTTTTCTCGCAGCACACCTGATGATCGCTCATGGCACACTAGTGTGCCACGGCACACTGGTTGAGAAACACTGGTCTGACCAACACACAGTCCTCAGTGTCAAAGATCTGATGAGGCATGAGTGATTTATATCCCCAGCTGTCATTTACATAACATTATAAAGGTAATTGTGAAAGTTGCCTTCACTAGAAATTAATAAACTTTGAATGGAAGCTTTAAATATGTTAACTGTTGTGTGGCTTTTGTTATTGTTTCTGTCTTGCAGTAAATCCCAGTCTCTGACCAATGCCTTCAACTTCACGGAGTCGTCTTTCTTTCGGTCATCCGTGAATGAGGATGAAGCAAAAGCTGAAACCATCAGAAACCTGAGGAAATCTTTTGCCAGCCTCTTCTCTGATTAGCCATGGCGAGTGTGGTTTTGTGCATCTGTAACATGTTCAAATGTCTACTGTTAACATCATTTATGCACACGTAATCTCCTTGTGAATGATCCTTGTTTGCTTTTCCAATTGTTGTCTTAAGCAATATGTTAAGTTTTTGTTAAAGGGACTATAATGAGGTAAATTTCAGGTATTTAATAAAAATCCACTAAAAAATAAAAGCCAAGAGGAAAAGCGATACAGAAGAATGCTTTAAGTCCTCGTCAACTGTGATATTGTGGCCTTACCGTTAAATGCACTAGGGCATCACATTGTGAAATCATTCCACACTCTTTTGTTGTGAATTTTGACCATACTATAGTTGTTTCAGTGCTGAACCCACAGCATGTTTGTTTATTTAGTGACAGTATTTCGTTCTGCAGGAGTACAGACTTTCAACCTGCTTTCATGATGCTCTCCCCAAACTTTTAGTTTCCAACTTTACATGGCTGCTTTCTGTGAAGTTCCCTCTCTGCTTATTGAAAACAGTTTCCTGCCCATAAAAAGCTTGCCATTTGTTAAATGTAGCATTGGGAAAGCTTGTTACAAACAAACTCCAAGATGAAGCCATGTTTTAGAGTTCTGTGTGTCTCTATTATTGTATCCTCGCATTGTACAATTGTTTGCAACTTGTTAACAGTGAACTATGATTTGTCAAGTGCCATGCATGACCTTCTGTTACCCATAGTTCCTTGTAACCTCCTAATAAATGCAAATCTATATACCTGGCACTAAGCCATATTCTGCAGGAATTGTTTCGGCTCTTGTATTGATTTCTCCAACAAACAGCTTGAGTGACATCCAAAACATTTCCCCCCTACTTTCTCTACTTTCATATCAGCCATGTTAGTAATCACCCAGAAAAACTCTCATTGCCACTCAAGACTTGACAGAAACAAAGCTTTTGCCCTTGATGAATAGTGCCCATAGAAACAAACATTTCCCTCTAAAAACTGAACAATCTATTTTGACCAGCAATGGGTTCACAAGGAGCCTTCTATTCCCAATGTTATTCTGAAGCACCACACGCACATATACTGCTGACAGCCAGAAAGAACCAAAATGTTAACCAGCCTGATCTTTATGTTCACTATATCTGCAAGGCACACAGATCTATTTAGTTTGACAGCACTGATACCAATGTCATTATATGAAGCCACCAGTTTCTATGACTTTTTTTCCCACCACACCAATAGCATAATTCATCATCTAGAGCAGTGGTTCTCAACCTCCGGTCCACCAATTGTTTTGAACTTCAACTCCCACAATTCCTAACAGTAAGCTGGCTTGGACTTCTGGAAATTGGAAGTCCAAAACACCCGAGGAACCACTGATCTAAAGTATTCACTGTTCATGTAAATACCTGTATGAAACAATGACAGGGATTCCAGAAACCACTGCCATAGTTGTAGGTGTGGAGCTCTTTGTGTACTTCTAGATTGGATATGCTTATGCCCAAGGATGACCCTGGGGGGGAAATCAATTTATGGATTTGAAAATGGCAATGACAAATTATGGTTATTTCATGGATAAAAAAAATATTTCTGAGAAGAGCAGAGCCATATTTACTCTTTCTGTAGAAATCTCAGACTACAGCAGGGCCTTGAAGTTACTCTACCCATATAGAAATTGCAATATATTCCCTATCCCCACTGCCAAGCAATGAGGGAGCTTTGAATCAGATGTATCCCAAATTTTCCCCCAAAGCAGAACAGAACATGTCCATGACATTCTCCCTATTTCTCCATACCACCTTGGGAGTAACCACAGTGACACTTTTGTGCACCTGCTAAACTCTAGACCAGTGGTTCTTAACATGTGAGCCGCAAAACACCAGTGGGCCTCGAGGACGAAAATCTGGTCTGCAAGCCTCCTTCCTCTTTTTAATTTTATTTTATTTCCACTCCTTTCATGTCGTCTGCCACTCCTTCCCTGTCACTTACAATGGCATATGTTCTGTATCAGAAAGTAGAGCTATTGTGGTCTATCTAATGCAATTTGCTGAATCAGCACCCCAAACCAAATCTAAAGTTGACCAAAAACTGATTTGTAACCCTCAGTGTTCTCTATGGAATTGTAGATTACCTTGATGCTAAAGCAGCTTATGCTGACTCCCCAATTACAATCCTATATAGCAGGGATAGACAACTGGAAAGGTTTGTGTTGGTGGCTCCATCCACATGGGATCCTGGAGGACTACTGCTTCCAGTTTCACTCAGTGGGCCATATGTATTCCAAGTACCTCCATGACTCAATGTATGAGAAAGAATTCATGTGCAAAGCTGTCATTACATTGCAGAATAGATAATGTGCAATGCAAGGAGGCTGCACACAATGTGTAGTGAATGCAATGCACATTGACACATTGGGTGTATAACTGCAATTCAGCAAGGGTTTCATATGCAGAACTTTGCTACCGCCACCATCAGCTGGATATATTGCTTCCTTATTTTACAAAGAAGTCACTTTGCATGCACCGCACAACGTCATTAACAAGATTATGGCTATTGAACTGTTTATGCTTGAGTAACACTTCCTGTATAAGGCTGATTGAAAGATACTCCAGAAAGTCTAGCAGACGCAAAATTCAGCTCCTGGAATGTCTCAAGAGCTTTGGTAGGTTTAATCATGACATATTATGCATAAGCTACATTATTTAACCGTTTCATCCTAACGTCTGTTTAAAATACTAAAATTAATCTATGTAGCTTTTGAAAGCACTTAGACCACTGGCACTAATACAAATGCCCAGACACTAAGACCAGCATCTGTAGGCTTGTTGGCAAAAGTATGATAGCTGGGATCCTATGCTAGTAGCTGGGACCCTATGCTGGTTGTGTAACGTGGGTCTGAATTAATGAGGGGAACACATGTGCGAGACAGCACAGCGAATGAGAGACATAGGTGCGACAGAGTCCTGGCAAGTTAGTTCGCCAGAAAGTGGGGGGGGGGGGAGACAACAAGCAGCCAAGCATAGTGCTTAAAGCTACCCAGATATATGCAAACGTTTCATTACTTCACTCTTATCCTGTCCCACCTGAGTTAAATTACTTCAGCAATATCCTGCCGCAGCTGCATCTCTCACTCGTTCCGCTGTCTTGCACACCTCTTCCCTTCCTTAATTCACAGCCATGTTATGCAACTAGCGTAGCGTTGAATCCCAGCTATAATACTATTGCTGGCTTGCTCTCTTCCCAGCAACTAGGAATCAAATCAATAGTTACCTGAAGTAGGGTCCTTTCTATGGTGACCCCACTTTTAGAAATTTCCCTTTCTATAGCCCTTTTCTCTATACACATCTCTTGTGGCTTTTAAAGATCCTAAAGACTTTAATAACAAAATTACCAAAATGTTATCAAGCTTTATAATTTATCTCATTACTCTGAAAAAATGGATTTGCAGACATTTAGATTGTAATTTTTTTCTTTTAAACTTTTTTAAAAGATTGACTACAAGCTCTTAAAGGAGTAATAAACTACATCAGTGTTCCACACACCTTGATAACAGTGATGTCTATGAAGAAAACATCCCTGAATAATAGGACTGATCCTCTTTTTTCCCTTCACTAGCCCTCTTTTCTGTCTATCACCAGTTCCCTCATTTATAATCAGCAGACATTTAGCAGCTCAAGCCTTTTCTGTGGCTTCCATACCAGGAAAACCTTGCATACATTTCCACCTGCTGGTTTCTTTGTTTATTTGTTTGCTTTAAGGGAGCAAGGGCAGTGAAATCTGCAACTGAGTAACCACAGCTTATAGTCTCATATCTCAGCAAGACTGCTATCAGAAGGTGGGACTTCTTGATAATATTAAATCCCACACCTCCCTTTTTGTAAATAACAATATCCTGTAGTAAAGCCACAGAGTATAGAGTCACTTGGTGCAGGCTATTTAGGAATGTATGACTCTCTTCCACCACTTCACTCAGCAGAGTCAACTGGCCAAAGGAACAGAAAGAACAAGATTGCTCTCCAGCAGCTACACAAATGTTGGTCTACACTCTAGAGCAGGTCCACATTGGCCTTGGCTGGAAAGACTGCCCTCAGGCTCCTTTAAAGTGGAGAGAGCCACATAACCAGGAAATATGAACTACACTTTCCCTTGATTCAAGGTACTTTTGTTGCCCATAAGTTTTCTGATTTCTCTTTGTACTTATTTCATTGTGCTCAGAAGTCACTGTAAAATTTCCCATAGCCACATTTTACTTATAGTTAAATGTTCAAATTTTGTAAACATCCACCTATTCTTCAGGCCCAGCCTCCTCCTTTGTTCCTATGTGATCTCCCTAGGTTGACAGTCCCCTTGTTTTGTTCCCCAACTTCCCATTATGTCTCAGCATCTCACCTCTACTCACAAACTCACCTCCCTACTTTTGATGGGCAAAGTCTACATTCACCCCTACTCATCTATGAAATCAGCAATCTGTTTAAGGATGGGGTCTCAATTCTATACCTTTTGGTAATCATGTTTATCTGAATATGGTTTTATTTTCACTACAGACCTTCATCGTCGAGATAGGGATACTAAGGGTACAGGGGGCAAGGCCGAAGAACATACCTCCATCCACCTTCATGTTTGCAAGATTTGATTTTGTGCAGTATTCCGGATAGTTAAGCAATGTTAATTTTCAACAAGTGCATGTTTCTCAAACTTCTTCACAAAAGGGATAATAGGTACTGTCAGTTCTTGAACTGGGATATGTGGAAAGGAGATAACTTCAATTCAAATTGAGTCAGATTATGTTTTGTTGGCAAAAAAAGAAGTGAAGTGAAAACAACTGAGAGAACACTTGTTACAGTGTGTTTTGAATGTGATTGGTAAAAGGACCTTGGGATTAGTCTTGATTATAAATTAAACTATTATTATTATTTCTTACCTGCTTCTCCTCATGACTTGAGGGGGGTTACAACATGAGCCAGCAGTGTGGGACTACTACAGCAAAATGATGAAGTCTAGCTTTCAAGTTAATGGAAATAACAGTCCCACTATGTTCCTTACTGGTCATGTGTCATCTTGAGTACTGCATTCAGTTCATTTTAAGAATGATATAGTCCAGCTGGAGTAGTTTCAGAGAATGGCAACAAGTTGTTGTTGTTTTTTTCATGTCAGGAGTGACTTGAGAAATTGCAAGTTGCTTCTGGTGTGAGAGAATTGGCCGTCCGCTAGGATGTTGCCCAGGGGGTGTCTGGATGTTTGATGTTTTACCATCCTTGTGGGAGGCCTTTCTCATGTCCCTGTATGGGGAGCTGGAGCTGACAGAGGGAGCTCAACCTGCTCTCCCAAGATTTGAACCACAGACCTGTCAGTTAGCAGTACTACCAGCACAACGATTTAACCCATTGTGCCGTTGGGGGCTCCACAGCAACAAGGGTGATAAGAGGTAAGGAAAACAAAACATGAGGAAACACTGATGGAGCTGGGCATGTTCAGTGTGTTGAAAAGTAAACTGTGCGTTTTAAATACCTTAAGAACTGTCACAGAAAGAAGACGCTAGGTTTGTTCTTGGCCATCCCAGATGTTAGGACCAGGTCTCATGATTTTAGGTTACAGGAGGTTAGATTTTGATTCAACATTAGAAGGAATTTCTTAACAGTGTTTCAGGAATAAAACTAATTGCCTAAAGAGGTGGTGGGGTCTCCTTCTCAAGATGTCTTCAAAAACGAGCAGACAGCTACCTGCTGCTATACAGACAGTCCCTGAGTTGCAAACTTATAAACGACATACAAACAATTCATAGTTAAGACAGGAGTGACAACAGAAGGAAGTGAGGGAAATCTACCCCTAGAAAGTCACCCCTGAAAGAGTTATCATGGGGAAAATATGTCTCCACTGAAGCTTTCTTACCAATCCTTGTTCCACAACAAGCCAATTTACTCAAAATCCAATTATCACAGAGACAGAAAGTGGGATGACATTTTCTGAAAAGTGGCACAGACAGCAAAACAAACACTATAGGGGTGTTGCTGACTCTCCCCTTTGCTTCTGGAGTTACACTTTAAAAATGTACCCATTCTAACCCATTCCCCAGGTAATTCGTAACCTGGAGACTACCTGTACATGGAGATCCTACATTGAGCAGCAGGTTGGGTGGAGCTTTCAACTCACGATTCTATGCCTTTGTTGTGACTCTAACTCTGAAAATCAAGTTTAACATGTATAGAATATATACAGTATTTATCTGAACATATGCTTGCACAAAGCCACATTTATATAATAATATTCACCCTTTTCTTTACATTAGCTGCCCCTTAGATCTGACCAAAGTCCTTCCTCATTCAGTGTTCTCTTCTTATAATAGTCCAAGGTGACCTGAATTCTATTGATTAGTCCCAACTGAATCAATTGTATGACAACACATAGGTAAATCCTCATGATGAAAATGTTTATTTTAATTGGCACTAATAATAAGATTCAATAGGATGCTCGGATGTCCACAAGTAGCCCAAGCAGCCCTTTTCTTCCTTTTTACCAATAATTTGCATGCTACTTTTAGTTCTGAAAGTAGTAAGTAGCCATCATGACTAGTAGACCCTGACACTTGCAGCCCAATGTACTGGAGGTACCACACATTCACAAAAATAAATATCTCTTTTTCTGTTCAGAAAGCATATCTGTGATACTTGCATCCTATTCACAAAAATCTTGACTCGTTTTGTACTTTTTGCCTCTAGTAGACTTGCCTGTAAAAAGGACCACATAGTATAATATTTATAATCCTACAGCTGCTTTTCAAACAACCTTGGGTCATAAAATATTTACTTATTTTGGAAGTTCACAATATAATATCTTTAATTGTATTGGTCTCCTAAGGTATATTTTCATTTCATATTGCAACAAAATCCAGATTTATGAATTCTACCTAAAGCATAGTTGCTGCCACATCCCCATAACAGAAGTTATTAGACTTTGGTTCTCCCACAGTACTTTAATAAGCAACTAAGGAGCTAGCTACTGGGCATGTAAAGGATATACACCATTTACCCTCTTATTTCTTAGGTGCATTGGTTTTGACACAAATTTTGAACAACATTTATCCAAATGGGTTTAGCATGAGGCCAGAGGAACTTTTTTATTTTTAGGGGGAAATGGGGTAGTGGTGGGTCCCATCATAGACCTTTGGGCTCCAGAAGCTCAAAAGGTTCGGGATGCCAAATGGGGACTTACCCCCAGGTAGTCCTAGGACTACCCGGAAGTGAATCCCTACATGCCCAATACCCCATTAGACCCATGCCTTTCAGAAAGATCCAGATCTAATGGGGTATCTAATTAATTCAGACAGGGCCTTTTCAGTGGTGGCTCCTCGGCTTTGGAACGCTCTCCCTAGAGACATCAGATCGGCCCCCTCCCTCCTGACATTTTGCAAGAAAGTCAAGACCTGGCTATTTGAGCAGGCATTTGCTGATGAAATATAAGGCTTAATTAGATATATGGAATGACGACGATGCGACAGAAACTGATTTCAACATGACACTGAGACTGCAATTGTATGTTTTTAATTGCTATTTTGTTATTATATGAGGGGGTTTTGCCTTGTTGTATTGAGGGCAGAGACTGCCTGTGTAAACCGTCCCGAGTCACCTTCGGGCTGAGAGGGGCAGTATAGAAACGTGCCAAATAAATAAATAAATAATTCAGTTTTACCGGAGGTGTCATTTGGATGCTGTCACGACCTGACACTGGTTTTGGAGATTATTAATTAAAATAATACTCCCGGTAGTACTGCCACCAACCTAATGTTCTAATTAGGATTTTAGATTGTTAATTGAGATGTTTACTTGGTAGGTCTTTTAACCGAGCCGTCCAAAACAACCACACTGTGAGGAACTAAAAGATAGAGAGATGGAGGCTTCTTAAAGTTAACAAATAAAAAGAATTTATTAATTAACAAACGGCTATCAATGAGGCACTGATCGTAATGATTCTACAGAGAGGCAACAATAGCGTACGGTTACTGATAATATGCTGGAGCGTGCGGTTACAGAAAATAGTTCAATATGCTTAGATCTTAACAATACTCTAGTCAGTACTGTGTCTTGACTAAAATATAAACCTGTCACCCTATTGTCTGAAAATAGCAGTGAACAGCTAGTTCCTACCAGGAGCTTCTATACACCAGAAGTCCCTCTGAGTCTTGCCTGCCTGAGTTAGCTTGCTGCTAACTCTCCAGCCACAGAACCCACCTTTCCCTCTATACACTGAGGAGACAAGGTGTTTAGTCTGACTATACAGAGTCAGCCCTAATGGCTCTATCCTAACTATCAGTGTCACCCCAAACACCCTGGATGTGCCACTATAGTAACAGACTGGGCAGTTCCTATGGCTGAGGCTTGGAGGATATTGTCACTCCAACCTCAAACCACACCGGCTAGAGCTGAGATGTCTCTCAATCAAAGCTCTGCCCAAGACTGAGAATCTTTCTGACAAGATCCCTCCTCTAGTCAGCTCTGCTCCTCCCCTCTGGCACTCAGCCAATCACAGGGCACTCCCTATCTCTGAGCAGGCTTGACTCTAAGGCCACGCCCCCTCTCTGGCTATGACCTCCCCCTGATGGCTGCTAGCTGCAAATCCCTTACCAAAATGGATGCCAGCTATCTTCCAGCAGAAATACACCCACTTAGGACAGGTGAGTCCTTACAGACGCCTTCAGTAAAACCGAGACAGGTCCCAGATTTTGGGCCTGTCTGGATGGGCCTTAGACAGCATTTAAGACACTAATAAAAATGAATTGCTTTTTAGACACTATTTACAAGTAATGGAAAGTAATGTTTCTACAAAAGGGGGACCCTGAAAGTTTAGTATGGCAGGGAAATCATACTTGCCGCTCTGAGTCCCCCCCTCGGGGGTTGAGAAGAGCAGGGTAGAAATGATGTAAATAAATCAGGGCAGCAAAGACAGAAAGAGGAAAAGTGGTGAAAAGCCAGTGGCAATTGTCCAAAAGAAAATGCAGCCCGACTTCCGGTAGGGGCAACATGGCGGACGCCATGGTTTGGTGAAGCTGCTCACCAAAGCCGCCTCTTCTCACCCTTGGTGGGGCAGTAGCCCCCCTTCGACGACGGATTGAGGTCGACGGAGTGCCAACCTTTGAGCCGGCTGTCTGTGGTCGGGGTCCCGGAGGGGGCCTGACGGACAGGCAGAAAGTGGTTCGGGTAGCACAGGAAGGAAGAGGGAGCCGGGAGCATAGCTCCGGGCCAGAACGCCGGCCCCTATTTTAAACTAAGAAGCTATGGGAAGAAAGGACCAAGAAAGCTGTGTTGCAGAAAGGTCCATAAGGCCGTGAGGGCAAAACATATGAACATTGGATGGAAAAGAAATATAAAGAAGGTCCGAAGAGGTATATTCCACCAGAAGAGGAGCTGAGCGGTGGCTGTTTTCCTACAAGGTGTGTCAGCAGAGACGGAGAGGAAGAAGGTGAGGGAAACTGCGGAGAAGAGTGGACGGAAAGGGTCAGCAAAGGGATAGAAGATTGGAGGATAGGTCCCAAGAAGCCTAAGAGAAATTAAACTTGCCTAAACTTGCCTTGGTGCCGTTCCCCCGTCGTTTTCCGGCCCTGTTGGCGAGATTGGCAGTGGCTGTGTTGGGGAGAGAAGAGTGGAACGGAGGGAAAAGAAGCGGCGGCCCCTTTAAGGAACAAGAGTAAACAAGGCAAGCGGTATCAGCGGACCATCGCGGAGGACGTCAGACGTTAGCGTCAGCGTCATCACAAGCGTCAGCAAGTATCAGCAAGCGTCAACGCGTCAGGGGTGCATCAGGGTACGCAAGCTAGCCAATAAGTCAGCGCATCAGAGTCCTATCAGAGCCTCATTAGAGCCTCATTAGAGTCCCAGCGTATTTACAATACACAAGCTAAGGAACGATAAGCGGCAAGCGGAGAGGAAAATAATCAAAGGAAAATAATCAAAAAAATTAAAGTAAAGGAAGTGGGGGGGAACACTCAAGGGACTGAACCCTGCTCGTTCTTTTTTTAAAATTTATCATCTTTTCCTGCTCTGAGCCCCATCTACGTGCTTTTGGGGAACTGCACAAACTGTACAAACTGTACAAACTGTATCAAAAGGAATACTGGCAGGAAATGGGAAGGGGAAGGTTATTTTGAACTTGATTTGATTTTGATTGGGGTTGAGATTCAGTCCCAGACAGCTTCAAACAATAATTAAGATCCCTCTCCCTTAACAACATCCCATTGCCCCTGTCCAGGCCCCCTACCTCTTTATACCTTTCCTGCAACACCTGTCTCCTGTGCTAAAGTTAAAAAATGAATACACCAAAAACGAAAATGGAAAGCCTAGAGAAAAAACAACCAGGAAAAAAGGGTTCACTAACGGAGGAATTCTCCTCAAAAGATTTAATGAGAGAAATATTAAAAATTCAGACGGATGTGAAACAGATTCAAGAAAAGCAAGACTCACAATATAACACCATCAGGGGAGAGATGGAAGATCTAAAAAAGAACTTAAAGGAGGAAATGAAAATAGTGATCAAAGAGGAATTAAGAAACATGCAAAAGGATATTGATCTGCTACAACAAGAGAAGAAAGACTGTGTTAAGGAAAACAAGGCAATTCAGTCCCAACAAAAAGAGATGGAAAAAACAATGGCAACAATGGAGAAGACAATATCTACTTTAAAATTGCAACAGGAGACACTAGAGGCAAAGGAGAAGGAATTCCAACTTAGGTTTAGGAATGTTCGGGAACAGGAACAGGAGAACATTAAAGAGACTATAACTAGGATAATCGCGGAGGTGCTACAAACCACGGTGGAGGAAATAGAAGGAGATGTGGATAGGGTATTCCGTGTGCAATCAAACTATGCTAAAAGACATGGCACTCCACGGGATACTATAGTCTGCTTTGGCAGAAAATCCGTGAGAGATGAGATAATAAGAGCAAATGCCAAAACCCCAACTCTCTATAAAGGCGACAAAGTTGCAATATTAAAAGAATTCCCAGTGGCAGTCCTGGAGAGAAGAAGAAAGTATTTTTATATAACAGACATACTAAGAGAAAGAAATGTAAGGTTTAAATGGGAAAGAGAAGGATTGATGACAACATGGGAGGGGGGGAAGCATTGGTTAACATCGGAGCATAAAGCAAGAATATTCTATGAGAGATTCCTAACAAAAGAGGGAGAGGCTAAGGAGAAGGAGTCTAGAGAGAGCGAGAAAAAGATCATACGTCGGAAAGACAAAGGAAAAGACTAAGGGAAAAATCCCCGTTAGAAGACATAGATTTGATGGAAACAGGGCAGGCAGGTGCAGGGGGAGGGAGCAAGGAAGAAGATGGCGCAGCGGTTTAAATTTTATTCACAAAATGTGAACGGCTTAAACAGCCCCAATAAACGAAATAAAGTATGGAATCATTTTTTAAAAAGGGAAATTTGATGTAATTTCTTTACAAGAAACACATATCTGCCAGAAACATGTGAATTATTTAAATCAGAAACAATTTGGAAAAGTTTATTATGCATCAAGTGAGGAAAAGAAGAGGGGGGTGGTAACCTTTGTTCATGATAAGATTCAGTCAAACCAAGCATTTAAGGATCAAGAAGGCAGACAACTGGGAATCATTTTGGAAACCGGGGGGAAAAAAATATTGCTATGCAATATATATGCACCAAATGGGGCAAAAGAGAAATTCGTGGAATCCCTTAATAGAAGGATTATGGAACAAGAATTCGACCATCTCCTAATAATGGGAGACTTTAATGGGGTGTGGGATAGAAACTTGGACAAATCAGGAGAAAAACCAAAAGAGAAAAAGATTAGGAAAGGTAAAACAAATAAGGGGGAAATGCCAAAATGTTTTAAGAGATTTCTGGAGGATCTTAATTTGATAGACCTCTGGAGGCACTATCACCAAACTGAAAGGGACTATACTTATTTCTCGAACCCGCATCAGTCATGGTCGCGTATTGACATGGTGTGAGGGTCTAAAGACCTGGCAACGAAGATAAAAAAAACAAAAATCCTGACCAGAATAACATCAGATCATGCACCGATAGAGTTGACAATTGATAATACCAGAAATGGGGAAGGAATTTTCAGGTGGAAATTAAATGACCAATTGTTGAAAACCCCTAATGATGTGGAGAAAAGCAGAGAGACTTTGAAGGAATTCTTCAAATTTAATAAAGAAGAAGATTCCCCACTGGAAATAATTTGGGATACTGCCAAAGCCTTCATGCGAGGATATTATATACAACAAGCTGCGAGAAGGAATAGGGAAAAAAGAAATAACTACCAAAAATTAGAGAGGGAAATCTCCTCATGGGAAAAAAAGCTAAAAACCAACCCAAGGGACACAAAAATCAGAACACAATTGGATTTACTCAAAAAACAGATGGAAACTCTCCAACTGGAAGATATAACAAAAAAATTGAATTTAATGAAACAGAAGCATTTTGAAAATGCAAATAAAGTGGGACGATGGTTGGCCTGGAAGATTAAAAGTAGGAGACAAAAGCAATACATAAATAAAATTAGTGAAAATGGGAAAGAGTACATTCAGCAAAAAGAAATAGAAGAGCAATTCATGAAATTTTACAAAACACTCTACTACAGTATTCCCAGAGAAAAGATTACAGACTACCTTGGGGGCAAAAAAATAAGGAAGATTTCAGAATACCAGCGAGAGATCTTGAACAAACAAATAAATGAAGCAGAGATAAGGGCAATAATTAAAAACTTGGCGCCAAATAAGAGCCCAGGCCCAGACGGTTTTTCGTCACATTTATACAAGGTGCATGTAGAGGTATTGATACCATCAATGTTAAAAGTGATGAATAAAGTCCTGAGTGAACAGAAACTCCCACCCTCCTGGACTCAATCAAATATCACCCTGATACCAAAAGATGTTTCTGCTACGATGACACCTAAAAGCTTCCGTCCAATTGCACTCTTAAATACTGACTACAAGGTATTCACCGGAATACTGGCAGCAAGATTAAAAGTGGTTTTGAATGAAAGAGTGCATAAGGACCAAACCGGCTTCCTCCCAGGCCGACAAATTAAAGATAACACTAGGCTGATTTTGAACATAATAGAATATTATAACAAGCATACTCAAAGAGAAGTCAGCATCCTCTTTTTGGATGCCGAAAAAGCTTTTGACAAAGTTAATTGGAATTTTATATTTGAGTTGATAAGAGAGATGGACATGGGATTTTATTTTGAGAATGCCATCAGGTCAATCTACGATAAACAAACGGCCAAAATTATTATAAATGGTCAATTGACAGAAGAAATTAAATTAAGGAAAGGCACAAGGCAGGGCTGCCCGCTGTCACCTTTGATTTTTGTTATGACGTTAGAAGTTCTTTTAGAAAGCATAAGACAAAATAAAGAAATTAAAGGGTTGAAAATTCCTAATAATACATACAAGGTGTCGGCGTACGCAGATGATATGGTCTGCGTAATAGAAGACCCCTTGCAACAATGGGAGGAATGGTGGTGCGAGCTGACAAAGTATGGGGAAGTTGCCGGGCTAAAAATAAATAAAGATAAAACCAAATTCATTGTAAAGAATATGACAGAAAAGAAAAAAGAGATATTGCAAAGAGTCACAGGAATTAAGATAGAAAAGATGGTCCGGTACTTGGGAGTCTTCCTGACAGGAAGTAATGCCCACCTACTCCAAAACAATTATGAAAAAAATGGAGGGAAATAAGACTAAAGTTGGAAAAGTGGAGCAAGTTGCAACTTTCGATGGTGGGCAGGATAGCCCTGATTAAAATGTCTGTGCTACCAGAAATATTATTTTTGTTTCAAACAATCCCAATCTTAAGGACAAAAGTTATGCTGGATGGTTGGAGAAAGGACATAATAAAATTTGTCTGGGTGAACAAGAGACCTAGGATAGGTTATCAACAATTGAAAGATAACATCACAAGAGGAGGAATGGCATTGCCGGATTTTCAAATCTACTACGAAGCAGCAGTACTGGGGTGGGTGAGAGAATGGGCAACATTGACAAAAAAGAAACTTCTGGCTCTGGAAGGAGAAGACCTCTACCGGGGATGGCATAGCTATCTTTGGAGGGATAAGGCTAAAATAGAAAAAGGTTTTAGAAACCACTTTGTAAGGGCGGCCCTTATCAATGTGTGGGACAAATACAAAGAAAGGTTATGTAATAAAACTCCCCTGTGGTTTTCCCCGAACGAGGCAGACCATAAGAGGGAAATCCCAAGGGAAAGATGGTTAACCTATAAAAATATATTAAAGATCAAAGGGCGGGAAGTGGACTTGTTGTCGCTCGAAGAGATGCAGAGAGTGGAACCCAGTTTAACGTGGTTCCACTACTGGCAAATTAAGGAGAACTATAAACAAGACCGGAAGAAGGGGTTTGAAAAAACAGACTCGAGCTGGTCCAAAATAGTAAAAAGTGATACCAAAATCATACAGAAATCCTACCAACTACTACTTGGTTGGGATACGGAGGAAAACCTGATCAAGGAGATAATGATAAAGTGGGCCAGACTGGTGGGACATACTATAGATTTGTGTAAATGGGAAGAAGTGTGGGGCAAAAAATTAAAATATACCTATGCTGTCGAGATAAAAGAAAACTGGTATAAGGTATTCTACATGTGGTATTTAACTCCAGAAAAGCTCGCGAAGTTTAGTAAAGGTAAATTGAGTGCGAAATGTTGGAAATGTGGAGTAAATGTAGGTACCTACTCCCATGTGTGGTGGGAATGTAAGGTGCTAAAGAAATATTGGTGGGAGATATTCAAGAGGACAAAAGATATCCTGGGGAAAAAAATTGAGTTCAAACCAGAGTACTTTTTACTGGGGATATTTGATTTTGAGTTAAACAAAAATGATGAAAAAAATTTCTTTTACCTGGCCGCCGCGGTAAGAATAAGTTTGGCCAGATTTTGGAAGCTGAAAGAAGTGCCAACATACCAGGACTGGTTTAAAAAAGTGTATGATATAATGAACATGGATCTGCTGACACAGAAAGTAGCGCAAAACAGGGTTTTTGAAAATAGAACGGACTGGAATAAATATATTGATTACCTCAAATTGAAGAAATATAAACTAATATGATCTAAACCAATACAGGGATGACATTATAGGACAACTAAGTCTTGACCACAGGAAGGGGAAGCAAGGCCGACCCCCCTGTGCAATGGTGTAAGGAAGTATTGAACCTCTGCAACACGGACAAGGAGGACTACAGGGGAAATGTTTATGTGTAGGTGAGAGGGGGGGTGGGAGGGGGGGAAAGGGAGAGGGGTTATGCTTTTATGTTTAAATGTATGTCTAGGTCTATGTTGGTATGTTTTGATGTTCTGTTTTTTGTTGTTGTTTGAATGAATAAAAAATAATTAAAAAAAGAAAAGAAAATGCAGCCCATGAGAGAACACAGCACACACACCAACATATTGTATGCCACTTCTACATACATATTGATGATTGCCATTTATCGTATCAGGAGAGAACCAAGGGTACAGTTGTAATGTATTTTAAAACACAATTTATTTATTTTTAAAAAAGGTTGTCATGAGATATTTCTACATCTCCTGATTACCATCAGAAATGATTGCAGGAGATCTTTAGGATACATCCCTGCACACAAAGAGCTTGCTATGGTGCCACTCTGATTTCATGCTGCCTCTTTACACCTCTTGCTGTTTTGTTCCATAGTTGTCTGAAATGCAGGTGGCCATCTCCTTATTCAAGGTGTGCAACTCCAAACCATAAACACCAGAGGATGAGAACAAAGCAGAAGCAAGCTGTTTTCCTATCCACAAAAAAGAGAATTAATGCATTTTTAATGTAGAAGGAAAAATGCTTATAAACACTTGCTCGGTCCTTTTTATTGGTCTGCACAGGTGGATGCAACTCAGAATTCACTGCCAAAAATAATTAATTCAAAGAGTTACCCAAGACTGTGAACAAGGCTGGGTGACTATAAGCATTGAGCATACATACAATGGACACTGATTCACATAAAATGCATAGTGACTCAAGAAGAAGAAAAAACATGAATGCAAAAGCAGTGTGTCAAATCAAACTTTCACTGATCAGATTTAAATCTTAAGGCTTTATTACACTAGACTGGAAAATTACAACTATGGCAGAATAATATCACCTTTGGCTGGTACTTTTCACACAACATGCTATCTCTCTTGTTGCTACTTAGCATTACAATTATTAGTAGAGTACATCTTTCCCTTAATAGGGAAAACCTGTAACGACTCCTCAATGCACGGTAGGGATCACACGCAGGCGTAGGTTTGGTCCAACACGATTTTATTGAAGGTACGGCACCCGTGAAGCTAAAGCGCCGGCCCGCCACACAAACACACCTTTTATACCCCAGTGCCCTCCCCTACCCATTGCAATGTCCAAGCAATGTGTCATCATGTTCCGATGAATCAGCAATCCCAGTAGTCCATTGGGGCATGACCCTGGGGTCACAAGAGCGGCGTCATGAGTCCAAATGTCCAATGTCCAAACCCCGGAGGAGTTACCTCACTTCCTCCCAGGCACCTGGAAGTTGCTCCACTCCCAGGCTGACTCAGCAGTCCCATGCACACACGGCCAAGGCCACTCCAGGAACTGGGCCAAAGGTCGATGCTGCCTCATGACAGATTGGGAACCTGACCTTCCCCAAAGCTCAGGTTCCCTAATCCTGACATAATGGTCTCTTCCACCTCGTCCTCCTCCTCCCCCTGAGGAAAACAAAACATCATTCAATTCTGTGGAGGAAATGGGCTTACATACTTCTTCAAAAAACTGCAATGAAAAGTCGGATGTACTTTCCCTAAACTCTTGGGTAACAGGAGGGTATATGACACCTTATTAACCACTTTCTCAACTTTAAAAGGCCCTATAAATTTTGGACCTAACTTCTTTGATTTGTATCCTAGTCTTAAGTTCTCCGTGGACAGCCATACCAAATCCCCCTCTACATATTCCTCCCCCTCCTGCCGCTTGTGATCTCCGAACAGTTTATATGAGCGCTGCGCTTTCTTCAAAGCCTCCGTCACCTCCCTCCAAACCTCCTGGGCACGCACTTTCCACTCCCCTCTGCTCCCTTCCCCTTCTATTTCCAACAGCTGTGGCAAAGGAGCTACTTCCTGCCCATAAACAACCTCAAAGGGCGATCGTCCTGTAGAAGAGTGGATAGAACTATTGTATGCGACTTCAGCATAGGGAAGGAGATCTGACCAGTTATTCTGCTCCTGATTACTGAAAACTCTTAAATAAGTCCCCAACGACTTCTGCATTCTCTCCGCAGCACCATTACAACAAGGATGATAAGCAGATGTCAGTTTCCTTTGTGCCCCCAATTCTTCCAAAAACTTGCTCCAAAACTGAGCAGTAAACTGGACACCCCTATCACTCAACACCTGCTCTGGACAACCATGCAACCTATACACATGCTGCACATACAATTCTGCCAAACGCTCCGCAGATGGCAACCCCTTCAACGGTATAAAATGAGCCTGCTTAGAGAACATGTCTAGAACCGTCCAAATATATCGATAACCCCTACTTGACGGCAATTCTCCTACAAAATCGGTACTAACATGTGTCCATGGCTTTGTTGGATTAGCAACCACTTGTATCAACCCCTGCGGCCGAGCAGAGGGAACCTTATTCTTAGCACACACTTCACAACTTGCCACATGATGCCTAATTTCTACTTTCATACCTGGCCACCAGTATCTCTTCTTGATAGCCAACATGGTCTTAGTAATCCCCCAATGTCCAGCTGTCTTATGATCATGATGCATTTCCAGCACCTTCCTCCTCAGCACCTGAGGTACATACACTTTACCTCCTATCATCCACAACCCTTTCAACTTCACACATTCTTTTCCATGCTCTCTCAACCACAAGTCCTCTGCACAACCTCTTTGCAACTCTAAACTCCACTCATCCACTATCTTCTCTTCTTCCTTAACCTCTATCTTCTTCTGAGACCGAGTTTGCACTGCACACCCCCACTGTTCTTTGGTAAAAACCTCTCCATCCTTGTGCAGCCCATTCTCTCCTACACTAGGATATCTAGACAAGGCATCTGCCACCACATTTTCTTTCCCTTTGATATGCTGCAACTTGAAATTGAACCTATTGAAAAATTGCGACCACCTTACTAACTTTGGAGACAATTTTTGAGGGTTTCTTAGATACCCCAAATTTTGATGATCCGTCATAACTACAAATGGGAACGCTGCCCCTTCTAAAAACTGACGCCATGTCACTAATGCACTCTTAACAGCAAATGCCTCCTTCTCCCACACAGGCCATTTACGTTCAGCCTCACCAAACTTTTTAGAAAAGTAAGCACAAGGTCGTAGTCTCCCTGATCATCCTCTTGCAACAAGGCACCCCCATAAGCCCAAGCGGAGGCGTCACATTGAACCACAAAAGGTCGATTCACATCTGGATGCAGCAATAGAGGCCCCTCAGTAAAAGCCTTCTTCAACTTAACAAATGCTTCCTGACAATCTTGAGTCCAGTCAATCACCGCACCTGGCGACCTGACTTTCCTGGACTCCCCTTTACCTTTGGTTTTCAACAACTCCGTAAGCGGGAGGGCTATTACTGCAAATCCTGGGATGAAAGTCCGGTAAAAATTCGCTAACCCTAGAAAGGCTTGCAACTGCCGGCGTGTGCGCGGAGCTTCCCAGCTCAACACGTCCTCCACCTTCGCTGGGTCCATAGCCACCCCACTTTCGCCAATCCGGTACCCTAAAAATCAATCCAATTTTTACTAAATTCACATTTGCTCAACTTTGCAAACAAGCTCGCTTGCCTCAACCGCTCAATACCTCACGCACTAACTTTACATGCTCTTCTTTTCGTACTGGTCGCTACCACAATGTCATCTAAATAAACAAACACCCCCTATACAAAAGGGGTGTAACACCTCGTTGATTAACTGCATAAACAGACCTGGAGACCCTGCTAAACCGAATGGCATTACGAGCCATTCGAATAATCCGAGAGGGCACGAGAACGCTGTCTTCCATTGGTCGCTTTCTTTCACCGAATCATATGGAATGCGTCAATCAAATCCAGTTTTGTGAAAAACTTACACCCTCCCAACAGCCCTAACAGATCTTTAATCAACGGTAAGGGGTAGCAGTTTGTTGTACTAACGGCATTCAACCCTCGATAGTCAATGCACAGTCTCAGTTTCCCATCTTTCTTCTCCCTAAATAACACTGGTGCAGCCAAAGGGGATTCTGATCGTCTGATAAACCCTTTCTTCAAATAATCATCTATTTGCTCTCTTAATGAGACTTTTCCTTGACTGTCATAGCGTAGATTTTCGGCTTGGGTAAAACTGCTCCCTCTTTTACCTCTATACTACATTGTACATTCCTAACAGGTGGCAGCTTTTGGGCTAATTTAGGGTTAAACACGTCAGCGTAATCCCAATACTCTTGGGGCACTCCTTTCACTTCTTTACTAACACCCTTCTCAACATTAGGGGCACATTGAACCGTCCCAGCCTTCCAGTCGATCTTGGGGTTCACCTTTTCTAACCAGGGCATACCCAACACCACCTCATGCCCTTTTATGGGAGCCATGACAAAATCAATCCCTCCTTCCCACGGCCCCACTCGCCCGGTTAACCCCTTCGTCCCCACAGAGAAAGGACCCCCCTCAATCATAGTCCCATCTAACTGTTTAAAGGTGACTGGAGTTTCCAAAGGTTTTGTGTCCCCCCCCCAACTCTTCTACTAGTTGTGGAGACATGATATTCTCTGAACATCCACAATCCACTAAAGCTTCCTTTTTTACAACAAGATCACCCTTAACCAAGCCCAAAACACATTGAATATTACTTCTCACCCCAACTTTTGGGTTTTCAACATTGTCCACCACTGCAGCCTTAGCGGCAGCCACTCTCACTGTTGGCTTCTGGGGGCATTGGTAAGCATAATGTCCGGACTGGTTACAAGCATAACAGCGGACTCGGCTCAACGTGGGTTTCTTGTTGCTACTAGGACGGCTGTCGTTGACCCGCTTAGCTTCAACACCTTTGGGTCTGCTCTCACTCCATGCCCGACCCATGCCTCGCGATCTCATCGGTTGGGCCCGCCGCCTCTGCACCTGGGCCAAGATCCCTTCTACGTTGCCAGCTAGTTGAATCCACCTGTCGATGTCTCCCGGGTCATCTCGGTGAAGACACCACTCCAGGATCTCCTTGCGCAAGCCATCTTTAAACAGCTCCAGCAGGGTAGCTTGTGACCACTCAGCTACTTTTCCTGCGAGCCCCATAAATTCTTCAGCATACTCAGTTACTGACTTGGCACCTTGCGTCAAGCACCTCAACGCCTCCTTCGCTTTGATTCTTTCCAAAGGATCTCGAAATCTGTTCTTGATTGCAAGCAAGTAAAACCTCACCCACCCCAGGCAGGGATCTCTTCGATCGTGGCACTGTACATACCACTCTGCAGCTCGACCCTTAAACACCGCACCAATAGCTCTAACTTGGCTGCCTTCGCTGGGATACAAATGTCCATAATCTTCCATATGGTCTTGTACTGCTGCAATAAAGAAGGCAACTTTAGATGCCTCTCCCTCAAATTCCACACGTAATGGCTCTTTTTCATACGGCCTCCAAATTCTTGAGAAGCCATTCTCGGCCCCGTAAACTTCTAGGCCTTGTAACACCTCTTCCCATCCCGGCTGGTGGGACCCTCGGGCCTCTCCTTGGACTTCTCGAATAGTCCTCTCCCACCATCCTCACTCTTGACGGAGATCTAGGACATGCCGGGATAGGATTCTCTGGATCTCTGCTTTGGTTCCTCACCCCGAAGGGGATCTAGACGCTCACCGGAGGCTCCATCCATCCAGGCATAATAGGTAAAATCTCCACCTCCCGGGGCCTGCCACATCGACTCTCTCTGGTCTCTCTCATCCATCCTCTGGGACATCCGGCTTACCATCTGCACAACTGCCTCCACTTTGCAGTTCAACACACCGATCTCCGATGGTGACTCCGGCTCTGGGGTCGCACTACCCCCTCCTGTTGCCAGGTTCAACAGTTCGTTCTGAGACCGCTTCACACGGTCTTCCTGGATCCCTTCCAGACGAGCGCCCCTGCACTCTTCCGCTTGGCCTTCTGAGCGAGCCCCTCGGTGCTCCGCTTGCCAAGCCTCACTCCTCTCCTTCGCTCTGCAAGCCACCATCGCCTCCACCCGAGCTTGCCATAGTTCCTCTCCTTCACGGAGTCTCCTCTCCCGGGCCGCCAGCTCTCGGGATACATCTGGACTTCCCACTCGGTCAAGAGTGGTCCACTCCCACTCTTGGGTTCTCCGGATCTCTTCATTATCATCTAAAATCCAGCTGTCCAGATACTTCTCCTCGTTCCACGCCAACCTCGCCATCGCTGGGATAGTTGGTCAGGGGCTTTAGCTTCTGTAACGACTCCTCAATGCACGGTAGGGATCACACGCAGGCGTAGGTTTGGTCCAACACGATTTTATTGAAGATACGGCACCCGTGAAGCTAAAGCGCCGGCCCGCCACCCAAACACACCTTTTATACCCCAGTGCCCCTCCCCTACCCATTGCAATGTCCAAGCAATGTGTCATCATGCTCCGATGAATCAGCAATCCCAGTAGTCCATTGGGGCATGACCCCGGGGGTCACAGGAGCGGCGTCATGAGTCCAAATGTCCAATGTCCAAACCCCGGAGGAGTTACCTCACTTCCTCCCAGGCACCTGGAAGTTGCTCCACTCCCAGGCTGACTCAGCAGTCCCCTGCACACACGGCCAAGGCCACTCCAGGAACTGGGCCAAAGGTCGATGCTGCCTCATGACAGATTGGGAACCTGACCTTCCCCAAAGCTCAGGTTCCCTAATCCTGACAAATTACCATACCACTTTATTTCCATTTGTTTCAACAAAACAATTGCTATGAAGTAATAGACTAGTTTGATAAAGTTTTCATTGAGAATCCTGGCAATCAGAGCCAAACAAATGTATCAACCCTACATTAGGTTCATGTTTTCCATTATTATTTTGCTTCTTTCCAAAGATTGAATATACTCTTAATAATAAGGCATATTCAGGGAGCTGATTAATTATTGCTACTGAGTCAAAGTGAAAATAATTGTGTTTATATGGCCCATGCAGATCATTGGCACCTATCTCATTCTAGCAGTAGAGAATGCCATCCTGATAGCTTATAAGTTCGAGCCCCACCTCATGGCCTGCAGCAAAGTTTCACTCTTTATTAACATTAAATTCCCTCCCACCTCTTCCTTAGGGGGCAAAGGGTGGGAAGACCTTCAAGCGGCCTTTGTCTTCTCACCCATGGTGCTGCTTGGGGAAGTGATGCAATGGGCCCTGCGTGACAAAGCCTCCCACGCCAAAGTGGGAGTGCCAGAAAAGTATATCTAAAGCTTTGCAGTATGCTAACCTGCATGATACACAAGCTGGTTCATGTTTTGTTTCAAAGGGAAACTCTGAAATTTGGAACTGGCTTAGAAGAGGGATTGAGCTGCCATCCAAATATCAAAAATGCTTTCTTGCTTGGAGATTACAGAAACGAAGTGCCAACAGGGATAGGGAGAAATCCCTGTTTTGATAAATTTGTGTTCCTGATCAGTTTTATCTTTCTCCCCTGGAGACAATGAAGTTCTGATATTGCAGCTGGCAAATTCTCTCCCAATATTATATACCTTTTATTCTCTGGTAAATGACATGGTGAGATTTTATGCTGATAGTGAAGAGAAAAGGAAAGCACGGAATTTGGAAACATTACTAGTCACGCTGCAGGAGGCATTATGAAACGTTCCAAGAGCTTTCTTCAAGCTTTGGGAAAACATCAGGTACAAGTTGTAAAGAAAATAACCAGCGATATCTTCAGTAGAATGAGGTACACTGACAAAACTGTATTGCAGGATGTACTTTTAAGAACTTTCCTCTGTTCTTACCGGTGCTTTGCTAGCCATTCTGATCCCACTTTAAGTATCATGGCTCCCTCCCACAGAAATCTAGGATTGTCATTGGATGAAGGATTTGAATTTTGTATTATACTCCCCTGAATTACAGCACTAGAGCTTTCTAAAAGAGGAATGCCAAACTAAACATCCCAGGATTCCACAGGGTGGAACTACAGCAATTAAAGTGCTATAATAGTGCAGATACACCTCCTGACATTACATGAGAAACAGACATGCCAAGTTTGCTTTCTGAGAAATATTCAAAGAGAAAAATAACTTCCAGTACTTCCTCCAACCCATCCTCTTTAAGTCAGTATTTACCAAGTTTTAGGGTCAGAATTAAAAGCTGTGGGGTCACATTTTATATTAATCGAACTATAGTAGACCTGCTAAAATAAGTAATGGTTACCAATTTAATTGTGACTTGCCATTTTAATGGATCTTCTCTCATTGGCAATAAGATGGAGTTTATTTCTACTTCTCCAATAATCCTTTCTGCCTGTCTATGGTGCATCAATTGTTTTCTTTTTCATCTCCTTATCAAAAAGCAATTAAAGTCTGTTGGGAAAGCAGGCAGAGCTTAGAGTCCTTGAAACAGTTCTGTTTATGTAACCAAGGAATCACACTTGGCTTGAAAACCCCTGGCTTTTTGCCTCTCCACTTAAAACACACCCTACAGATAATAAGACAATCAACCAAATTCAGTTTTTAATTAAATGTAGATCCTTAAACCTATCATGCCAGAAAATGTGAACACCATTCAAAATCTGCAAATACTGATCTATTACATACAATTTAAGGTATTTTTTGTTCAAGTTATTTTGCACATTAAATTTGTATCCGCTTGGGCTGAAGTTCTCTGGCCACTTGCTTGGGAGTCATTCATACTCCACTACTCAATATCTGCAATATCAGACATTAAAATACAATCTAGTGATATTAATTTGCAAGTAAATGTTGCCTTCATCATAAAAACTGTAAAAGCCCCACAATCCATACCAACCACATACACAGCACATATATTTGGTCCTCCATATACACACATTCTTCATTCTGCGTTTTATTGTATGGCTGCATGGATGCCACATATCAGCCTATTTTATGTGCTGTTATCCGCCCCGAGCCTGCAGGGAGGAGCGGAATACAAAATGGAATAATAAATAAATAAATAAATTATGGATTCAATAATCCATGTCTTGAAAATATTTTTAATCCCAAAAGCCAGCTTTGATTTTGCCATTTTATATTTTTTTAAACCCTTTTACTATGCCATTTTATATAATAGGACTTGAGATCCATTTATTTTTATATCCACGGAGGGTCCTAGAACAAACCTCAACGGATACCAAGTGCCCATTGGATACAGAAATACAGCATAGCTCATGATGCAGGCACACGCACACACACCACACCAGTTTAGGGATCCTGGAGATTTCAGAGGAAGAATGAGGCGGCATTGAATATATATATTTTTGCCATAATTTGTAAGATGCTCTGAGTCCTCTTTAGGGTGAGAAGGGCAGAGTATAAATATAGTAAATAAATAAATAGAACAAATAATAAATAAAGAAGACTTCAAATTAGAGGTCACCCATCGAGTTTGCACTTCCTGAAATAATCTGCAAACTACAACGCACGTATCCATCATATTCTTCACACTGCATACATAACTTGCTCCACAGTCCTTTCTCATTAGATATGAATAGACATGGACTGTAACAAAAAAAAATCTGAGAAATCTATCAACAGCATGCAAAGCAACACAAAGTTCATACATGGGCATTAACCACCATTTCCCTTCATAATGCTTGACTCAGGGCAGCTCCAGACAGGACTTTAATGCATGCCCCATTGGGTTTTTTAAAAACCCAGTTGGGCCCACATTACAGTTCACACACACGCCAAAAAACTCATGCTTTTCCAGATGCACCCAAACACAAAAGAAACCCCCCCAAAAAGCCTTTAAAAGAAAATAATTTACCCACCAGGCATTTCCCTGCTGCTGGCCCTCTCCTGGTGTGTAGAAATAGTGCGTCAAGAGAAGGGTGGGCAGGAGCCCATCCTTCATTATTTCAATGGTCTTTTAAAGGGAGGGTGTGGGACTGTCTCGGGTTTTTTGGACTCCAGGAGCCCCAAAATCCTAAAACAGCTTTGTGAATTGGGGCCAGAAGTCATGCGACGTGATCCCCAGGCCCAATCCACACACTGCCCACAGCACTGGCTCTTTACAGCTGTCAAATTGTTTTCCTGCTTTGTGCCGAAGGAATTCGTTTTTACCTGAGATGTCATTTGGACCCCCCAGGTAAAAACGTGGGAGGGTACGCATTTTCCACCCTATGCGGATGTGTCTGGAAAGAAGCAAAGTAAAATATATCTTATAGCTCTGTCAGTCCAAAGACAAGAACTATCTTGCCCTTCTCCCCATGTCATCACATTTTTGAATTTTTCATAATCGGAATATCTTTGTTTAAGACACGGGGGCAATTTTATCATGTTTAGGGATCATAAAAGGCCTTTTTACAAAGCAAGGTAAAAGAAAAAACAGAAGTCATATCCAGTTTTGAGAAAAGGGTTAAGAAAGTATTCCAGAGAACTAAAACATGGATAAATTGTCTCCTGATCCCCATTTTAAGGGTTTTTTTAAAAAAAAAAATCATAGAGGCCTACAAAAACTGTATACATGTGTGCTGTACGTAGAGCTTATATTCTGCCATAGATACTGCCAAGTTATACTGCACTTTTATTTTTGCCAACATCACAGGAGAATCTGTAAAATGCTCATTGTTAGCCAGCTCAGGCAGGCTTCCACATTTCCAGTCACCATTTCTACGCAGCTTGGCAGCTTCTGGCACTTTGCAAAATGTAATCAAATCAGCTGTTAACAATGTGTGAATACACTGCATTTCCAACCAGGAAATATATTCTGTTTAAATTTTTGATTGTATGTTTGATTGACAAACTGCAAACAACCATAGTAGCTTCTTAAAGCATAATGACCTTACCCACAAGTCTCAGGTCTGGGCCGGGAAATCTGAGGGCCAGGACTGATCCTCATCTAGCAACCCCAAACAAGCAAGAGGCAAGGGATATATGGCAAAGGAAGGGGCAAGACTGGGACTGTGGCGCAGCTGGCTGAGAGTCAGCTGCATTAAGATCACTACTGACCAAAAGGTCATGAGTTCAAAGCCAGCCCAGGTCAGAGTGAGTGTCCGACCAATTTGTGTAGCTTGCTGTCGACCTTTGCAGCCCGAAAGACAGTTGCATCTGTCAAGTAGGAAATTTAGGTACCACTTTGTGGGGAGGCTAATTTAACTGATATACGAGTCCATAAAAATCTCCAGGAAATATGCAAAGAATGAAGGAAGCAAGAGCTCCCCTGGTGGCCAGAAGCTGGAATGTTAAATAGCCTCTGAGTGTCTGTCTATATATGTTGTGTGTCTATGGCATTGAATGTTTGCCAGGTATATGTACATTGTAATCCGCCCTAAGTCCCCTGTGGGGTGAGAAGGGCGGAATATAAATATTGTAAATAAATAAATAAATAAATAAATAAATAAAAGACTAGACTTGAATCAATGTGCTGGCTTTTGATTACTATATGCATGCTCTTCATCTTTCTCTGCTGTGCTTTTGGATTTTTCCCATCAACTGCACTGGAACAAGAACAAGGAAAGGACATGTCTTGCAGAGGTTTCCCCAAACCAGTGATTGTGTAAATATGGAATCTGCAACTTTTCAAAGGGCAGTTGGTTGAGCTATTTCAATTCAAGATTCACATCTACTGAATCTGATTTGCAAAAGCCAAACTTATGTAAACTTGGTGCATAAATTCTTTTCTTTCACGAAGCCAGGGAAGCGTGAACATTTTGAATGAAGTTCTGTTCAGGACACCCAGCTGCATGTTGGAAAGCTGCATCATTTGGAACTTGATGCCGGCGGATCAGAGAGCTATCCGGGACATGCCCCAGTTCCTGACCGCACTGAAGACCTGGCTCTTCCGAAAGGCTTACAGCTAAGGACACCTTCCAGACTTAGCCTGAGTTACTGGAACTATTTTAATTACTTTTCCTATTCTTTTAGCTTTTAACTATTGAACACTTTTATGTGTTTTATGTGTAAGTCGCCCGGAGCACTGACGTGGAGGGCGACTCATAAATAATAAAATCAATCAATCAATCAATCATTTTCTTTTCGATGTGTCAAGGAAAAGGAGTTACAAAGACTGCTTCCAGCTTCTTTGCCAATGATGAACCTCTTCCTTGGAGTTTGGCTGTATCAGCATTGCCAAAGAACCACCAATGGCTAATAGAATCAGAAAGTAAGGTGATAGTAAACACAGAAAGCTTTCGTCATGGACAAGGCAAAACAAATTTCACAGTTAAAGACCAATCTATCTTTATTATTATTTATTTATTTTTAATGTTCTGAAAACTCCAATTTTAAGCACAACTTTTAAATACATTTTTAAAAACATGAATAGGATCCAGCACGCATTTTCCGCAAACCTCACCACTTCTTTTATCCCAGTTTCTTCCGCATTTTAGGCCCTGTTTTGCAGAGCCCTCTGTTAAATTGGGATGTTGAAAGCATGCTGTTCTTTGGGAGATTCTCCAGACACCCAAACACACACACCTCCATGAGGTGGAGGCTAAAAGGGAATCAGCAAACATTATCTACCTCAGACAGGATTTTCCATGAGTGCATATGCTTATCAAGGGATTTATAGTTGCTCCTCCACATTTACAGGTTTATATGCCACTAACCACCCCACCCCCCAATTATCCATCTCCTTTAAAACGTTTGAGGGATAATGGTATTCACTGTTAAAAAAAAAAGAATTACTGTTACTATTACCACATTACTTTTTAGAAAAAATTATGTTCTTACTAACATATTTGAAAAGGTAGCACATTATAGCTTAACACAATTACTTGTAAGATGTTTTGAATCCAAGCCAGAACCAAGTAGCTACTCTATGACAAGCTTGTTTGGCAGCTGCCCTTGTGCTCTTTTTGCAATTAAGTAGAGAGGGGGCTTTTGGTGTTCAGGTGAGAAAAATGATTGCGCTGCATCAGAGCAGCTTGAAGATGCTTTTAATAAGCCAGTTTACAAGGAAAACGCTTTCAACACTATATCATCTAAGCTCCAAAGATTGGCCAATGCTAAAGGCAAATGAATCTCGGGTTCATTTGTTCCTTTCATGTTTTTATTTTATTTTGTTTTGTAAAAAGACATGTTATTCCTTAAGCTGCTTTAACTGGCAAAGGATGATGCATGCATTCAGGCCGGAGGTGTCAGAAGTCCATTATTGAAACTTGTTGCAAATCATCCGGTGATAGCAGGAGCATTGCATAACCCTCTCGCTGATGGCATCAGCATGATTCAGCACTCTGGGACAAATTTCACTCAATTTACTTTCCGGTTAGAAGATGATTAAACACTTTCTCTCTCCCTCTCCCTCTCCCTCCCTCCCACTCCCTCCCTCTCTTTTCTACTCCCCCCTTTTTTGTCTCAAAACAATAATTACCACCGACAGGATCAAACTGCTTTTTGTTTATATGCCAGTTGCATTTCTATCCCACATTTTTCTCCAATGGGTTTAATGGAACATACATGGTTGTTTTCCTTCCCACACTGTTCTCTCAAGAACTTTGGAAGTAAACTAGCCCCAAGTCACCCAGTGCGCTTTCTCAGCCATTAAGGATTCGAACCTGGTTCTCACAAATCTTAGTCTAACACATTGTAACCATTACAGAAATATGGCTGTGAGGCTGAGCATCAGAGAACATCACAAGCAATTCCTTGTGCATATTACACACCAATTTCTTTCCCCAATACATTTACAGGAAAGTAAATTCCACTGAAATCCCAGCCAAAATATCGAGTGGAAGATCAAGATAGATTCCTGCTTGGATGAATATGAACCATAACACCGGTACATCCTTGGGGTGGGAATGCCACCATATTAGAAATGCAAATTGTTTATGTCCCCTTCATTCACAAGGTACTACTCAGGCAGTATTTGCTCTAAAAGAGATAGCACCTTCTTTACATGTCTGCACAGCAAATAATATTGCTCTGGGGAGATGATTATAATAAATAATAATACATTATTTGTATACCGCCCAATCTTCTTGAAGGGACTCAGCACGGAAAGAAAACCATACAGACAATTACATCAGAATAAACACATTCAATAATATAATACAATCGTCTAGAACATGGCCATACAGCCCGAAAAACCTACCACAACCCAGTGATTCTGGCCATGAAAGCCTTCGACAATACATTAACACAACCTAATTTAACTTAAGCAAAATAACAACTAAAAGCATCATCAAATACCAAAATCCTGTTAAACCCGCTAAAAATAAAAAAAAATATTAAAAACCCATTTCATTATAGCTCCATCAGTAGAAGTTCAACAAACCAATAGCCAGGATTACAAAATGAACATGGTCAACTATAAAAGGGCAGGGCAATGGATGGTGCAAACAGGGTATCATAGGGATGGGGAAGTGAATGAAGTACAGGACAGAGCACTATCTGGCTACCTAGGGACTGGCCCTGGGGATCAATTCTCAAAAAACTGTTGACACATCCTAGATTTTAAATCCCTATGAAAGCAGGACAGGGAGAGGCTTGCTTAATCTCCCTGGGGAAGGTGTTTCAAAGATGGGGGGCCACCACCGAGAAGGTCCTCTTCCTCATCACCACCAACCATGCTTGTGACGGTGTAAGAAGCGAGAGGAGCGCTTCCCCGGCAGATCTTCGAACCCACGTTGACTCATAGAGGGAGATGCGATCCCGAAGATAGGCAGGGCCCGAACCATTTAGAACTTTGTGAATAATAACCTGTACCTTGAATTGGAACCAGAAATTTATTGGAATCCAATGGAGCTGCTTTAATAGGGTTGTTGTAGTGCCTTTTTGGTCTTTTCCGTTGTTCAAGAAAGTCTGCATAGTGTAGTGGTTTGAGCATTGGACTTCAACTCTGGGTTCTAATCCACCTCTACCATGAAATGTGCTGGTTGACCTTGGGCAAGTCACACATTCACTCAGCCTCTGAGGCCGGCAATGGAAAAGCTCCTCTGACCAAAAATTTTCAATAAAATTCCATGATCGGTTTACCGTAAAGTTGCCATAAGTCAGAAACCATTTGAAAGCACACAATGGCAACAGATTTGCTCAAGGAAACGTCCTTTCTCTCTCTCTCTCTCTGGTAATTCTATGTGTGCTTATAGTCATTCCTGAACAAGGAAGTAGTAACAGATTTTTATTTATCCTATGGAGCCTCAAAAAAACGCTGCAATTCAACCATTTATGTTCCAGCATTCTAAGTAACTAAATAAAAAACAACAATGGAGCACATTACAATGTCCAACAACATTCTATTTTTTAAAACATTCAGACACCAGCTTTTCCTCTGTGCTTCTAATAATCCAGTACTTTCCTTTGTGAAAATGTCACTTGCATGCACACAACCAATTGTAATGATGCGTGAGAAGCTGTCCCGTCTGTCTGCCAGTCTGGTTATGACATTTGAAATGGGGCCACTGCCACTATGAACAGCCCAGGCTGGCAACCATTCAAACTGATGCAACACAAAACACTCCCTGACTGATAAGTTCAAACCATTCTTCTTAAGTATTCGTCCTGTATTTTTCGCATAGTGATTTAAGAAACCACTTCCTGTCTTCTGTCAACAGAACTCTATAGAGTATGTACACAAAAGTATTGCAGAGCTTATCAGCACTATAAAGCTATCAGAACTAAATCACTGGGTGATGGCAGCACTTTTCTTGGTTAGACTAAGATGAAGCAAGCTCATAAATTGGAAGTAACCGGTTACAAGTTACTTGAAATTTTCTTTTAGAAAAAATTAATCATAGTCAAGTTGCATTCTAGTTGTAACATGATGAAGGATTAACAAAATTCCTTTGGCAGTGTATCTGAAAGCAAGACAGTTACTCTTATAGGTACAGTAGGCTCTCATTTAACTGGAACTCAAGCAACTAGAACACTTAAGCAACTGGCAAAGGCTTATTGACTGCCATTTAACTAAAATTGCATACTGCATTCACAAAGCTGTTTTCATAATACAGTGTTTTCACAATACCTTGACTTAAGAATTTAATTGGGTCTGTGACAAAACTCTTAACTCAAAATGCTCTTATCTCAAAGCAACATTTCCATTGAGATGCTATTATGCTATCCAGCCCCCTGAACCGTGCTATATTAAGTTAAGTTTGTCTTTATTTATCTAATTTTGGTTTTAATTACTGTCTTTCAACATTAATATAAAGTCAATACAGAGTTTATGGTACAGTATGATATTGGGTATAGCACACATTTTTCCTGATTTTAAAGGGACTAAAAATAATGTTGAATAATGAAAAATTGGAGATTTCCTCTTTTTTGAAAGGGTAACTAGAGCTACTTTTTGTGACCTTCGAGCAGCAACATCTTTCAAACTTTCTAAGCTCTGAAAAACCAAAGACTGCAAAGTGTTACATTCACCATCTTCTAGCCTTGTGTGGGTTTTCTTTTTGTTTGATTTGCAATTTTAAGGTTGATTTCTGTCCAAATAAGTTGGCTGGGAGCGGAACTGCAAAGGAGTTCTAAGAAAAAAAAGTGTTCTTGGTGATATTTGAGGATACATTTGGGGGCAAAGATTTGCCTGAAAAAAAGGAACGTTAGTGGTAGTAGGTTTTGTAAACCTTGAGGGACTTGGTGACACTATAGAAAAGGATTTGGGGGTCACAGACATCCCATGGGCCACTTATGGGTCACCCCACAGAATCTACTGGTGAGATAATACATATGGAGCTAGAGTGACCAGTTAGAGGGGGGGGGGCTTCACATTTTTAATATAGCAGGCAGGAACATAGTGACTTTTACACACTGGGAGTAGTTTTATCTATCAAATTTGGATAAAGGAGATTTTTGCCCCTGGTCTTTGCTGTTGTTATAATCTGAGAGGGGAGGGAGAATACACCAATATTCAGGACTGAAAGTCTTTGAGATTTTGAAATTTCAGAGGTAGAAGAACATTAAAGTAACAGATTTCCCCATTTCTATCTATCATTTTATCATACCAAAACATGTGAATAAGGCTTTAGGCATGAATTAAGATTTGATCTGTTGTGCTTCGTTAACATGGGGCCTTCTTATGCTTAGCAAATCATCATATCTTCATACCTGAGAGATCTGATCAATGCCGCCGGGCAGGTGAGACACTGGGGAAAACTTTCTGCACATAAATAGAATATGAAAAACAAGGGTTTTTACCAGAAGTCCTAGTTCCCCACCTATTGATCAAGATCTTTTGACCTGCTAATGCTGGTAAATGTTAGGTACTTCAATGAAAAAATCCTGCAGGACAGGTCTGTTGAGCTATGACCAATAATGTTGCTTTGCAAGAAAAGTAAACCGGATATCCGCAACAGGCATACCAGAAGGTTCGTGAAGGTGTCTTACAGAAAAGTTAACCAATCAGCTAATTGCAAGGTCTGTTTTTGGAGAAAGGTTCTGGGAAATATATTGAGGGCATGTGAGGGATTTGTAATCTAACCAATACATATATGTTTTTTCTCACGTAAGTGATGTTAATCAGCCCCAGCTACTTACTCATGTCGACGGATACAATGTGTGGACTAGAGAATGGCACAGCAAGGGCCATCTAGAAGGTTTTCCACTTGCAGCTCCCCTAAACTCAGTCCAATATTGATTACAGTGAGTGATTGTAGAGTTGCCATCCAGAACACTCAAATATACCACTTGCAACTCAGACATGCATAATTTTGGACTCACTCTGTGCTAGCTGGTAGCATCCATGCAGTGGTACAATGCATTTACTTTAGGTTTTAAATCTAAACTTTAAATGTCTGTGGATCAGAAACTTGGATAGCTCCATTAACATTCTAGCCAAGAGTCGGAGCAGAGCCATCACTGGCATGGAAGCTGTGGGTCTCTACTGGATCCTACTCATGCAAAGCAGCCTTCCTGAATTCTAGTGACCCCCACCTCTCCTCCCTGTTAGGGTTCCCTAAGGCAGTGTTTTTAACCTTTTTTGAGCCTCAGCACATTTTTTACATATACAAAATCCTGGGGCACACCACCAACCAAAATGACGCAAAATGACACTCTAACACAGTAATACATATAGTTAATATGTTTTTAAATGTATTTATACACTCAGTGTGAAACCTGGGCCTGTTTTGATGAACACAACATAGATATCCTGGCAGGAATGGCAGAAAGACACACACGAAGGTCTTGCTCAACAGCTGTCAGTCATGGGAAAATTTCGACCCTCTGGGTGCTTTGGACTTCAACTTCCCCCATTCCTAAAAGCCTGAGGCCCTTTCCTGCTTAAGTGGCTGAGGGGGAAAAAGGAAAAGGGCCTGAGGCTGCTAGAAATGGTGGGAGTTGGAGTCCAAAACACCTGGAAGGTCCAAGTTTGCCCATGCCAGCTTTCGATTCCATCGCCACATCTATCTTCAGCCTCTGGCAGTTTGAATATATGTGATTATCTATGTGATTTTCTACCTTGTTGCTATGATTAAGGTGCTGCTTCTTTAAATTGTCCGCAAACTGACTGTGTTTTTGTGCGGATCCCAGAACTGACATTGGATAACATCGTGAGGATACACTTTGTTTTTTGCACTCACTACTGTGATTTCATCAAATATTGCGAGTTTTCCGTAGAGGAGTGCTCCGTGAACTCGCTACTTCCTGGTTCGCAACTCCTCCGCTCTCTGTGACGACTACACCGAACTACCTTATGTAAGACTTTTTTTATTTTCTCCAGCAGGATTGGGTACTTTGAATGTGTTTTGTGCATATGATTATGTATGATTAATTGTGCATTTTGTACTGTGACATAGCGGCGCTCCTTTAATAAGTAAGAGTATTGGAGGTTCCAATTTCCCATGGCACACCTGATGATCGCTCACGGCACACTAGTGTGGCCTGGCACACTGGTTGGGAAACACTGCCCTAAGGGCTCTTGAGTCGTCTAATGTGGTTTTCATAGGACATAGGGGCCAGAGAGAGAGGAGGAGGAGGAGGAACTGAAAAGAAGATTCATTGTGTGAGTCAAGTTCCATTTGTTCTTCTCTGGATCAAGCTATATGACCTGAAGAGCTATGAACAAATAACAGTTAATTAGTAGCATAATCCAAAGTTAAGCGCAAAGCTGCAGTTCTCTACACAATCGCCTGAGAGTAAGCCCCCATGAAGCTTATTTCTGAGTAAATATCAATTAGATTGCACTGTACACCCCACTAGTTAAAAGTGTTCATTGCTCTGTATCTACAGGTTCTTCATCCATCGATTCAACCAACCACAGCTTGAAAACAACCGTGAGACCTACATTGATGTGTACATCTGGCATGTACGTCTTTTCTTTAAGGGTTGTCATTATATATAATGGGTCTTAAGCATCTATGTATTTTGGTATCCTGGAACAGATATCAAAGGCCCACTGTACTTAATTTTCCCTATGAAATAGGACTGAAATGGGCTTCATTCTATTGCAGTGGTTCTTAACCTATGAGCCACGGACCACCAGTAAGCCGTGAGATGAAAATCTGGTCTGCGGGCCTCTTTCCTCTTTATTTATTTATTTTATTTTATTTCAGCGCCTTTCGCGGTGCCTGCCACTCCTTCCCCGCTGCTGCACTGACCATGGCATATGTTTTGTATCAGAAACTATAGCTGATGTGGTCTATCCAATGCAATTTTCTGAATCAGGGCCCCAAACCAAATCTAAAGTTGATGAAAAATCAATTTGTAACCCTTTTGGTACTAATGTTAGAGAGTGGTCCCTGGTCAAAGTAGTCCCTGGTTTAAAAAAAAGGTTGGGAACCACTGCTCTATTGAGACAATGCCCATTATGAATTAATCATTTTGTTATAGGCTTAAATATTGCAACAATCTTAATACAAAATTAAGTCAGATAATATATGAACATAACATAAAGTTAAGAAACAAAACAGCCATTTGTACTTTATATTTAAGCAATCTGTGTGTGAATGGTATCTGGGTAAATATATTGCCACTTTATGATGTTTAAATTTTTAATTGTCCAACCAGATTCTTGAAATTTTTCAATCCAAATCTTTTGGTAAATTTTAGAACTTAAAGCAAGAAACTAAAATGTTACCTAAAAATAACAGTAGAAGGAGAGAAATTTTGAACACTCAATTGAAACTGGGACCCAAATCTTTTTTAGGGTCATGTTTACAATATTTGTGGTACCTTAAAGTCAAACAAGTATATTAAGTTTGTATGGACTCCAGTTTGTATGGACTCCAGTTCAGCTGATTGGAAAAGTTGATATCCTATGTTGGGAGACGTATGCACAGAACTGTATGCAGAAAATTATAGGCACTGGACTCCAAGGGATGTTCAACACAAAAAGTACAACTTGTGAACCAAAAGACAGAAAAAAGTTAAAAGATACAGTTGTCATATGTAACTGTTACAGTCACAATAAATGAAAGTTCATGTCACAATAAATGTATTGTATGATTGTAAGGTCTTTCAAAACCTTTTGTTGTCATTAAGTCTTGCAGTAGAAAGGTGGGAGACTTTATAAAGTTAAATTTTTTTTTTTAAACACACACAAAGTGAAAAATGAGGTCACGCTGAAACTTAAATAGACTGTTTCAAATAATGGCAATAAGTAAATAGAAAATGCATAGAAGCAGTTGAACAATTAAAGAAAAGGAAACAAATGGCAAGAAATGGTGTAGAAATACCCTGAGTTTTTTTTAAATACTCAAATCCCATCCAACTCAATGATATATGCTTCTAAGTTAAACACATTTATTGATTCTGCTGTTCTGTTACACAGCCAACAAAAAAACTGGTGTCAAACATAAAAGAGGCACCAAATGTGTGTTGCCCAGTGTTATATAAGGTTCACATATTTTCGGTTTACATCTTTAATGTGATCTTCTCCAGTACCTTAGGCTGAAATTCTATACTCTCTTATCTGTGAATAATCCCCACTGAATTTGGTAGGAAGAATTACTTTGGAGGCATAATATTGTTTTTAAAACAAACATTTTTTTTCAATCTTTATATATGTACATTTCAGTATGCTGCTACATTATCCACCAGTATATAATATAAGTATTATATTAAAGGCAATTCTTAATCCTTTCTAAGAAAGACTGGATAAAATCTGAACTATGTGTACTGACAAAGCAATAACTTTGATATATTAGCAGCCATTCATAATGTGTATGCAAGGCGCAGTATCTACCTGGGAATGGGAGACTCCCTGTCTACTTTGTTTTCTGCCACTAAAGAATCAGGCAGTTGTTATATATAACACAGTTCTTTATTTAACCAAGCATACTTTCAACTCCTGGCACTCTTGTCATCCTGCTGCTCGAACACCATGATGTTGTGCTGAGTCACTTCCTGTTAACCGTTTGCTAATCTGTGCCTTCCCTCTGGGTCAATAAGTTACTCTTACTGTTTCCTGTCCCAACTTTCCTACATAGTTTCATGTATACTGACACAGCACTCAGTCCATTTATCTCTGTTTCCATTTTATCATAATGTTGTTGTACATAATAATCATACGATAACAGTATTCTGCATTTACAGATTTGTTACTGACTGAGAGAAAATAACAGTACAACCCCATATTCAGAGGGATACATCCTGGAACTTCACATGAAACCTTATTGTTCAATGGGCTGAACAACAGAAGTACTGAGAAAAGAGTATCAATTGTAGGGAAGGCTCTTGGAGTGGATCTATATTGACCCAATAAACTGGGGCTGATCAAGCATCCCCTTGGTCTTTCAATGGTCTCCAGGCATGGCACAGGTCCTACGTGGAGTGATGTTGGTTGGGATGAAGGAAGTAGGAGCAGATGGATCCCTCTCCTCTCTCCCCTCTCTTCCCAATCACCCTGGCTGATGTCACTGTAAACTACAGCCAACCCAAGCTAGAGACCATAGCAATATGGAAAATGAAGGGGACAGTGACTGCCATCCCATGTTCCAAGGCTGCCTGCAATTAGGAAATGGAATGACAGTGAGAACAGTTGTGGCTACTTCCATTTCAACAGTCCCTAAGGACCTCATCACATTGAGGTCCAATTTCCAGATGATAGCTGGGGGAGGGGGGGAGAAGGGTTGCCATGCAGTGTGGCAAATCCAGAAAGCAGCGTGGGAACCCATCGCCCTGCATTTTGTATCACCCGCATCATCCTTTTATCCATTCCATGGACACTTGGAGGATGCTAGAATGATGGCACCCCACTGGTAGTAGCTATGCATCATCTGATGACATTCAGCAGGCTCTGTCCTACCAGTGTCTTCGAAGCATCCTAAGACACTAAAATTTCATAATGCAATGTGGTCTTTACTCCAGAGATAGTTTAAACTCTGGGCCAGAATTCAAATTATCCCTTGACTTTCATTAATACAGTCCAAAGTCACATTGAGGTTGCCTTGCCTCACATTACCCTGAATCAGCTCCATGTGATGTCTGGCCATCACCAAGCTAATCTGAGGCTCATGCAACCTAAAAGAACACTGTAGATGTGGCCTTAGAGATTAACTGAGCGAAGCATGAATTTGTGAAACCTCATAGGAAGATACTTTAACATTGTGATTTTAATTCTTCCCTCTTTAATAGATATGTTTTAAATACTATAGCTTACTTATGTTTTAACAAAAATTGTATTACCTACAACATATCTTCTTTTATCTGCATGAGTTTTAATTTTTGTAAACTTCCTTGAGTTCCAGTCCTAGGAAAAGGACAAGATAAGGAGGGGGGGGGAGGAGACCATTAGTGAAAGGAAAGAGGTTGGATAGACGCATCTGCTCAGTGTTGTAGTTGAGCCTGAGGCTCTTGCTACTCCTAGTAGTAGAGAATTGGGTGGGACAGATTCTTCAGCGTCTAATAGTAGTATGGAGTTGGGTGGGGCTGTTGGTAGTCATTCCATTCATCAGAGAGGGAGCAAAAGGCTTACTCGTGAACAAAGCGAGGAGGCTATCTCCCAGTGTAAAAGGATAAGGCAAATACTTACATAGCCCACTGATGATGAGTCTTTTGAGGGCTTCCCTGGGGAGGATGGGAGTCAGAGTGAGGGTGATCCTTCAGATGAAGAACCAGAGATGGATTGGGCCAGGGTACGGGAAGTTCAGGCTGTTTATGAGGAACCCACAAGTAGTGACACCTTTTTGGGGTTATCTGATGACAATGAATAGCCTTTGGGCTATCCTGATGACTGCTGGAGGGAACTAAGTCTTGACAGGAGATGGAGGACCTGGAGGGGCAGTCAAGAGTCTGCAGCTGCTGAGGCAACAGCAGCTGAGATCGCTAATGATGGGGCATCGTCGGGCTCGGGTGGGTCTGAGATGGGAGACTAATAAAATGCAGGCTTTTGGGCGCTTCACTTTGTGGCTGACAAGGTATTGCGTTTGGGACTTGTGACTCTGAATTTCTGTATCCTGCATCCTGTGAATCTTGATTCCTGTACGGAGTAACGTGAGTTGGGAAACTGCTCTGCTTCTCGGGGCTGGGATACTGCTGCTCCAGTTGGGGTTGGTGGGAAGAGTTTGGAGGCTTCACTGTTGTGCTTTTATGTTTAGTTGCTGCGGCTGCCCGTACCACATTTGGCGTGATTTGAATTCCTTTGGACTACTGTGCGTGCCAGGTGCTGTCTGCCTGCAAGAGCGAGTACAGTATGGAGGGGGGGTGGAGAGTTGGATGTTTTTGGGGGTTACGCTGTGTATTATTCCCTTGCATTAGATCCTGCCTGGACTTTGGATTGCCTTCTCATATTGTTGTTTGCCTCCTCCCTCTACTTGATCCCTGACTATTTTATTGTTTATTTATTTATTGAATCAATTTGATATACCGCTCTCTCTTATGCCCAGAGCGGTTCACAGGTTAAAACACATAAAAACATATAAAATACAATAAAACAGATTAAAAACCTTCAGATTAAAACATGTAGCAGCAGAACTACAGTGCCGCCCTCTGAGGCTTCTTGGCACTTGACCGCCCCGGACAACAGACAAGGCAGCTGAGGTACAACAAGCTTTATTGATTATAAAGTAGCAAAGTGGATAATAAGTCCAGGAGGCCTTTAGTATGCAGCCTCCGGATAGCAGCAGACACTGGAATCTGCAAGGCTTGAGTATCCGCAACGGCAGGATCTCAAGCGGAGGAAATGCAGGAACAAATGCGGGATGCGATAGATAGTCTCTGAGCCCCCCGATCGGCGCAAGAAGATCGGGCGGCTTTGGGTACTGCAGGCAAAGTCAATGCAAAGCAATACAACTTCCCCACAGGCTCAGCGGTGAACAGGAACAAGGCTAGATGCTGGAACGAGGCAGCCAGGAATGGCTGGCTGGCTGGATCTTAGTAGCTGGCCAAAAGGCCCGGTTCACTTGGACATCATGGCAGTAGCGGTCGTTGGTACGAGATACTGCTAAGCAGGATCTCACAGCTTTTATAGGATTTCTGCCAGGAGGGCCCAGTGCGTCGAACATCGAATTGGATGATGGATGAGCCCTGGGTTGTTTTGAGAACCTCAGTCCTGAAGAATGTAGGCCCTCGTTAGTGCGGACCATCTGGCCTGGGGAGTAACGCTTACTGCTCCTGGTACTCGCCTCTGCTATCAGCTTGGTGGGCTCTGCTTGGCCTTGACATGCTTTCAGCCTGCCATCTCCCTGGAACAGTGTAGAAGAGCCGTAAAGAGGCCCATGACAGGGGCTGGGAGTTAACGCAGCTGTGCGGGGAAGTTTCTCAGAAACAAGTGGGCAAAATGCAGACCCAAGGAAAGATGCTGTCGGAGGCCCTTGAATCTCTTGGGGTGTGACATACAGCAGCAATGGAAGCATACTAACAGCGACGCAGCGAGATGGTGGGTGGTGCAACTATGCTTGCTGCTCAACCCTTAAGGACGGCCCACCAGTGACGACCCTGGACTTCCTTTGACTACGCTTTTGTTCCTGCTCCATTTGTGTTTTTCCCTGTTTGTTATGTCCATCGCATCTTGCTAACGCGCATTTTACTATGTTAAAGTGTGTGTTTTTTGCAAAGACTGTTATTTTATGCCGGTTAGGCTGCTTTTGAGTTACTTTTTACTGACTTTCAAGTGCCTTTTGTTCTTTTGAGTGTTTTTGAACACAGACTTTGTAGACAATACACTCTTTTGTTAACTCTTTACTGGGTCTGGCTCTCTAAGAAGTGTCTGCTATGACACTCAATGTGCTGGGTCCTTGGTATACATGGCGGGGTGGTGGTTCAGAACCCTCCATGTATGCTCAAGTCCCATTATACACAATGGCATAGAAAAATGATGCTCCTTATATCAAATGCCAAAATCAAGCTTTGCTTTGGTGTTTTTATTTTTGGAATATTTTCAAGCCATGTATGGTTTAATCCAAGCATGTAGAATTTGTGGATATGAACAGTCAACAATATAGTTCTACTGATAGTGGAATACAAGATTAGGGGAAACATTTTCTCCGATTCCTCCTGTACCTTCTTGTAACACCGTCTACATTTTCCTAAAAATTTGCAGGACTCTCAGAACATAGTGGGGAGGGGGTGGGGAGAGGCGCTGGGCAGATAAGAAAATTTAGGGGACTTACTGCCCTTGATAATTACTCTAGTTGGAAACCTTCACTGATCCTGCCTCCTTCTGGAGGAACACATCTTGATCCAAATGATCATGTTTAACAGATGTACCAAGGGTATAAATTAACTGTCTTACTTCTACACAATGGAATACTCAGAGCACTCAAGCTATATTAGACATCATGCTGTTGCAAATGAGTAAAATCTAGTTCTGCCAAATGAAATGTGTAAAACGTTCCTATTGGAGTTCTTACCCAGTCAGGAAGGGGAGCGAGAAGGCAGGTCTGATTTTATGTCTTTAATAGCCACACATGCAAATATGAGCTGCTTTTCATTGCAGGATGATAAACTTTTATCACCCGACTGCTGCTGCATATCAAATGGCTATTAAAACCTAGTGAACCAGGTTTTAATTGCCATTTGCACTGTACCCAATCCATTCCATTTCTCAGTTTAGATGTTTCTTTAAGTTTAACTGAGGTATTCACTTCTCTCACATGCAAGCACACACATGTATGCACATACAAACTTCACCCCCATAAATGCTAATCCTATAAAAGGACGTTTGAAAGACTAACATGCAGGAATTGTTGAAAATGACCTTTCACTGTTCACTTCACATCTCAAAGTTATATTTTGGGCTTGATGTCCAAACTTCAAGATCTATTGACAAAAAAGTCAAAGTATAGGGAACTGTGAGCATGACCCAATGCCTCTTTACTGCACTAACAACTTCATCAAACTAGAGAATGAATCCACTTTAAATCCGATTTCTGCCTCCTGCATAATTCTGGGATTTGTAGTTTAGGGAGGAGCCTTTAACAGCCTCACTAAACTACAAACCCCAGAATTTTGCAGGAGGCAGAAACCAGAATTAAAGTGGATTTATTCTCTAGTGTGATGAAGTAGTAAGACTGGTCCTAGCAGAAAGGCTTTGCTTAGGAGACCACAGAAATTGAGGTCTATGTAACAGTTCCACCTAGAAGTCACTGTCTCTGCTTGTACTTACAGATTTGGCTGGATTAAGAAATCAGTGTTGTTCTTAAAACACAGCAATCAAGAAGCAAGTCAGCATATTTTTACGAAGAGCTCGACTGTCAGCCAACCAAAGCGAATTCCGCTGCACCACCCACACTCATTCTCTCATCCTCCCCTTCCCCAGAGGAAACGCAGCTTCTGGCTAACAATATAAAATCACACACACACACACACGCACGTGCACACAAACAAAACCATATCATCTATGAATCTTTGTTACCTATCCTTCATACAAACCTTCCATATCACCTAAGTCTTTCATCTACATGCAAACACACACATGTTTTTACATTATAATTTATACCTCTCTTGCTATTACGGCTGTAAAATATAGATTGGAAGGACATACAATTTCTAAAAGCCAAATCTAGATAAAGTTTGAAATTGGTAAAAGGACAGAAAACTATATCCATCCAACAAAGATCCGTCATTGGTAAAAGGACAGAAAATTATATCCAGCCAACAAAGACCCATCATTTTTGTCAGAGCTAAATACAACACTTAGCAGAAGTCTACCACTTAATGTTTCATCAGATATTATCCTCTAAGGAGATCAAGGGAGTGTACACAGTTGTTCCCTCTTTTTCTTCTCGCACAACAATCTTCAATATTGCCAGTTCTGGCTATTTTCTTACTTTTCCACCATGCTGGATCAAGGTGTGAAAATGGTAGCTTTATGTAAAGTTGTGTTTCTATATTTGCACATGTTTAATATCTCAATGGCACTCCATGCAGTCATGCCAGCCATATGACCTTGGAGGTGTCTACGGACAACGCTAGCTCTTCGGCATAAAAATAAAGATGAGCACACACCCCAGAGTCGGACATGACTAGACTTAATGTCAAGGGGAAACCCTTACAACCTTTGATATATCAATAAAATATCAACAGCAGCACAACAGTCATAATAGTACATTGAATAGCAATCACAATATCTGTAGAAACAATGATGAACAATGCAAAAAGTTCAAATAATAATTGGGCAGAAGACTGACAAATTCACCAGTCAAAACACAACCTAAATAAAAGGGTTTGGAAGACCCACATAAAGAAAACCAGATCCAGAACCAAGAAGGTTTCATACCCATTAATGTCCCAATTTGGGACAGACTCCCAATTAATCCTCTGTCATCCCACTTTTTCAAGCACATTAAAAATACCAGTGTCTCTCTGTTTTCCTCCCACTTTCTCCTTTTGTCCACATCTCACTTTAGTTCCTACAAACTGAATTGAAAGTTCAAAAGTACACAATTTGCATTAAATTAACTCAGCCCTGGGGAGAATAGAGGAGGGATGCACCTACACTGTGAATTAGTGCAGTTTGACATCACTCCATGCTGTTGAATCATGGAAGGTTTAGTTTTTAGCCTTCTCTGCTAAAGAGTGCTGGTGCCTCACCAAACTATAACTCCCAGGATTCCATAGCATTGAGTTATGGCAGTTAAAGTGGTGTCAAACTACAATAATTCTACAGTGTAGGTGTACCCAAGGAGTCAGAATCCTGCCCATTGCAGTAGGCTCAAGCAAAAGGAAATTGTTGCAGCTGCTCCTAGCTTGTCTGTTCTTCTTCATCAATTAATGTATCCACTGTGGCTATACCCTGGTGTGCGTTGGTGACATGTTGAAGGGTACGTGGAAAATAATCATACTGGCTATCACTAATTTTACAATAATAGCACATTGTAGCAAATAGTTTTTTCCTAGATCGGTGTGTACAGATGAGTATGCATTAGAGAAGCTGTACCTTTAAGTATTCCAGCGTAAGACCATAAAGCTACCTTACATTTGGTCTTGAAGCCAATAGAGCTTATAAAGATTGATTGTCCTATATCCTCTCTAACCAGCACTGATAACAACCCTGATTGCATCGGGAGAGAAGCTGCCTTTTTCATGAGCATTGGAACCATCTGGCCAGCAGTATCTGGTTTAGTGCCAGTAGAGGATAGAGGGAAGTCTACATCAGAGGAAATAGAAAGGATGATCTGGTAGCCTTCCCGGGGAAATGACAAGGCAACAACTCCCCTCTCTCCTTTCTTCCTACTGGCTAGGGAAGGGGCTGTGAGTATAACTATACAACAAGTCTCTCGGAAGAAAGAGAGGAGTCCACACAGAAGTGTGAGTGCATAGCAAGAGACTAGGTGTCTCGTCCACAAAGACAACTCGTCTCTGACACCGTTTGCATATGGGTCCCTAGGGATACGATCACATGTTGTACAGCCAATTTCGTCTGAATCCTGTGAGGACTCGTATGTAAATTATAAGCATCCTGTAGCTTTTAGAAGATGGATTCCTAACCACCTTCATCTGTCTTCTCTTGTAGCTTTTCTCTTGGTGCACATCAGAAGCACAGCTTTTGGGGTGTGATCATGCTCCTGTATACATTTTATCAGCTGTGCCAATGGCATGTTCCTGAGGGCATGTTTGGAGGTGGTATTTTTCTACCACTCAATTCTCCTGTGTGGAATAGCCCAGCAGTACACTTTTGCTGGCAGTCAGAGAAAAATCCCGAGTAAAGGCAAAGTGCAAGGGAGCAAGGCAGGGAAGGATGATATGGAGGCTATCAGAGAAAAGCTGCATTGCTCCCCATAAGTTTCCCTTGGCCTTTGCTTTATTGAAGCCTAAAATGTAGCAACTAATACTCTATGAGAAGAAAGGTATGACTAGATACAATTTTTACCACATGACCTTATATATAAAGGTGTCTTTGGTACGTCAAAGACCAACAGATTTAATTGACATAGCTTTTCTGAATAGCAACCTACCTCAAATGAAAATTGTATAGCTTTACTAGACAGATTTTTCTATACACAGGTGTGTGTGTGGAAAGTTTTCAGTATGATGGCTGTCTTAGGGCCTTTCCAGACAGGACCCATATCCCAGGCCCTGTCGGATTTTTGCCTGAGGTGTCCAAATGACAGCTTAAGGTAAAAATGAAGTAATCTCAAATTACTTTGATACTCTATTAGACCCAGGCCTTTCTAATGGAGTATGCACCATGTGAGGACAGACTACTGAAATTGCTTCTGCAGTCCCAGTAGTCTATCCCCACATCCCAATTTGCTTCTTCAGGCCTCATATATTGCATATAGGAATTTACTTTGCAAAGTAATCAACTGTATATGTTTGGCAATAACTTAGACCCATCTACACTGCCATATAATCCAGATTATAAAAACAGGTAATACATATTATCTGCTTTGAACAGGATTATATTAGTCTACACTGTCATATAATCTACTTCAAAGCAGATAGTCTGGATTTTATATGGCAGTGTAGAAAGGGTCTGAGAGTCATGTTGAATTGACTAATTGCACCATTGATCTTTTTTTTGCTACTACAAACAAAACTTAGTTTAAGAAATACAATTTTGTAACTAAGGAAGGATCTCTGAACAATGTATTTCAGAGATATGCAAACATAAAGACCAAATAAGCCTCTGAATTACAAAATACAATGCGTCTCTAACAGTTTTCCTCCATCTAGTGCCAGTATTTCACATTCTATTGGTACATCTTGCAATCTAAAATTAGGTTCCTCCGAGCCATCATCAGCATTGCAAAAATGTGAGATTGCACAGACAAAACAAGTGAAAGAAACTATTAAAAACTCCCCAGTGTAACAATATATTTTGTAGCGGCAATTGAATCCTTTGTGTGTTTCCCTCATTGAAATGTAGCAAACTAATTTTCTTGATACTAATATTTTAAAAATGATCCTGTTCAACTCCGAGTTCCTAATAAACAGGTTTAAATTCCATTGAATTTAATACCGACGTTCATTTTTCTAATTAAATTCTATTCTTTTCTAGTACTTTAATACTGTTGATTGTCATTATTAAGCATATAGAAGAGATTCAAGATCAGCTAGGATCAGCATAATCTTTCTTTAACTGATCCTCTCCATGGTATCCCCACTCTACTGAAAGTAGAGTGCTCAGAGGTTTTTGTGTTTGTTTTTTTAAAGAAACTAATTCTTGTATCTTCTTATTTTTCTCCTCCTTCTGGTGTCTTCTTCTTCTTCCACATCTAAGAATGCTTTGCAGGACATCTATGTCTCAGTGGTACAATTCACGCATTACAGTCAGAAAGACTAGCAAATCTTTGGTGATTTTAGCAGAGCTGGAAAAACTTACATGTAATGAAGATCTGCTGCAAGTCAAATAATGCTGAGCCAATTGCTTGATGGTATAAGGCAGTATTTCAATGGTCAAGACACTGTGTAATGCAAAAAAATTAACTAATAGATCTTGTCCACAGCGTTGTTATTGAAAAATACACTGTGCCATTGGTATCTGCTACCAGGGTTCCAGAACTACCTTCAATACGGGCGGGTCAATAGGTCAGTGACTTTTTGAATTTCCCGCCTCTTAACTGAAAGGGAAACACTGCTCCTGTCAACAGGCATCTGTCAGTTGACTCCTGTCAAAATTTGAACAAGCTGCGTCATTTAGTTTGTGTTTGACAGCCATTGATAGCAGATTACCATGTGATTTGAGGAGAAAATGGAAAAAAGTGAATTTTGTGTGTTCATTAAGCATTATTTTTTGTGGGAAGAAAAACATCACTCAAACCAAGGCTAAGCTTGATAAATACCATGGGGACTCTGCACAATCAATTTCAATGGTAAAAAGTGGTTTACTGAATTTTGTTGTGGCCGTACAAGCATGGAAGATGCCAAACGGTCTGGACGCCCAGTTGAGGTCTCTACACCGAAATAATTGAAAAAATCACGATATGGTGTTGGCTGATTGGAGATTGAAAGTGCAAGAGATTGTGGAAGGCATAGGCATCTCACATGGCTCAGTGGTTTCAATTTTAAATGATCACTTGGGTATTAGAAAGCTTTCCGCAAGATGGGTGCCGCGTTTGCTCTGTCGACCACAAATGCAATCGTGTGACAATTTCACAGGAGGTTTGGCATTGTTCAACCGCAATAGGGACCAGTTTTTGTGCCGTTTCATAACCGTGGACGAAATGTGGATCTACCACAAGACACCAGAGACCAAACAACAGTCAAAACAGTCGGTTTCTCGGGGTGAATTGGCGCCAAAGAAGGCCAAAGTGGGTTTGTCTGCCAATAAAGTCATGGCGACCGTTTTTTGGATGCACATTGAATCCACATTGACTAAAAACGTAAAACAATCAATGGCGAATATTATGCCAATGTATTGGGTCGATTTAATGAGGATTTGGGGGGGGGGGGACAACAACATTTGGCCAAGAAAAAAGTTATTTTGCACCAGAACAATGCAAGGGTGCACACATGTGCAGTTGCCATGGCAGCAATCCATGAACTGGGATACGAATTGCTCCCTCATCCACCCTATTCTCCAGATTTAGCCCTGAGTGACTATTTCTTGTTTCCAAACCTGAAGAAATGGCTCAGCGGAAAGATATTTGACTCCAACAATGAAATCATCTCACAAACAAATACCTATTTTGATGACCTCGCCAAATCTTATTTTTTGGAAGGGATTAAAAAATGGGAGAAACGTTGGACAAAGTGTATAGAGTTCAAAGGAGACTACGTTGAAAAATAAAAAGTTTTCATTCAACAACCTGTGTTTCATTCAAAAAGTCACAGACTTATTGACCCACCCTCGTATATAATGGTGGGAATTTGTAAATATTTTCTAGCTGTGGGTGGTTGGATATGTGGGTGCAAAACCCATAGATACAGAAGGTCTGCTATATAGAAGAAAAACCCATAAGAAATTTGGAAGAAAAATAGAGAAATAGTGAGCTCATCAAACATCTCCCTCCCTCCCTCTCTCATGATTCCTAGAATTGTTTCTCTAGATCCCTGTGATATTAGTTCAGTACTTACTGATGTCCAAATTAATCAAGGCAGAAGAACCCTAGCAAGCACTGGGTACTATTTCACCTTTTTATAGCTTAGATAGATTATTTAATTTCTAACTTTTGGCATTGTTTGCATTATAATGTAAACAGAGAAGCAAATTTGTTTCTTTGGCCATAAGCCCTCACATTAAAAATAAATAAATTAGCTTGTAATTACCTAAACTTAAAGAATGACTATTGTGTCGACGTGTCAAATGAAATACCTGAGAAAAAGACTGCAAGGAAAGAGAAAACCTATATTCCATATTCTTTCCTAGGAACTGTGTTTGACATGTTCTGTTGTGCTGTATTTGTTATAAGACCTTTGTTCAGACTTACCTATATTTGACTGCTGCCAAGACAGGAAGTCCAGTTCTGCATTCTTGGCAACTTTTCGGGGGGTGCACTATTGTATTCTCAAAGCACATGTCCCCAGAAAGCTATTATGAAAAAAGCATGAACAGACATTCTGGGCATCAGGATGCAAGGAATGAGGTCCAAGATGATGGTGGTGTGCCAAGTATGGATGTGGCTGTTGACCTCATTCAGCCCTAGATGGTACAACCATGTTGTTCTTTACCACAAGATACAGCACGCCCTGTAATGAGGAAAGAAACTGCTTGGTGGGACTACGGTAATAACAAGGAAATCTATTTCTGGAAAAATATAATTAGAAAGTAATATTTTATATTAATTTTCCATTCAGTGTATATGAGCAAGATGAGCTAATTTTATATTAGAGGAAGCTGTGTTACGTTGAGTCAGACCCTTGGTCCATGTAGCCTAATATTGTCCTACAGCAACTTTAACTCTAGAAAACATATCAAAATACATGTGCTTAATATTAATAAGAGAATTAATAAGGGAGATTTTCACTATCATTCATATAGAAAAAATACATACATCCTGTATTTAACTAAGGTAGCTATGCCTCTTGTATGGCTACATATTAGTAAAACATTATTTACTATTCTTGCACATCTCCATTGTTGCAAATGTGTAATAAAAAGCTATATAAATCCACATTTCAAATGTTAGTGACATGCACTTCAGAGGGGTTTTTAAACAAGTGCTATTACCAAGATCATCACAACAGCCAGATAAGTCATTGCATGATGGTCAGGGCCACAGTTAACTTTCCTCAGGCACTGCCACAGAAGGGGGGGGGGTGTGAAAGAAATAATGAAGAAACAAGGAATTTTCCCCAAACAACTGAATCTTCTACAGCAGGGGTGCTCACACTTTTTCAGCATGCGAGCTACTCTTAAAGCAACCAAGTCCAAAAGATCTACCTGGCCCCGCTGCCGTGCGCCCCCGCCGCCGTGCGCTCCTGCTGCCGCGTGTGCTCCTGCTGCTGTTTTCTGCCCGTGCAGCGCTTCTTCCGCTTGCGGGGCAATGCAGGAAGGAGAAAGCATGAGGCGGGGCATCCAGAGGGAGCGCTCCGCCCTGCCTGTCTCGCCGGCAACGGAGGCTGCACAGCTGCTTCTGGACGAGAGAGAGAGGCAGGGTGCTCCCTCCAGAGGCCCCGCCTCATGCTTCCTTCTTCCTACAATGCTCCGCAGGCAAAAGAAGCACCGCAAGAGCAAAAGCCAGCAGCAGGAGCACTCGTGCGCACAGGGTGTCTTGGCGTGCATGGTGAGGCCACCCCATCACCTGGAAGCCTGAAGCCACCTGGAAGATCTACTACTAGTAGCTCCCGAGCTACCTAATAAGCACCCCTGTTCTACAGCTACCCAGCACAAATGCCCAGGTGTATCTATTGTTTAACTCTACAATCCTAAAAATAATTTCCCAGTAGTAAATCCCACTTTTTCCTAAAATGCTTAAGACCCATTCTATACAGTGGCATAGTAAAATGGTGAGAGTGGGGCCGGAGAGACAAAATATTTTTTTCAGGCCATGGCTGGTTGAATTCATGGATATGGAGCCCCAACTGTCTTTTTTTATCTGGAAACTTCCCGTAGACCGCGGCAGAAAAGAAACTGCAGTCTTGTATTATTTTACTGTGCAATATTTGAAGATGGCAAAGTTAAGCTAAATATATGGTTTAAAGGACACTGATCTATTGTTCTAATAGGCTATAACTATAAATACTTATATTATACAAGCAGTCCCCGAATTACAAACATCCAACAAACTACTCATAGTTAATAACAGGGATGGGACAACAGGATGTGAGAGAAATCTACCCCTAGGAAAAGAAATTTACTTCTGGAAGAGTTATCATGGGGGAAAGGTATCTCCACTGAAGTTTTATTGCCAACCCTTGTTTCCATAACAAGCCAGATTTTTCAAAAATTCAATTGTCTCAGGGGCAGAAAGTAAGGTGAAATCTTCTGAATAGGGGCACAAACAGCAAAACAGACACTACAGTGATGTTAATCCTTCCCAATGCTAATCTATTTTTGGCTGGATTCACACTTAATCCATTTTAAGAACAAACCTACAGAACTTATCTTGTTTGTGACTCCAGGACTCTCTATATGTAATATAATATTATAAATATTACATTTACTGTAAACCAAGAGTGAATAGATCACATACTAGCACTGCTCTTTGGACTGCCACTTTGGGCACTGTGGTAAGGGAGAAATGATTGTGTGGACTGTGGAATGATTCTGTGGTTGCTGTTACTCCTAGGGTTGCCATATGTCCCTTATTTTGGCCCTAAAATTTGTGTCCCTTTTTTCAGGCCCTGTCCCTTATTTTTGACTAGCAGGACAAGACTGGGTGGGGTTGACCAGAGGAAGATGCGTGCTGTGGTTTCCACGGCAATGCCTGCCCGGGGATTCCAACTCGCAGGGCAGCCTGCGTCCCCGTTGGAAGGAAGGGGCGATACAGGACTTTTTCAAAGTACAGTAGACCAATTAACCATTACCCAAGGGGAATGTTGGATCATGTTGGATAAAGATAGTTTCTGGTTGCTTGAGAGTTACTCTTAAAATAGGCCTAGCTGTGCATCCCAATACTATACAATGCTGTGTAGCCCATACTATACTATACCATTAACTATTGACATAATAATCATGAAGATGTACTGTCTTATAAAATTTATTTTATTTTAATGTTTAGACAGTGCACTTTTAAAGTCAGCAAAGTCAAGTACTAAATACAGATGGAGAAAATTAGGTAGTTCTAATAATGTTTTTCTGCATGACAAAACATGCAGAAACATACCATGTACTGTTAAGAGGGTATAAGTCAGTTTCTTTTGTGAGTTTCAATCATTGTCTTATTCTGTTAATAAAACTATTTCCACCTAATGTTTGAGTTTCAAGTTTTTAATGAAGTGTCCCACCTCCTCGGTAAGTGACCCTGTTGAGGCTCTTGTTTCTCTCTGGGACAGGGAGATGACAAGGGCTATTGACACGATCGCTCCAGAACGCCCCCTCTTGAGTAACCGAGCTAAACCAGCTCCTTGGTTTACTGAGGAGCTGGCAGCAATGAAGCGAAAAAAGAGGAGGCTAGAGTGCGTGTGGCGTCGGAAGCGGAGCAGATCAGCTCGTGCGCGCCTGGTCCCCTTTTTGAGGACTTATGACGCAGCAACAAAAGCCGCACAAAAAACATCTATCGCGGCCAAGGTGGCCGCCGCGAAGAACCGTCCAGCGGAACTGTTCCGAGTCGTTAGGGGTCTTTTAAATCCGCCAAAGTGCGAGATCCCTGACGGCTCGGTGGTACGCTGTGAAGAATTTGCTAAGGCCTTCGTGGATAAGGTGGCGCTGATCCATTCCGATTTCGATACCACTTTAACGGCAGTCTCTGAGGATGTGACACGAGCATCTGCTTGTCCGGTTTTAATGGATTCGTTTCAATTGGTTCAGCTCGAGAATGTGGACAAGATCCTTGGAGAGGCGAGGCCCACTACATGCATCCTAGACCCCTGCCCATCCTGGCTGATAAAAGAAGCCAGAGGGGGTTTGGCAGAGTGGGTGAAGGTGGTGGTTAATGCCTCCTTACAGGAGGGCAAAATTCCAGCCAGCTTAAAGCAAGCTGTTATAAAACCGCTGTTGAAAAAACCATCACTGGACCCCACTCAATTAGTGAACTATCGGCCAGTTTCCAATCTCCCCTATTTGGGCAAAGTCATGGAACGTGTGGTGGCTTCGCAACGCCAGGGGTTCTTGGTAGATACTGATTATCTTGATCCGGCACAGTCTGTCTTTAGGCCGGGACATGGTACTGAAACAGCCTTGGTCGCTTTGGTAGATGATCTACGCCGGGAACTCGACAGGGGGAGTGTGTCCCTGTTGGTTCTGCTGGACCTCTCAGCGGCTTTCGATACCGTTGACCACGGTATCCTTCTGGGTCGCCTTGCAGACATGGGGCTTGGGGGTACTGCTCTGCAGTGGCTCCAATCCTTCCTGGAAGGTCGTACCCAGAAGGTGTCATTGGGTGACACCTGTTCGGCTCCACAGCCGTTGTCGTGTGGAGTCCCTCAGGGTTCAGTTCTGTCCCCGATGTTATTCAACATCTACATGAAACCGCTGGGAGAGATCATTCGGAGTTTCGGAGTAAGGTGTTATCTGTACGCAGATGACATCCAGATCTGTCACTCCTTCCCACCTGTCACCAAGGAGGCTGTCCAGACCTTGAACCGATGCCTGGCCGCTGTGTCGGACTGGATGAGGGCTAGCAAATGAAACTAAATCCAGACAAGACAGAGGTCCTCCTGGTCAGTCGCAAGGCCGAACAGGGCATAGGGTTACAGCCTGTGTTGGATGGGGTTACACTCCCCTGAAGACACAGGTTCGCAGCTTGGGAGTGATCCTGGATTAATCGCTGAGCCTGGAACCCCAGGTCTCAGCGATGGCCGGGGGACCTTTTGCACAGTTAAGACTCGTGCGCCAGCTGCGCCCGTACCTTGGGAAGTCTGATCTGGCTACGGTCGTCCACGCTCTGGTCACATCCCGAATAGATTACTGCAACGCACTCTACGTGGGGCTGCCTTTGAAGACAGTTCGGAAATTGCAATTAGTCCAGCGGGCGGCAGCCAGATTGCTAACGGGAGCTACATACAGGGAGCATACCACCCCCCTGTTGTGTCAGCTCCACTGGCTGCCTGTCCAATTCCGGGCTCAATTCAAAGTGCTGCTTTTGACCTTTAAAGCTCTATACGGTTCTGGCCCAGCTTACTTGTCCGAACGCATCAGCTGCTATGTCCCACCTCGTAATCTAAGATCATCCGGGGAGGCCCTGCTCTCGCTCCCCGCCTACATCTCAGATGAGGCTGGTGGGGACGAGGATAGGGCCTTCTCGGTGGTGGCTCCCGCCTGTGGAATGCGCTTCCTATTGATGTACGATCCACCACATCCCTCCTGGCCTTCAGGAAAAAGTAAAATCCTGGCTGTGGGACCAGGCATTCGTACACCAGCACAAGGCAGCATTTTAGATTGGTTTTTAATGAAAGTGGATGATTATGGCCAATGTTTTTATGGACTGAACATTGTTTTAATCCAGAGTGAATGTGTATGGTGCTAATGTAGTTGTATTTTAATGTATTTTTAATGTATTTTAATTGTTGAAGTGTTTTGGGGTTTATATTGTTATTATGTGGGCATCGAATTGTGCCATACTGTAAGCCGCTCTGAGTCCCCCCTTGGGGGTTGAGAAGAGCGGGGTAAAATCCCGAAATAAATAAATAAATAAATATTTTTGTGAAAAATCCCGTAAATGTCCCTTATTTCTTATATCAAAAAGTGGCAACCCTAGTTACTCCACTCATAGCTTTTAGGTATTTCTGTTATGATGAGGTTAAAATGTTAGTTCTAACTATTCCTCCATGCACTAATGCTATAGGCGGCTTGTATGAAGAAATACATGTTACTATTTACATTGGTGTCCAAGTACTTTTGGAATATAATTAATCTTTATTAATGGGGGTGGGGGGGTCTGCTTCTCCCTGACTTTTTTTGTGGGGAAGGGTAGCACCTTGGCATGGATTTTAATTACTCCTGTAAAATAAAATTAAAGGGAATTTCCTGCCAAATTTCATGTTATATATTATACATTTACACACACCCTACACTCAGTACTCTCACTACATAATGCATGAACTAACATGACTGCAGGAACCACACAGTTGTTGTTTCTCCCTAAAGGAAAAAAATCCCTGAAAACATGAACACTTTTTAAAAGCAAAATATGTCACGACAACTGATTAGGAAGATAAACAACACTTGGTACTGTGAAATCTAAAAAACATTGTGAAAAAAGCAGGGAAGACAAGCTTAAGAGACCCTAGTCGCAAAATTCTTATCGCTTGGGGAAATACCTTTTTTGCTCAATGTCACTCACCATAGACAGCTAATGCCTCAGAGCTGAAAGAAAATATAAGGCTTAATCTTAACCACACAATGAAAAGTGTAAAAGTAGTTGATTTGAGATTAACTCGTTATGTGCCTTCCAGTGATATCTGACTTATAATGCCCCAAAGGAGATCCTATCATTAGGTTTTCTGGGACTGAGAGTGTGTGACTCACTCAGGGTCACCCAACAGGTTTTCGTTGCCAAGCAAGGATTCAGACCCTGGTCTCCAAAGGTATAGTGTGACACTCAAACCACTATGCCGCGAAACAGAAATTTATCAGTTGCATCTGATGGAGTGGACTGAGTCCATGCTAGAAATATATTTCTAACAGCTCAGTCTCAAAGGTGCTACTGGATTCTTTTATGAATTCCTTTTGTCCTAAAACAGAGTTTTAATACTACAGTAGAGTCTCACTTATCCAACCTTCGCTCACCCAACATTCTGCATTTTCCAACGCAGTCTGCCTCCTGCCCAGATCCACAGCTGTTTTGATACAGTGCGATGTTTTGGTGCGAAATTCGTAAATACAGTAATTGCTACATAATGTGTATTGAACTGCTTTTTCTGTCAATTTGTTGTAAAACATGATGTTTTGGTGCTTAATTTATAAAATAATGTATTTTGACATTTAATAGGCTTTTCCTTTAGCTATCCTTATTATTTATTTATTTATTTATTTATTTGTCACATTTCTATACTGCCCCTCTCAGCCCGAAGGCGACTCGGGACGGTTTACACAGGCAGTCTGTGCCCTCAATACAAAACAAGCAACAATTATCCAACATTTTTGCTTATCCAACGTTTTGCCAGCCCATTTATGTTGGATAAACGAGATTCTAATTGCATCTCCTCCTATGAACTAGCTAGGACATTAAGATAGCCTGGGGAGGCACTACTCTCGATCCCGCCTGCATCACAAATACGTTTGGCGTGGTCAAGAGACAGAGCCTTCTCAGTGGTGGCCCCTCAGCTATGGAACACCCTTCCTAGAGACACTAGATCGACCCCCCTCTTTGTTAGCATTTCGTAGGAAAGTTAAGACCTGGTTGTTTGAGCAGGCGTTCAAAAAGGCAGTGTAACAAATATAGGGACATGGAACAACTGAATGATGAGATTGGATCCTGATTTTAACTAAGAGACGCTAACGAGTTATGTTTCATTGACTTTGTAATGATCGTATATTTATGCCATTGTTTTTAATTGTTTTAATTGTTTTATGATGTTTGAGCATTGAATTTTTGCTACTGTAAACTGCTTTGAGTCGCCCGAATCTGATCGACCAATGTCTTCCTTTTGACCTGGAGTGTATAAACCATTACTATTGCCCCCCCCCCCCCCAGTCCACCAATAAAATGGCAGTGAGTACTGGATCAAGGGCACTGCCTTTATCACCACAGTCAGGAAAGCTAGGTTGGGAATGTCTCCTCCAGTGTTCTAGAAGCATCTGGAAACATAGCTTCCACACTGCATTAGACAGTGTGCAACTAGGGATATCCATAGCATTGGGGCATGGCTATGAGGCCGCCCCAAAGTAGTGCTGCCTGTCAGGGCTGCTTGGGAAGATGCTTTAGCCTGCAGACCTCAAAGGACTAGGAAATACCTTCCCTAGAAGTTTTACATGCAATCATTGCAATAGGAGAATGAGGTTAAAGCTTTATGTGTCTATGTGGCCCCAAAGTAATACTATCTGTAGTCCTCAGGGCCCAAATGGTTATGTGCATTTGGCCTTTAGAGGAAAGAAATGTCTAAGGACTGGAGAACAGAAGGGTGCAAGGAGGATACTTGGCCTTACCATGATACAGTAAGTCTCTTACCACAGGTTGCACTTCCTATGGGTCAGGTAGTAATGACATGGTGCTGAAGGACAGAGGACACATTCACCTTTTGCCTTTAGGGGCCATGGAGGATGCTCTCAGGTTGCCCATACTGAAAATTCAACTCTCTGCACTGTCAACTTCTGTATATGGAACTGTGTGTGTGTGTGTGTGTGTGTGTGTGTGTGTGTGTGTGCATGCGCCAGCACAAGATACAATATTTGTCCTTGACTTCAGGCAGCAAAATGTCACGATCCAGCCCTGTTGAGAAACTGACATTCCATCTACCCAAGGGCTGCCATGTTCCCTAGATCTGGTAAGTGTTTCGCACGCTGAATGTTCCAGAAAATGTATCTCTAGGGAGTCATGCTATGAAGGAACACATTTCTAATTTCCTCTCTTGGGGTTATGGGTAAGATTTTAGTCGCCGAAAGGAAAAGCCATCCAGTTGATACACACAGTCGTCAAATTCCTAACTACATTCACCTACAGAAATATGCCAATTGTTGAGGAAGTATGTTTCATAATAGTATAGTTTACATACCATGGATCGTTCACTATAATTATGGCAATTATCTACTGTGGGATCCATACAGTTACTAAATGACTCTTTTTTAGGTAACTATCACTGGAAAAGGGACAGTAATTTTAACCATGCTAATGAAATGGCATGGCCTTAATTAATTCACCATAAAAGCGTTATCTGCCCTACAGAATGCTCTAAAAGTGGAGCATACAACATAAGAATATGAGACAGACCATTTGTGTATTTATATATGAAAAAACTGAAATTTCTCTGTTCAATTTAGTTCTCCATGTATTGTTTTACACATGCATATTGTTTTGTCTTGTTTGTATAACGCTGTAAGCTGATTTGGATTTTGTTTAGGGAGAAAAGTGGGATATAAATAATTATTATTATGCTGGAGGGGAGGAGCTTTGGTAAATCAGTACAGTATCCATGAATTCAATCATCCACAGCTTGAAAATATCACAAAAAATTCCAAAAGGCAAACCTTGTTTTTGCCATTTTATTTAAAGGACACCATTTTATTATGCCATTGTATTCAATGGGACTTCAGCATCCATGGATTTTGGTGTTCATATACAGTCCTTACATTAAACTCAGCAAATATGAAGCACACCACTATATAGGGTTTTATGGAGAAAACAACCAAAATAAATTTCTGAATTGTTTGATGTGTGGTTACATTACTATACGTTACAAATAACTTGTCCAGTGTCAGGTACTATTTTTGTTGCATGATGCAAAGCAGAAAATGATACCCACTCCCACCTTCATGTACAGGAAAAAAACTATTCATCAAAGCTGTTCCATAGTACTTGAAAGAAAAGAAAGCCTTGAAAGTGTGGGTACAAAAAAATCAATAACAGAACATTATTATAGAAACTTGTGATAAAAATTAGGTTCAGGGATATCTGATAGACCGTTAAACACACTCATTCCCTTCTTTTATTTCTCTCTTTGTATGTGTGTGTGTGCGCGCATGCGTGCATGTGTGTTTATAAAGAAACACATACCAATACATTCCAAAATGGCACAACTGAAGGAACAGTGTTACACAAAGGTTTTTTATTTAATTTGAAAAGATTCCTGGGGACTGGAAGTTATCCAGTGTAACACAGCTATAAATATGGGCTGAGGGACATATTTCATTGGGAAATTAATTATGGGAAAAGCCATTTTTTCTATTTTTAAAGGGCACATGGGACAGCTTCCATGCTAGTTCAGTAGCTATTGTAACAATGGAATTACAAGATAGAAGGGAAAAGAATATGTGGAAATTGCTAGTAATTCTCCCCCTTGAAACCGTATAAGGCAGTCTGTCAGGCTATTTGTGGAATTGCGCCTGAAATATGATAATGTGGACCACCCTGTGATATTGCAACAAGTCATGCACAGCTAGTTTTCTCCCTGCTCCTGTATTCTGTAAGAAGCAGAGTTGCAAGGCATGGCTTGGCTGGCAGCTAGTCATGTGTCCTAATGTCTTCCATTCCAATGTTTCACAGATGAAAACCGAGGCACATGTGGTCAAGCATTCTCAGAGTTTGGTCAAGGCAGCAAAGGTTATTAATGAAGAAGAACACACTTGGGGGAAAGGCTGCAGCAATTTGCTTTTATGTGAGCATTCTGGGAAGGGTCAGTGTGAGACATGAGCCTGTGTGATGTATTGGCTTGTGTGCTGGAGCAGTTATCTGAGAGACCAGGGTCCAAATCCCTATGAAGCCATGGAGACACATTGGTGGCCAAGTCACATACATTTGGCCTCTGAGACAGACAACACAACCCCTCTCTGAACAAATCTTGCTGCAAAAATCCCATTATATTGCCTTGAGACTGCCTTAAATCCAAAATTATTGAAAAGCCCACAACTTGGAAGGGCAAGATAATATCACAGATACTATCCTAGTGGACCAAGTTGGCAATGACAATTGAAGTCTAGCAAAGTTTATTAAGTCTAATTTTATTGAAGAGCTCTATTTTTATGCCCTATATAGATTTTAACTGTTTAGTATGACCAATGATGCCTAACTGTTACAACATTTTCACCAAAGTAGTTTTTTTCTGTTTTCATAATTTATGTTCAAATGTTTTAAAATGTTTTGAATGTGTTTGATTTTACAGCATTGAATGTTTGCCATGCTTTTGTTTTATATTTGAAAGCTGCTCTGAGTCGTTTCGGGGAGAGAGATGCAGGTTAGAAATAATAGGAAGTATTCGACTTGTGATTTTGTGATACGAAATCCAGCATATATATCTCATTTGTTGTGATATACTGCGTTTCTGTGTCAGAATAATAATAATATGGCAGAGTTAATTGAGCGCAAAATATTTTTTTCACTTCGAAATCAGTTGGTACCAATTGATGCAAGTCAGAAACAAAAGATGAAAATGAAAAGAGGAAAGTGAAATTAGAACATTTTTAAAGCAGTTAAAAGAATGGCACGATAGAGAATCAATCAGGACAGTCTGTCAAATGGGCACAGTTAGAGAGTATGGGTTTTCATGTTTGATTTGATTTTCAGCCAGTTTCTATTCATTTTTTCCATTTCCGTGCTGGGGACAAGTAAAATCCAACTGCTATATTTAGTGACATACACCATAGCTGACCCTTATTGATCTTAGGCAAACAGTCTGTCATGGGTTGGAAGTAGGGAACTAAACATTGTAGATGTTGGGGTAGAGCTTTTGAAGATTTGGTGCAAAATGCAAGACCCAAAGAAGCTAAAAAAACAGACAAAAAACCAAGGAGTAGCTGTGGTTTATTTGTAGTTTCTTTCCAATGTGCCCTAGAAGTAAATTGGTTATGCTACGGGATTCTGAATGTGATGTATGAAGTGGACTTTCTGGTTGTCATTTTCAAGCTCTTCTGGTTGGTTCTGTTACTCAAGCTTTGCCCTGATGGACCCCGTGGCGATGTTTAGAAGAGCCAATTTGGTATAGTCAGTTTTCAGTACTGTTTGCACTTATTGAATGATCTGTGACTCAAATATGATGCAAATCATTTATTTCCTTTCCAGTTTGTAGGGCAGTATAATATTTCATTCGCAAACCATTCACATCTGGGGACGTGTAGAAACATTTCTCTTGGCATCTCATTTTATTACATGTTTCAAAAATGTTAACTTTCGAAAGTTTATCGTTTTAAACAACTGGGAGGAATTATGCAACTGTTTTGATGTTATCATACTGCAAGTCCCAACGTTCCTTACCATTGGCTATTCTAGCTGGGGTTATTGGGAGGGGAGGGTCTCATGATTCTCAACCCATTATTTTAAAAATTCAATCCAACTGCTAATCCCAACTGAAATAGACTTTCTGAAATAATTGGAACATAACAAGTCAATACTTATGCAAGCTCTTTTGATTCAGTGGGTCTGCTATAGTTGCAGCTAACAACTATATTTAGGTCAGTATCCATTATTTTTGTCATAGAGGCAAGCTTCTCTGCTTTTTCCTATGATCAGTGCACCTCTCCCTGCATTGGGTCATTCCCATAACGCCCAGGAACACAAAAGGAAAGAAGGACAGAGACAACAGAACTCAAAGGCATAGTATGCAAAGAGATCTTGTAGCACGTTTGAAAGCTTAGGGCCCTTCCACACAGCCATATAACCCAGGATATCAAAGCAGATAATCCATAATATCTGCTTTGATCTGGATTATCTGAGTCCACATTGCCATATAATCCAGTTCAATGTGGATTTTATACAGCTGTATGGGAGGGGCATTATACTACCAACTTCTTTCTTTCAGAACAACTGAGGCTGGATCTACACTGCCCTATATCCCAGGATCTCATCCCTGATTATCTGCTTTGAACTGGATTATATGAGTCTACATTGTCAAGTAATCTGGGATAAACAGATAATCTGGGATCAGATCCTGGGATATAGGGAAGTCTCAATCTATCTTAAGTTAAGCAAAGTGATATACAAAGACAGACCAAATTTCCTAAAGGTTTTCTGATTTAAAATTGGATTTTTTTTTCAAACTAGGAAATCTTTACATACTTACCTAGAAGTAAACATTCTAGAACTTAACAGGATTTAACTCAGAGTAGGCATGTATAGAATTGTGCCATTATTCTAATGGATCCCCCAGTAGCACAATGGATTAAACCCTTATGCTTGCAAGGCCACTAACTGAAAGGTCGGCAGTTTGAATCCAGGGAGCAGGGTGAGCTCCTTTCTGACAGCTCCAGCTTCTTATATGGAGACATCTGGGCATCCCCTGGGCAACGTCCCTGCAGACTGCCAATTCTCTCACATCAGAAGTTACTTGCAGGTTCTCAAGTCACTCCTGACATGAAGAAAAAAATTCTAACAGTTCCTGAGAACAGCAAATCTACTCTAGTCATTCTAATGTCTCCCATAGTGCATAAGATTTTTCCTATGTTTTTGAGATATGTTTAAATGATTTTGGAATTTTTGTTTCTCTGTAAACCCCAGTCCACATTATTTATGTTCAACTCTTAATGTCTGTACATTGGTAGATTTGAATCATCATAAGGTTTTCAAGGCAAATCTTTTAGGAGTCCTGAAGAGTTAACTATTGTGCCACTGCCATTCTCTCTGAGAGATCCTCTACCACAGTGCTGTCCAACTTCTACCAGACCTAGGGCCGGACTTCCAGTCACTGATGACCTGGCGGGCTGCTCCGCGCCACTCCACCCTGCCCCCGGCCACGCCCCCTCCTCCTAAAGAGTCACGCCAGCCTCAGAAGCGGCGATTTCACTTCTGAGGCTGGCGTGACCCTTTAGGAGGGAGGGCAAAGCCAAGGGGAGCCCTCCATGGCTTCGCCCTCCCTCCTAAGGTGTCACGCCAGCCTCCTCCTCTGTTCTGCCTCTCCCTCCGGCGCACCGATCAGTGCACCGGGAGGAGAGGCAGAACGGAGAAGGCGTGCCTAAAGAGGAAGAAGGGAAGCGCTTCCTTCTTCCTCTTTAGGCATGCCTCTTCCTGTTCTGCCTCCCACACGCGCACCGATCAGGGCACCGGGAGGAGAGGCAGAACGGAGAAGGTGTGCCTAAAGAGGAGGAAGGGAAGCGCTTCCTTCCTCCTCTTTAGGCACGCCTCCTCCCTCCCCCCGGCATTCCCGATTGGTGCGCCGGGGGAGAGGTGGGATGGAGGAGGAGGAAGGGAGCGGGCGGGGCTGGGTGACGTCAGGCTCGGCGCCGGCGCCACGCCTGACGTCACCCAGCCTCGCCCCCGGAGATCGATTTTTTTAAAAAATATATTTTAAAAAATATTAAATTTTGCAGGGTAGGCGGGGGTCATAGGGAAGGGGCTGGGGGCCGTATACGGCCCCCGGGCCGCCAGTTGGACAGCCCTGCTCTACCAGAATCACTCCCCACTATTACTGCTGCCGGTAGCTGTTTAGCACATTCATTCTGACTCCTCAGCAGAAAAAAAACCTAACATGGGAGACCCCACCAATATTAGTGGTAATGTCAGTATAGCCTCTTGTCTCATGGGAATACATAATCCCACCAAAGTCACACCAAAGTAGTCACTTGGAGGTCTCCCATTCATAGGGTTCCCATAAGATGAGGTCAATGGCAAATAAGAATAACAATAACCCATTGCCTGTGAGCCTATGCCTGTGGTTTCCCAACTGGACAGGCCTGAGAGCAAAAATGTTATGTCTGCAAAGGCAATTGGTCATACTCATTTGAGACACCACTTATGTTCGTGAGACAAAGATAACAGAAGCTTGTTGAAGCATGTAAGCATGACAGTCACTCAGCTCATAAAATAATTGCTCTCACCTCATACTGGCTACTGTATCTCTAACATTTACAAGTTACTAGCTCTGTTGTCTAACCAAAAGCAACAAGGTGAAACCAGAGTGTGCAATCCCAATGAATGAGGGGTGGAAAATGATAATCTAGAAAATCATGCTGTGGAATCAAACATATCAAAGATCATGACTTATATCCTAATGAATATCACCTGCCCTGTTGGGCTGTTACATATGTTGCATATAGGAACTTCCTTTGCAAAGTAATCAGATGTGTATGTTTGGCAATAACTCAGATGATAATCCACATTATCTGCTTTGTACTGAATTATATGAGTCTACACTGCCATATAATCCAGTTCAAAGCAGATAATGTGGATTTTATCTGGCAGTGTAGAAGAGGCCTTAAAGGTATGCAAGCATGGCTTCTCAATGACAACGAATCCATTTTTGGGCAAGGTGCTTGAATGGGTAGTTGATGGATCACAGAAACTGAGATACCTCTGTGTCTATCTGTGGTATGGGTTCTAGAAAGTGTCATTGAAGGATTCCTGTTCAGTCCCACAGCCATTAAGCTATGGTTGTCACAGAGTTCTATTTTCTCTCCCATTATGTTCATCATATACAGTATCTATGAAACCACTGGGAGAAGGAGTTTTGATAACCTAGTGTCTCTGCTGGGACACTCTTTATGGAATGCATCTTGGTGACAATGGTGGTTTCTTTTAGGTTCAAAGGTAAAGCTTGGCTTTTTGTTAAAGCCTTTGGATCTAATCCCATTTTTAAAATGCAGGTGTACATGTTTTCAACTGTTTTAACCTTTTCTGCTGATTGAATATATGGCCTCATCACACTAGATAATGAATCCGCCTTAAATCTGGTTGCTGCCTCCTAAAGAATTCTGGAGTTTGTAGTTTAGGGAAGAGCCTCACTAAACTACAAACCCCAGGAGGCAGAAACTGGATTTAAAGTGGATTCATTCTCTAGTGTGATTAAGTAGATAATAGTGGTGGTGTAGTGTAGTGGTTTAAGGACTGGACTATCAACCTCATCACATTGGGCTAAAATCAGCAGCATGAGCCGATTTTAACCAAGATCACCCACGGAGCTGACCGGTTCCCATCACATGATGCCATGCCAGCTCTGTGGGTGAAGGAGGGTGGACCCAGTGCATGCTGCTGGTAGGGCAATACGGGAGAGCTTCCATGTTGCCACACAGTCTATGGGGGAAGCTGGATGCACCACTTGTGCTCACACTTCCCCCCATGTGGTTGCCCTCCCTTGGATCCAGGTGATGCCGGGCGTGGGGTGCCAGATTCCCCATGCCCCATGATGAAACGGAGTGTCACTGGTGCCAGTGGCTGGACATATGATAAGGTCATATGACTCTGGAGAACAAGGTTCAAATCTCTACTAGGCCATGAAAACTCACTGGGTGACCTTGAGCACATCAAACTTTCTCAGTCTCAGACTTCCTCACTGGCAAAATAACATTCCTTTTTGAACAAACCTTGCCAAGAAAACCCCATGATAGGTTTGCATTAGCGTCTCCATAAGTCGGAAGTTACTTGAAGGCACAGAACAACTGTATAACATGTTTTTATCCATCTTGTTTCAAGATGTTTATATTCATTTAATTGTGTACAACCCCGAGATCACACAACAGAAGGTTGGGTATAAATATTTGAATGAAATAAATGAATAAACTATCTAATGCAGCTATATTTGATTATATGGTTTTATTTTGCACATACACTGAGAGAGCATGGCTGACTGTGACTTCCTAAAATATTTAACAGACACAGTGAAATGCACATAAATATCATGTTTGGTCCTACACATAACTATTTTCTGAAATGTTTAAAGTGCTAAGTAGCTCATAGTTTAACTCTATTTTTAAGTCTTAAAAATAAACTTGCTTAACTTGTGCACTTAAGCTAATACTTGAGTGCTCTTCTGGATGATGTCAAAGTCTGAAGTATTTCATAAAACTGTGTTCCAACACCCTGATTTATATAAAAAGAAATAGAACCGAACAATTGTGGATGAATAGATTGATAGATTTTTCTGTTATTTCAAAGCAGTTTTAGTAAAATCTTCGCTGTGCTAATATTTGACATTTTACTTTGATGACACAACTGTAACATGCCTTTACAATAAGATGAGCAATTGCTTATCATGACAAAATGAATTTTCAGAAGTCTTCCAGTAAGAAAGCAGCTTGGGGCGATCTTTGTTTTGAGTTTGCCCCTGCATTCGTTGAACTTCCTCCCTTACAACCCCGCATCTTTTCCAGAATCTCTCCCTTTCTCAACATGTCCTAGTATATCCTAGCAGAAACTCACAATGTGGAGGGTGTTTTTTTTTGTTTTGTTTCTGTTTTGGTAAATCTATGCTGATATTCGCATCAGCACAAAAGTGCAAAGTTAGGACTGAACTGCATTATTTTATTTAATCATGTAACTCACAGTTCCTCTAATATATGTTTTATATTTTGTGCTTTAACCATAGCAAGTTCAGTGAATACAGAACTCATAATGTCACAAAACTGAGTACCAAGGTCGAAGGTGTGGTCGTAAGCACATCATGGGCAAATGTCGTAGTGCGCTTAAAAAGCAGTTAAGCTAAACAATAATGGAGAGATGCCAAATACTTGAAAATTACTAAAGATCATTAGAATTGTTGTAGGTATAATGGTGTTCAATGACAGCAGCTGTTTTGGAACAAAAAGGTTACTTCCTGAAAATTACGGCAATTTTCTTCTCTGGAAAAATTGTCCACAGCTTGCTAATAATATTGCCTCACATACCATTAATCCAGCTGAAAATGACAACCCATGTAGCATATTTTATCTTGTAAAAGGCGACATAATGTCAGCACTGATCACTTGTTAAAAGTAAATCAGTTGCATAAAATGAAGATGTGACTCGCAGCTCTAGCTGAACACTCTAGCTTTAGCAGGAAATACTGTTACCTCCTTTCTGTCCTTTTATATGTAACCAAATGGATCCTGTATGTGAGCCCTTATCTTGAGCCAATTTTGTGATGTGTGAAAAGTACACTAACAACTCTGCTACTCCCAAGAACAGAAATACGTTAGGCATGTGCTCTAACAGTGTCAATAGAAGGAGTAAAACCTGCAACACTTTGTTCTGTGTATTTTAAAGTAAACCTTTTTAGTTTCTGAACAGCACGTATTTTACCACCAGAATCATTTGATTTGATTTATAGTAAGCCTCCTTGAGTGTAAGGTTGCCCTCTAGATACTAGGAATCTGGCTAGATAGTCTCCTGTTCTTTCCAGAACACAGAAGTTGATATACTAGGTGCTTTATGCCTATTAAACTGTGGAATGCATAATGAAAATTTATAGGATGAACCAATGTGAAATATCTATTTGATTAAATATGAATTGAAGGTAGGATATTTAAGACAGGATGAAAAATATCAGCTGTTTTCCTTCATTTTCTATATATTTTGTTGTTAATTGTTGTGAAATCGACTTTGACTAATGCTGACCTTATGAATTAGAGACCTCCAAGTCATAATATCCTCAACAGCCCTGCTCCAGCCTTGCAAACTCAGGACTATGGCTTTGCGTATTGAATCTATCCATCTGAAATACAGACTTCTTTTCTATTGCCTTCTATCTTTGAAAGCATTACTGCCTTTTCTAATGAGTCATGTCTTTTCATGATAAGTCCAAAGTACATGATCTCGGTTAAAGTATCTTGGCTTCTACGGAGAGTTTAGTTTTAATTTTCTCTAGGTCCCATTCATTGGTTGTTTTAGCAGTCCATGGTATCCAGACAACTCTTCTCCAGCACCATATTTCAAATAAGGTATTCTTCCTATCAGCTTTCTTCACTGTATAGCTTTCACAATCATAGATATAGGAAATACAATAGCATGGACAATCCTAATTTTATCATTCAATTTGGTATCTTTATACTTCAGAATCTTGTCTAATTATAGTTGCCCTTCCAAATCCTAGTCTGACACTCAAGTCCTATCTCTTCTGGCAGGCCTACCCAGTCAATTTTAACTATGAATTTTAAATTGCTCCATGTATTTTGTTGTGTATTTTACAGAAATATGTTTTAAAATTTGTATTACAGAATGCTTTAATGATTATATGTTTAAGCTATGTTGTACCCTGCCTTGAGCCACGAGGAAAGGCAGGTAAGAAATAAAACGAATTATTACAGTGGAACCTCAACTTGCGAGCATCTCTACTTTTGAATTTTTCAAGTTACGAGCCATCGCTCAGCCCTGATTTCCGCCCTGTTCCCTAGTGCAAGAGGGAACACAAGCACAAGAGTAGCGAGCTTCAGGGAGCAACCTCTGTGCCTCATGCTTGTGTGCCTCTGCCTGCGTGCCTTGTGCTCTTGTCTGCTTTGGGAGATTGCGGTCTGCTTTCTTCTTTTCCGCTTTGAGAGATTCCTTGTATGTTTGGCTTCATGAAAAGAGAGAGGGAGACAGAGGAACAGAGGGAAAGACAGTTGTTCTTTCTTTTGTTATTGTGTATGTGAATGTACACCTTTCGCCTTGTTGTTACACAGACCAACACAAGTATCAGATTATTATAATTTTTATTGAAATTTCAAAGGCACTAGAACTGTACAGTTGGTTAAGAAAAAGAACTAAAAAGTTAAAAAGCTAGCAGTAGAGCAATTTTGAAAGCCTAGATTACTATGAAGAAGAAAATACAGTGAAAGCGAAGTAGGGTTTTGGAGTTATAGTTCATCTACAGCCAGAGAACACTGTGGACTCAAACAAAGATAGATCTGGACCAAACTTGGCACAAATACACAATATGCCCAAATGTGAACACTGGTGGAGTTCGGGGAAAACACACCTTGACATTTGGGTGTTGTAGTTGCTGAGATTTATAGTTCACCTACAATCAATGTGCCAAGCATGACTGCTCTCCCCTCCCCACTTGGAGTCTCAGAAACAGCCCTCCCCTTGGCTGAGAGGCCAGCCAATCACAGCAGAGGAGAGCTTTTGGTGGGAGGATTCACCATCTGTTTCCAAAAAGAAAGAGGACAGGTAGAGAGATCTTCAGCCTTCCGTGACAAAGGGGTTCCTAAGACCATCAGAAATATATGTTTTCTGATGGTCTATGGTGACCCCTCTGAAACCCCCTCATGACCCGACCCCCAGGTTGAGAAACTCTGCCTTAGAGGTTGTATCTGGATTCAGTCAACAGAGCCAGCTAACAAAGGATGGTGTTAAGAGCGACTCTCGGAGTTGCTGTGTTCTCCCTTTTACATACATTACAGGTACTGATTTAGCTCTCTCCATTTGCTCATTTGTTCTAACTATACTTTGATATGAGACTACAATTGTATGACACCGCAATTACAAATGACAATTAGTACTAATTGCATTTGCCTCCACAAAAGTCATGTGTAGGTATAATTAGTTTCAAATAACTGTTAACAGGCAATTTTTGCTTTGCTTTGCTTTGCCTAATTCACACAGACACTACACACTATTTGGTCTGTGTTAAGTCTTTTTCAGAGTGCCACAAGACTATTTCCTGTTTTTGGCATGTCTAGTCTACCCCACTGAGAATATCTATACACAAAATGTACACTGAAAATATTGCAGAACTTTGACATTCTAGGCAGTCACAGAGTGGCACCGTTAGAGAGAAGGGAACCATCACTGCTGATTACAGCATATTTTAGGAAAAAACCTTTCGGACTATTAAATAGTCTTTCACAGTATTTAGCACACTACTGGTGGATTGTGCAAACCAACTAACCTAATGTCCAATTTATTATGGTACAGCTAGGCTCTTTTGTAATGTATACATTATTCCCCTGTTTCAACACTTATGAAAATTTGATTTGTCTTAAATGTATTCTCATTTGGACTTACCGTTGGATCGAGGCCATTATCACATGCGATTTATAAGGATAAGAAATGTCTTAAATTCATCAATCAGCTCTTAAATGTCTGTACAATAAACAGCTGTTCAATTTCCATCCAAAACCTGGCTCATTTGATTTTTTTTAAAGAAAATTGCTAGATGCAGTATCTTACCCTGAGGATACAACAAAGCAATGATAATAAGCATATCCAGAGGAGTTTAGAGTTTCAGAGAGGAGTTTGCATGATAAGAGCTTGGTCAAATGATGTCATGCTTGAAAAACAGGTTGTCTACTGAACTGGAACTTCTTTGCAGCATGTCTGAACTGGATCGGGGTATGTTCCTCTACTGCTTCTTTATATGGGGGTTGGGGCTTGAAATTAAAGGAACCATCTTTATTGTTAGCAATTCAGTTTTTGCTGGTTTCTGAAAGTGCCTGTAAAGTGCTACATGCTGCCAGTTTTCTGGATAAGAGGGTTGTGTAAAAGAAAGAGAGTCATTGCTGTGGCTTCAAGTTTGTTTCGGTGTAGAACTATGATGCCTAAACTTGTAAGACCACCTGTCTTGAGTGTTACCATATTGGCAACCCTATTGAAATAACAGGAACCCTATTGAAATTGAAAGACTTCAAGAATCCCATACAGTCATACTGGATGACCTAGAAAATATCTAGAGAAGGCACGTTTTGTCAGACCTGGATAAATGAAACCACAGATACCCATTCCGGAGATACAGGATTGTACTGTAAAAATATTTGTGTGATGTCCTACAGATCGAGGCTATTCAAAGATCAGTCACTGTATCCTGGGGCATCGTGAATGTAGAACAGGCATGGGCAAACTTCAGCCCTCCTGGTGTTTTGAACTCCTACAACTCCTAACAGACGGACTTTGAAAGCATGTAGCCAGACCTTTCAGACTCCTCTGTATGTATGAAGCATTGCCAGCCAAGTCAAATGCATGAAATAGAAGGTGGTTCACAAGTCTGAACCTGGTTTTTCAGGAATTAGTGACTGTACTCTTAGAAATTATCAATGTATTAAAGCCTTTTTTGTTTCTTCTTGAAGTAAACATCTATAAAAGCCTAATAAAGGGTTAATGAAATAAATATGTTTTTATTAGTGGGTAGTTGTGCAGTAAAGTCTTTCAGTAATACGCTTCATAATATATTGAAATCAATGTGCATTAGAAAACAAAGCATAAACCAGACCTTCATGTTACAAGCTATACTTCCCTTAAATGAATTACTGCATGTACTCAAGTATAAGCCTAATTTTTCAGCCCCTTTTTAGGCTGAAAAAGCTCCCCTTGGCTTATGCTCAAGTCAAAGTTATTTATTATTTTACTCTTATTATTATTACATTTATTGTTTTACTCTATTTTTATTTTTATTATTACATTTACATTATTTTACTCTTATTATTACTTTTATAGCATTAATTCATTCTATTATTACTGTTATTATTACATTTCCATTATTTCACTCTATTATTATTATAACATTTATTATTTTACACTCTATATTATTATTGGAAGTAGCCTATACGTAAGCAGACTTACATTGAAGAAGGTTAGAATAATGGTTTAATCAGTAAGACAGTCTTATCTTAAATTACAGTTTTATGTAAATATTCAAAAACATTTAATCTACTGATGTCTCAATTAATGTAATTTTATTGGTATCTATTTTTATTTTGAAATTTACCAGTAGCTGCTGCAATTCCCACCCTTGGTTTATACTCGAGTCAATACGTTTTCCCAGGGTTTTTTGGGTAAAATTAGATGCCTCGGCTTATATTCTCGAGTATATATGGTAACTGCAATTGATACAAAATAAAGGCAACAATGAGCAATGGACTGTAGGTAAGAGCTGCTGAAAAATGAAAAAGAAAACACCCTTTCAAATATATATTTGCCCACTCTTGTGTCTCATATTGCTCTGTTTTCTAGAATCTCCATTGGGGAGCTAAACGAAATATCATTTAGTCACTGGATATATACTCATAACTTAACAAACAACAACACAGGGTACACACACACACAGATATATATATATATATATATATATATATATATATATATATATATATATATAGTCTCTACAATAAAATCAGAAAAAAGGAACACAGGCTAGGATTTTCTGATCTACTCTTTCAGATATTTCTGTAGATTTGTTAGATGTGTAACCAATACAAAATACGAAAGACTGGCTGCTCATTCTCAAAGAGTAAGTGAGTGAATGAGAAACCGAGCTCATTTTCTTTTTGGCATAAAGGTTAAATATTCTGTTTGGCATAAAGGTCTAAATCCAGAATTCTTTTTTCTTAGAAAAACATCAATATCTTTTCTGGGATGGATTTTGCATACCAATGTTTTACGCTTGTATTTGTTCGCGGACAAGAATTACAACATCAGAATGGACACTAATTTTCTGTCGCCAAGTTGAGTGATAAAGAAAACCAGTATTGTTTCACAAATGTATATGTTTAATGGAGAAGGAACATACCATGGTAAAGAAAATGATATTTTAAAAACCACTAAAAGATCAACAATTCTATCTAGACTGGAAGCAATTAAGTGGTCAATACTCTGCTCAATTACGGAGTGGGTATATTGGTCCCCATAAGAACAGAGCAATTGAATCAACTGTTGAAATTTAAGAAAGGGCTTACGTAAATGCCACTGGTGCAATGGGTCTACTCTAACTAGGACCTGCTACTGGATTTAGACCATTGTATTTACATCCAAATGTTATAAAAGCATTAGGGCCCCTTCCACACAGCTGTGTAAAATCCACATTGAACTGAATTATATGGCAGTATGGACTCAGAGAACCCAGGGCCCTTCTACACAGCCATGTAACCCAAAATATCAAGGCAGATGATCCACAATATCTGCTTTGAAGTAGGTTATCTGAGTCCATGGAACGTCAGTACTATATGGGGGACTAATTGACTTTTTCATTGAATTAAACAATACTTTTACTTATAATAGATGTGCTTGTTTCATTGTCTAGTTTTAACTTATGGTAAGAAAGAAAGAATTCCAAGGGCTTGCTCATCAAGAGTCCTTGCTCAAGTCTTGCAAATTCAATGCTATGGCTTCCTTTATTGACCCAATCAATCTTTACACAATCTATAATTTTGTGTATATAAAAGATGGGAAACATTTATGTTACTTTTTTTGCATTCATTTAATATACATAATATTATGGGCATTTCTAAATCTCGTACAACCACACTATCCTAGGACTGTTGTCACTCACATAAAGAAATCATAGTCCATTCACTGTCTGGGTTTGAATCAGCTCATTTAATAATTAAAATGTAACAATCTAAATGGCTAAATAAATAGTGCTAACGTGGTTTGGTAGCAATGGACTATGACTCTGGAGACTAGAGGGCAAATCCCTGCTCAGCCATGGAAACCCACTGAGGCCCCCTCTACATTTCCATATAAAATCCAGATTATCTATTTTGAACTGGATTATTTTATTTTATTTTGGGATTTATTAATCGCCCATCCCAGATGGCTCTGGGTGATTTACAGTAAAACACACAGCTAAGTGTAGACTCATATAATCCATTTCAAAGCAGATAATCTGAATTATCTATGATAATCTGGATTATATGGCAGTGCAGATCCAGCCTGTAAATTAGAAGTGACTTTGACCCATTCTACACTGCCATATGATCCAGATCATCAAAGCAGATAACCCACATTATCTGCTCTGAACTGGATTATATTAGTCTGTATGATCCAGTTCACATCAGATAATCTGGCAGTGTAGAAGGAGTCTTCATAGCACACACAATAGTGAGTTAAACAGTGCAGCTATAAATTCTGTTTTCCCTAGCATAACAGAAACACAAATCAGACACAATTCTCTCTCTCTCTCTCTCTCTCTCTCTCTCTCTCTTTCTTCCAATGGATGAATAGCTTGGGTTCAAAATACAATAGTTCTAAAGCTGCTAAAGTTAGTTGTAATTTCTGGCAAGATGTCATGTACTTGCTGAGAAATGAGTGCCAGAGCTTGGACAAGCTGTTGTTTTCAGACTGCAAATCACAACTAACTTTAGCTGCTCCAGAACCATTCTATTCTTAAAAGAGAAAAAATGATTTATTTCCTCTGGATGCCCCACAAATATGTAACACATATACATTTTTATTAAACCAGTTTTGCAGTCAAGTTTTGCATTTCCCCATTGCTCTTTTAAAGCAATAAATCCCTCCTTATTGGCCATATTTTTCCTGATTTTAGGCTGCATCTACAATGTGAAATTAATGCAGATTGACACCACCTTAACTGCCATGGCTCAATACTATGGAAACATGGGTGTTTACTTCCACAAGGTTTTAAGGCTGCTCTGCCAAAGAGTACGGTGGCCTCACCAAAGTACAACTCCCATGATTCTATGGCATTGGGCCATGATACTTAAAGGGGTGTCAAACTGCATTAATTCTATTGTGTAGATGCACTCTTAGTCAGCAGTAGCATAGACGCTTGGCACCACCATGTAGCTATGGCAGCATCAATATTTCTGCGGATCTTCTGGTTCCAGACTCTTAGCTGCTGTTCAGGAGCATCATGACCCAATGTTGTTGTTTTTTAGTCGCGTTGGTCCTTTCTATCCTCTGTGACTTATAACTGCAACACTTTCTCTCCTTCAAAGTTTAAGGTAATAGCACTCTCACCTCACTCTTTCTGAGTAACAAGAAGGATTAGAGCAGGGGTTCCCAATCTTTTTTTGACCTGGGACCACTTTGACCAGGGACCGTTCTCCAACATTAGTACCAATAGGGTTACGAATCGGTTTTTGGTCAATTTTAGATTCAGTTTGGTTATTTGGTGTGCTGATTCAGAAAAGTGCATTGGATAGACCACATCAGCTCTAGTTTCTGATACAGAACATATACCATCCAGTAGTCGCCATCAGCTTGCCCACAGAAAACCATATTTAACAATCTAGAGTTGATGTGGTAATAGTAATCGTTCATGGGTAGTTAGCCTCTCCCCTCCTGACATCCCCATTTCTTCAGTATTATAAGATGGTTATGCAAGACTAGTTGCTCTCGTGCTGCATGGGTTCAAGGCAATTATGTAGTAACAGTGAGGCCGTACACCATATTTTCGTTCTTGTGGACCACTGGTGGTCCATGAACCACAGGCTGGGAAACAATGGAGTAGAGTCAGAGGACATTGTGGCTGCTCTTTAGAAACACAGTTACACCCTTCAGGCACCATGGGCCCTATCACACTACTACACCATTATAGCATTATTATATTACTTTAACTGCCATGGCAACATTTCATGGAATTCTGGGATGTGCAGTTTAGTGAAGAGCATTTACATTTCTCAGCCAGAGCACACTTGGATGTCCATCAATATTTGGGGATGGAAAACATAACTTGATAAACCTTTTTGCATGGCAAAGGTGGAAAACAACACCGAACATTGAAAGCTGTGTGTTCTAATGAAAACATGTACAGGCAGACCCTGAGTTACAAACATCTAACTTACAAATGGCTCACAGTTATGAACAGTGGTTAGACAACAGGAAGTGAGAGAAATCTGCCCCTAGGAAAGGAAATCCACCCCTGAAAGATTTATCATGTGGAAAGGGGGTTTCCACTGAAGCTTTCTCACTAATCCTTGTTTCCACAACAAGCCAGATTTTTCAAAATCCAATTATCACAGAAAGTGAGGTGGAATCTTATGAACAAGGGCATAGACAGCAAAACAAACACCACAGGAGCGGTGTTACACTTTTAAAATGTACCTGTTCTGGATGACATACAAATTCAATTTAAGAACAAACCTACAGGACCTATCTTGTTCATAACTTGGAGACTGCCTGTATTGATGTCAGTGTTCTTGCTTCCAGGACCCTCGTGGACACCAAAATCTGTGCCATCACATACAATAACACAGTAAAATGTTGTCCCTGATATAAGATAACACAATCAAAGTTTGTTGTTTGGGACCATTTTTACTTTGAATCCATGGATGTAGAATTTGTGGATATGAAGAGCCATCTGTATATAATTTTTTTAAAGGTAATTTCCCCCCCCCCCCAAAACAAATTACAAAGATAGAAAAGCCAAAGAGGAGGAGGAGACTCTGTCATGAATTTACCAGAAAATATAAACTCTTTGGACCTTTAATATTGAATTAACAATAACAAAATCAATGGAAGACAGTAGGTGCCAAACTGTTGTCCATGTTTGTTGTTTGGGACCAACTTTGAATCATATTTTTAAGAGCCATCTGTATATAATTTTTTTTAAAAGGTAATTCCCCCAAAACAAATTACAAAAGATACCTCAAAGACAATACAAATTTTTAGGTGGCCAAATGGTGGCCAAAGCTATCTGGAGCAATGAGGAAGAAGAGCACAAGACGAAGAAGAAGAAGAAGAAGAAGAAGAAGAAGAAGACAGATGAAGAATACGGAAATAAATAGGTGCTGGTTACTCAATGGACTCATCATGTCGCTTCTCTTGAGTTTCTCCTTGAGGAGTGGAAAGAACTGTCAAACCTGATGGATAGGTCCAGGTCTGCCCTGGTTCAACTTTGCTGAACTTCTCTTCAGACACATCTATACTGTTGAATTAATGGAATTTGACACCATTTTAACAGCCATAGCTCAATGTTATGGAATCCTGGGATTGTCACCAGCACTCTTTGGCAGAGAAGACTAAAGACCTTGCAAAATTACAAATCCCATGATTCCATGGCAGTTAGTTTTGTCAAACTTTCATGAAATCTACAGAGAAAAAGAAACTTGCCACACACTCCTGATGGTGGATGGGGTCCACTTGGAGAGAGCAAGGCATGGAAGGGAGACACTGAGGTGATGTTTTGGAGGGGATCTCTGTGTGTGTGTGTGGTCTCGCACATGCCCATACAAGCCTCAAAACAGCCCTGGGACTGTAATGTTGTTTCTGTACGGCACTCCTATCACACAACCTTGCTATAGCATTATTACTCTGCTTCAACAGCCATGGCACCATTCAGTGGGATTCTGAGATTTGGACTTTGTGATGAGTCTCAGTCAAGAGCTCTCAGTCTGACAACTCTCAATGCCATTTCCCAAACAACAGTCCATGGGATGTTGCCGTAACAGTTAAACTGGAATAACAGTGCTGTAAGAGTGGGTGCATCTACACTGTATAATTAATGCTTTTTGACACCACTTTGACTTCCCTGGCTCAATGCTATGAACTCCTGGGAGCTATAGTTGGGTTGTGGAGCCCCCAGTAAAGGTAAAAGTAAAGGTTTTCCTTGACATTAAGTCTACTCGTATCTGACTCTCCATTTCTAAGCTGAAGAGCCAGCATTGTCCATAGACACTTCCAAGGTCATGCGACCAGCATGACTGCATGGTGTACTGTTACCTTCCCGCCAAGATAGTACCTTTTGATCTATTCACATTTGCATGTTTTAGAACTGTTAGGTTGGCAGAAGCTGGGGCTAACAGCAGGAGCTCACCCTGCTCCCCAGATTTGGTCAGTTTTTGGTCAGCAAGTTCAGCAGCTCAATACTGAACTCAGGGAAAACCTTTGCCTTTATAGTTGGATGAGGCACCACCACTCTTGGGCAGAGAAGGCTAAAGACAAAAATCCTAACAGCTTGCAAACCTGACTGGGATTTCTGGGAGTTGTAGGCCAAAAACACCCAGGGACCCACAGGTTGAGAACCACTGGCTAAAGACCTTGTATGATTCCAGATCATTGAGCCGTGGGGTCAAAGGACATTAATTCTACAGTGCAGGTGCACCTAGCACAAGCATGGGCCAACTTGGGCCCTTCAGGTGTTTTGGACTTCAACTCCCACCATTCCTGACAGCCTCAGGCTCTTTCCTGGAAGGGGAGTTGAAGTCCTAAACACATGGAGGGCCCAAGTTGGCTCATGCCTGCCCTAGCATCAGGTGGTAGTCTACACCTCTTTCCAAACATGTGCTGGCCAGGCTGGAACTGTGTGTGTGGGCTCCCACAACATGCAGTTACAGTGCTATTGTCCCACTCCCCCCCAGTGCACCTTCACTGTAGAATGAATACAGCTGGACTCTGCTTGAACTCTGCCCTGGCTCAATGAAGTTGCCTCCTTCTCTGCCCAAGACTACAACTTCTAGGACTCCATAGCCTTTGAGCCTTGGCCATGCAAGTGGGGTCGGTCAAGCATGAATGACTTCTGCAGTGTGTGTATGTGGTGTCGCGCGCGCGGCTGGAGTCCGTGCGCGGATTGGGTGGGAAGCGGGCGCGAGGACCTTCCAACTTTCCAACTCCTAGGGTGCCAGGATTGGCATTGTTGTGCTGCGCCTCACTCAGTCAGTCCATATGCCAGCCGCGTCCTCGGTGTCTTCCTCTCCAGCGAAGAGCCGGGCTCAGCCTGCCCCGCTTTTCCCTCCCTGCTTCCCTCCTTCCTTGGGGGCGCCCGGCCGCGTGTGTCCTCCCGGGCGTGGGCTTGGCTGGGGGGCGGGGCTGGGGGCGGGCCCTCCTTCCTGCCCATAGGGCGGCCCAGGCGGGGAAGCCCAGATGCCACCAGGCGAGGAGACTTTCCCCAGCCGCGCTGACAGCACCAGGTCAGTCCCAGGGAGAGGGAGAGGGAGGGCGCTCTTGGCCGGAGGAGGCTCAAGACCGCACGTCAAACTGCATGAACTCTCTGAGAGTGAGAAAGGAGGCAACCCATAGCCAGGCAAGGGGTGAAGAGGGCGCCTCGGGAGCCAGGAAGGTGGCTTATCGCTGGGGAAGGAAGGAAACCCCCTGGCACTCAGTCCAAAAGGGGCTTGGAGGCACCCGGGCATCGGATTAGGGTTTGGTTTCGCTTTATCCGAGGAATAGAGACCCAAAACTCATTGAATGGGGCCAGTGGGGAGGATCATCCTCTCTTTGGGTTGCTGTAAGTTTGGCCATGTTCCAGCAGCATTCCCTCCTGACGTTTCGCCTGCATCTATGGTAGGCATCCTCAGAGGTTCCACCAGCACGTTAGGAAAAACTTCCTGACTGTGAGAGCCGTTCAGCAGTGGAACTCTCTGCCCCGGAGTGTGGTAGAGGCTCATTCTTTGGAGGCTTTTCAACAGAGGCTGGGTGGTCATCTGTCGGGGGTACTTTGGATGCAATTTTCATGCTTCTTGGCAGACCCATGAGGTCTCTTCCAACTCTTCTATGATTCTATGAGTTAAGAGCTCTGAGGATGCCTGTCATAGATGCAGGCGAAGCGTCGGGAGAGAATGCTGCCGGAACATGGCCATACAGCCCGAACAACTTACAGCAACCCAGTGATTCTGGCCATGCAGGGCCATAGCCAGGATTTTGATTCGAGGGGGGGGGGGTGAGACTGGGTGGAAGAGTGTCTACCCTAGCAAACCTTTTGTATTGTTATCCCAATAACCCCATGAATGTGGGATATAATGAGCATGGTGATCAGATCATGATATGAATAAGCATAACAGTTTAAATAATATACCAGTAAGGCCTTCTCGCGGACCACCCTGAGAATTTCGGGGCTGAAGCCCCTAAGCCCCGGCTACATGCCTGTGGCCATGAAAGCCTTTGGCAACACATCCTCTCTTTCTCAATCTCGTTCTCTCTCTCTTTCCTTCTCTCTCCCTCTCTCATATGCCCACCCAAGCCCCCTCCCCCTTCAAATCCATAAATATAGTTGTGTCAGGGTTTGAAAGTGAAGTTCAAGGACTCGGTTATACACAAATAGTGTAGCGGAGGCTTCTCCTTTGGAGGCTTTTAAACAGAGGCTGAACAACAGCCATCTGTCCAGGGATATTTTGATGGTGCTTTTCCCACATGGCATAGGGTTGGACACTAGATGGTTCATGTGGTCTCTTCCAACTCTATGATTCTAAGGGCCCTTCCACACAGCCCTATATCCCACAATATCAAGGCAGGAAATCCCACATTATCTGAGTACGGACTCAGATAACCCAGTTCAAAGCAGATATTGTGGGATTTTCTGCCTCTATATTCAGGGATATAGGGCTGTGTGGAAGGGACCTCAATGGAAAGGCAGCATTTTGTGGCTCTTCAGTCTTGTCCAGGAGAAGAGTGACGGGTTCAGTGCCCACTCAAACCACAGGAGTGTGGCCTGCCTTTGCATCCAAGTCCAGTGAGAAATCTTGTTCCCAGTAGATGCAGTGATCGTCATAAGGGTCTGTTCATCAGGGAAAGATTGGCATCTCCTGTAGGAACCCTTCCACACAGCCATATAACCCAGAATATCAAGGCAGAAAATCCCACTGTATCTGCTTTGAACTGGGTTATCTGAGTCTACACTGCCATATATTCCAGTTCAAAGCCCCCGGTGGCGCAATGGATTAAACCCTTGTGCCGGTTGGACTGAAGTGCAACAGTTCGGAGGTTCGAATCCAGGGAGAGCACAGATGAGCTCCCTCTGTCAGCTCCAGCTCCCCTTGCAGGGGCATAAGGGAAGCCGCTTGCTAGGATGGTAAAACATCAAAACATCCTGGTGTCCCCTGGACAACGTCCTTGCAGACGGCTAATTCTCTTACTCCAGAAGCTACTTGCAGTTTCTCAAATTGCTCCTGACATGGGGGGGCAGATAATGTAGGATTTTATTCAGCTGTGTGGAAGGGGCCTAGGATGGGGCTGTATTTATATTTTATATTGTATTGTGGTGGTGCGGCCTGTAGTGCTGGAAATGTAAGCCGTACTGAGTCGCCCTGCGGGGGTGAGAAGCTACAGGGTACAAACATATAATAATAATAATATAATAATAATAATAATAATAATAACGGAGCTGATGTTTTAAGTGTCATTTCACAAAACGTGTGTCATAGTTATCTATATTAAAGCAGGACAGTTTGCTCTCTGGGATAGGTCCTGCCACAACATCAAGACACCTATATCTGTGGTGATGCTCCAGGGGAGGAGGCAAGTTGATGGAAAGGAAGCCTTTTGAGAAGACTCATGGTTTTTTAAACCACAGCCTTTCTCGTGTGTTTCCTAACCACAATCGAGAATGTTAATGTATACACTTATGTTCCAAGCATAATCCTGCCATGACAGATATTATACATTGTGAAATATATGATGCCTTGGTGTCATACCCCGAATCTGCAGGAGTGTTTTGTAAGTTTCCCACTGTCATTTCTCCCAAGGGCATTATGCACTAGAGACTGCGCGTTCCTGTTAGTGTTGTAACTTTGAGGCAATGCGTATGAGTTATGATCCAACTTGGTAACAAGGTCATCATTTTATACAATTGTGCCACACGACAGGTTCCTTTTGGTACCATTTTGAGGAGTTTCTTTCTAGGAGTATAGCTCTCACATGGAAAGAATTAATCTTGGGTGGTAGCTGATGCCCTGAAGGTACCAGATCCTTGGATGATAAGCAGGGTCAGCCCTGATTAGTACTGGGATGGGAGACCACCAATGAATAACAGCTACTGTAAGCTGTGTTTCAGAGAGAGCAACTAGGAAAACCACCTCTGGGTGTTCCTTGAGAAAATTCTGTGTAATCCATAGGGTTATTATAAAATGATAGGTGACTTGAAGGCATACATACAAAATCAATGAGGTGGTACTCAGTATGGGATCATCTGTGAGTCACCACTTTGGTGTGAGCTGTCAAGTGATAGCAACACTGGAGACAATGCCTTCAGCCCTCAGTATCCATGGATTCTGCATCCACAGATCTCACCATCCATGACTTTAAAATTTCAAGATCCAAAAAGCAAATTTGATTTTGTCTTTTTATATAAGGGGCACCATTCTACTACACCATTTCATATAATGGGATTTGATTCCAGTGGAGGTCCTTGAACTAACCCCAACAGACCCCAAGGGCCCACTGTTTTCACATGTGAAATTGAAATGTGTCTTTGAACCTGTCTTCTGCTCTTATGTGAATTTTGTCGGTGTAAGGAGCAGAACATGGAAAGACATTCAAGCATACATTCCAGCAGTTGTAGGTTTTCCTCTCTGTATTACAAACTGATTTAAATAAAAGGCTATTTTAATTGTATGCCTGAAAACAGCTTTACTATTCCTATTGGGCATGCCCACACCAAAACGTTATTCCAAAATTATATTGTTTCCTTCCTGGGCACCACAAAAATGTTTGCTGTGACCCTCGATCTGTAAATTATCCCCTTCAGATAACATTTTTTTTTCAAAAAGTTCAATCGTTGCATTGCTTATACATATTTATGATTTCCATATATTTACGTTCCACTGTAGCTACTTTAATCTCTGATTTAATTCAGTAAAAAAGTAGGAACACATGCTTGTACATATGATCAATTTAAAAACACTTGGTTCTCAAATGTAGCACATAGCAAAATACAGTAAGTGTTTCTACATTTTTCAGATGCAAATGTGCAATTATATATTTTTCCATGTGAGCTTGATTCCATACATAGAACTGGAAAAAATGCCATTTGTCAATTGGCACACAAAATAAGGACTACGCACTAAATTCGATGTTTGATGTTCCTGAGTCTCGAGGTTCTGAATTCTAATCCCATGTACAGCTCAGTCACATCTATAGGTAATCAGAAATTTATTTTAAAGACATGCAAATGAGATTACATTTTACAGTACTAGAATAAATGCCTTGCTTTACAACAAAATGTTGTAAGGTCCTTCCGGATCATAATATGACACAATTATAATTTAAACTAATTATTCCTATTTTCTTAGTCCCTGCATCATCTTCTTTTTTGCTTTTGTAAAAAAATAAGTCTCTTAAGAAATCCTCCTTTTGATATAAAAATATCAGAAAATTATGGTATGAAAATATGGACGTTTCTTATATAAGAGTATTTCTGAAATAAGGTTAGATCAGGCACCGGCAAACTTGGGCCCTCCAGGTGTTTTGCACTTCAAATCCCACAATTCCTAACAGCCTCAGGCCCCTTCCTTCCCCCCTCAGACACTTGAGCGAATGGTGGGAGTTGAAGTCCAAAACACCTGGAGGGGCCAAGTTTGCCCATGCCTGAGTTAGATGGAGATCAATAGTACAGCATTTAGGAAAAGTGAGAACCAAACTTTTAAAAGTAAAAGCTGTGAGAGATTGCCCACTTTCACTTAGTGGAGAAATGTATTGATACATTGCTACATTTTAGTCTAATCCATAAAACGAAACTAAATTTTTATGTTTATTATTTATTGATGAAAGTGATGGTCTGATCATGCAAGGAACAATCTGTTTAGCACAGATACTGTAAAAGGCAGATCGAACACACACTCTAAAGTAATTAGAGTTGTTGTTTCTACAGCTCTTTTGAATTTATCATATGTTCTACAATTGCAAAATGTTTTAATAGATTCTACATCAAATGCCTAAGGGCTCTTCCAGACAGTCCCTATATCCCAGGATCTAATCCCAGGTTTTCTCTTTATACCAGATTATCTGGCAGTGTGGACTCATATAATCAAGTTTAAACCAGAAAACCTGAGATCAGATCCTGGGATACAGTATAGGGACTGTCTGGAAGGGCCCTAGAAATATGTGACAAGGGATGGTGCTTCCTCCTTGAAATCATCAGGTAACTCTGGGCTTTTCCTTTTGAAGTCACAGAGTTTACACGGTAGGGAGAGCTGGAGGGATTTCACTGCAACTCTTTTAGCAGTGCCAACAAACATGAAACACCAATGAACTTTTAAAAGCAGGAGTGAAACCTTTTCTTCCAGGTGAGCATTTATTTGACAGTAGAGGGAATTCATTTCCATGGCAGGATTTAGATGATAAGCAACCCAAGTGCCATCATGTCAAAATAACATTCTTTAAAATTTAATGCATTACTCTCTCCCAGTTATTTGTTAATCATTACTTGTGTAAAAAGCTTTTATTCTCGCAAAAACTCAAAACACACATGGGGCCCTTCCACATAGCCATATAATTCAGAATATCAAGGCAGATAACCACAATATCTGCTTTGAACTGGGTTATCTGAGTCCACACTGTCATATAAACCAGTTCAGTGTGGATTTTATATAGCTGTGTAGAAGGGGCCATGGTCCATGGCTTTGTATTTGCAATCACAAATTCTGTTTTCATTTTTACCTATGGGCAGTGAAAACTCACTTTGCATTGTTTTGTTATTGGAATAAATACAGTGAGTGCTTCTAATCCTGGCATGGGCTAACTTCAGCCCTCCTGTAGGAATTGTGGGAGTTGAAGTCCAAAGCACCTGGAGGGCCAAAGTTAGCCCGTGCCTGTTCTAAACCTTTGAGCTCACACAAAAGACATCATTGACTAGAAATTGAAATTGTGCATTTTTGTACATCTACGTGCCTGTGATTGAGAAGGTGATAAATTCATTTTGAAGGATCTATTTGAAATCAAAGGCATATTACAAAGCAATCCTATATCGGTCTCTTGGAATGTAAGCTCCCATTGAGATCAATTTACTGCCAGATAAATTGGTGTAAGCGTCAGTTGTGACACACTTGTAGGACATTTCAAATTTGATATAAAACTAATGTTCACAGGTATCATTTTTGTAACAGTATTTTAGATATCATGCCATTTTCCCTCGTCATTTGGAACCAGCCTCCACAAGTGTGCTTACATATATGCAAAGCTGCAATAAAACACAAAGAATAAGTATGATAGGAGTTTTGGTGGATCACCGAATGAACGTTTCCAAAAAATAGATGTTTTCAGAAACAATGTCTGGCTGCTATAAAAATTCATTTCCATCTTGGGGATTGTTAGGAAAGGAATTAAAAAATGAAATTGCGAATGCCATAATGTCTGTATATAAGCCTGTAGTGTTAGCAGATTTTTGGATACCATTCTGGAGAAGATGCAGAAAGTGACAAGCAAACTTACTAAGAGCTGGAACATACTCCCTGTCTAAGGAATGGTTTGAGTCTGGAGTTGTTGGGGTTTTTTTTATTCAGAAAAAAAAGCAAGTAAGAGAAGTACAAATGAGAAAGGCATATACATTATGCACCGTTTGGAGGGAGTGAAAGTTTTCTCCATTTCTTGTATCACCAGAACCCAGGGTTATCCAGTGGAGCAGAATGGTAAGAGACTCAACACAGATAAAAGGAAGTACTTCTTAACAAAGCACATAGTTAAGATATCACATTCGCTACAACAAAGTGTAATATTGCTGCCAAATTGAGCAGCTCTAAAGAGAGAGAAATTCATGGAGTATAAGGTTATCAAATGCTGCTTGTCGTGAGGGCTACATATTACCTCCCCTATCAGAAACAATCTGCCTCTATATATGAGCACCTGAGAAGATACTTGTAGTCTTCCCATAGGATCTAGCTGGCTGTTCTGAAAAGAAGGATACTATATAGAGCTTTGGTGGATCTGCACTGCCATATGAATCCACATTATCTGCTTTGAACTGGATTATATGAGTTTGCACTGCCATATAATCCAGTTCAAACCAGATAATCTGGATTATATAGTAGAGTAGATGAGGACTTGGTCTAATCTACCTTGTGTTGACTTAAACAGCTTTCTGACAATTAATCTACTTATCATTATACAAATTGTATGGTCTTGCAGTGTTGTAGTTTGTCATACATTGCTATATGGCGATGGCATTACAAGTTGTACTTTGAATGGAACTTGATGGCTGAAGATACATGAACAATAAGTAATAGCTCACTATTCCCAGTACAGCTGTTTTTTATTAATACTCCGGGACATTATATGGCAGTGTATGTGTTTGAACCACCAATAAATTCCAGGTGCTGAAGACTATATTTCAGAGGAAGGAACTGACAAATTCACCTATGAGTATTCCTTCTCATGAAAACCCGTTGAAATTTGACAAGTGAATTTAAGGCACAGAAATGTGTGTGCCTTTAGAATAGTATGCTGTCTTGAAATATTCCTTGCATCACAGAGTAAATTATTTATAATATTCATTAAGTGGCACGTGTCAAAAATCAAATTAACTCCTAGAATCGGCTAACCAATAATGCTGTAGACACCTCTTTCCCTCATGACTAAGCATATCATGTGCATACCGCACAATCTTTGCTCAGCCAGGACAAAGTCTATGAATTTAGTACTGTGAATCCCAACATCTCACCATACTGAACAACAAGTCAGTTGCTTGCCATCTTGCTGGTTGATTATTAGCAGTAAAAGAAAAAGAAACACTTTTGAGGTGTCTAAGAAGTGTTGTGGTTGTCTGTAATATCCGTTTTAGCAACAACAAAACAATCACAAATGCATAAATAAATTTGACAAAAGACTAAGGAATAGTACACATAGTGTCTGAGATGATATGAAAATTCTATTATTAAGACAAAAAAACTTATTTACTATAAAGCCATTTAGCAATAGGATTGACTGACTTAAAAGATGCCGAATCCCCTTTCTTTGGAAGTTTTTAAACAGAGGTCTAGTTGTATGTTTCTGCATGGTTGGAGCTTGGACTGGATGGCTCTTGCAATCCCCATGATTCTACAATTGTACTATTAATTGCAATTGCTCTTTGATAGCTATTTCACAAGTACAAGACTTTAATAGATATTACAGTACATTGATTAGCATTCAATCCCAAGAGGAGTCAGAGAGATTTTTAACCATTGGTGATTTCAGGGTGTAAACAGGTTTTGTTATATTTCAAATTAAATATACCCATTCTTCATTATACATGCAAATTGTGACGATGCCGTGTGACTGTGTTTGGGAAACAGACGTTCGAATTAGCCTTAGCCTGAACTAGCTGAAGCCTTATCATATTTTCTGATCTAGTCTGGAGTGGTGAGATTGTTTTCCTCTACTGTAATACTGTTTATTAGTAGAATTGGATTGAGCTCCTCTATCCTGCCACACGTCTCCACAAAAACACATAACAAATGGTTTCATAGAGTCAAGCTCTGTGATATAATCAGCTGTGTGACACATCCTCTTGACCAAAAATAATCAAAAGCTGCAATAGGAGTGTCTGCATATGCACACATGTACTTAACACTTTTACTCCTTGCAATTTGTCTTCTTCGTACATCTTCCCACTGGCCATCTTGCTGTACATAAGGGAAAGTTATGTGAATCCGGCATTCTCTCCCCTAAAATCCATGGAGGTGGAGCAAACAAATAAGATTTTGGCAGACAAATTAAGAAATTGTTAGTCCTTCAAATGCAGAATTTAAACTCTGAATTTAAATTCTCATGGATGGGTTTTCAAGTATAATCTTCATCTTTACAGAAGCTGATGTCTCTTTGGGCCCTCATTTCTTTATTCCAACTTCATTTACTGTAGTTCATCAAATCTAAGGTGCACTTTTTTTTGTTTAAGGGGCTTTAAAAATGGGGTGCACCTTAGATTTGCCTGTTGTGGGTTTTTCCCTAACTGTTGTACCTCTAAGAGAGGAAGAGGAGGAGGAAGAGCCCCAGCCTCAACAGCACTATAAACCCCTACCATTTTGTCTTTTGCCAATTGTCTGTTTACTGTCTGGTGGAGCTAAATGCTGTCACCTTTCCTTGCCCCTCCAACAAACCCATAGACTTGGCAAAATAGACGCATGCAGACATAGGACTTGCAGGTTTCTTCACACTCCCTCTTCACCCCAGACGAAAGATTGCACGACAAAGCCACATTGAAAGAAAAAAGTATTGTACATGCAGATGAAAATCTAAAATATTTTTAAATAAAATTGTTACAACCCCCCCCCCCCCATTAAAGCTTCAAAAACAGGATGTGCCTTACATTCAATTGTACCCTAGATTATGTGAAATACGATATATATTTTCTCTCATAGGTAAGTAACTAAGTAGATAGATAGATTTACTCATACTCTGATATTCCTTGGATATTACTTCTTTATCCCTACTATGAAAAAAAACCCTACATTTTATTTACTTGGTTTTAATACCTCATGATAGGCTTACACCCTTACCAAGTGACATGCAAATTGAGTCTTTTTTATCTGGAAATAGTATTGATTTGTAGCAATTCTCTACAACACAATACTTTTTCCGCCATTGCTTGTTTTGGCATTTGGGGAAAGGGGGCTAATCACACGTTCAGTTTCTGCTGACATTTTCCTGATGGGGCAATATCCAAAGGAGGAAGTGGAGGAAGACTCTGCTTACACAAGGCCCTTGTCAAAAGCAGATATTCGAGATACTTTTCACTCACCTCCCACACATCCAACAACACACTGGAAACAACCATGAGAATGAGCACGAGCACAGAATAACCGCCTGTATGCAGCCCAAAGAGAATGAAAAATACTTAGTAGGAGGATTTTCCCTTCTCTTTCTGACTACTTTGCCAAAAGGATGGAGAAGGCTTTAGCAGTCAGGGAAGTGGCTGAGATGTTAGGATTTTACAGAGGCCTTCTGTCAGTGGGGTTCTCCCCCTTCTGCTTCTTATCTTTCCCCTGCCAGAGCTCCTTAAGGGGAAACATGATGTACATGCAAATACAGGCATTCCAAAATATGAAAAATTTCTGGTCTCAAGTATTTCAGATAAGGGAGACTCAATCTTTTATTTGAAAAGAAATTGGAGGCAAGTAGCCTTGGTGACTAAAAAGTGTTCATGTCATAACAAATACAATGTTCCTGAAAATACTATCGATCTATCTATATATCTTTATATCATATATCCATCATCTATATATATATTCAAATTAAATTAAACTGTTGCTTAATTTTTACACAATCTGAATCAGATTTGGTTTGACAGGTTTTTATCTATGGGATAAAGAGTGAATAATGAACAATATTACCGTAGTAACATGGATCCATTACATAAATATATTTTGCAGTGTTGTTTCTGTTTATTGTCGTGAACCCACAGCCTGTAGCACCAGAGTTATGGAATATATTCCTAACCTTTGAGGGTTGTAAAATAAGTTTCCTCATGCTGTTTTACAACTCAGTGATAATGATAACAAATTGCCTGAGGAATTGAGATGGTTATTTTTCTCATGTCTGAGTGAGACAGCCGCGGGTTCCTCTTGATCTTCATTCCTGTTAGACAGGAAAACATTTAGCTACTGTTCTTTTAACTGTATTTCCATGTATGCAACTTGTAGACTCTTTAGAAGCTGATCTCCTCGAGTGGTTCAATCAACATATATATCAAATTTTAAAATAAAGCTTTTTCTCAAGTTACACCATCAGACTGGAGGTAGAATCATATACAAGTATGATGTTCTCCTGTCTTAAAACTACACACCTCACCACATCTTTAAAAAGTAGAAGCCTGATGATACACATGTTTAGAGTCACAGCTATGTATACTGGAAAAGTATGAAAAGTACATGCTGGAAATTGAATGGAAATTATTTCTAAGTATATATGGCCCAGACTGTGCTATAAGAATTACAAAAGTAATTCAGCGCTTCTTTTTTTTTTAGGACTGGATCTTTTTTATGATGAGGTGGCATAAGATGCTGAGTTAGAGTGTATCTAACTGTTTAATTATTATGGTACCTTGCTATGGAACCACTGAATTTTTAGATTTGGGGGTATTGACAGCACAGTGTGACTCCCTTGATCATGGGTTCAATATCACTTACCCATGTCACCAAAAATATCCCCCCCCCTTCCACCCGGAAGTATTTGTTGGCACTCTAGGTCCTCTAGTGTGGTAGCATTGTATGCTTCTGGCCCATATATAGTCAAAATACAGGATTCACTATTATCTGTGCTTTTATTTTTGCCTGTTTTGCTTTTGACAGAAATTGAGTATATATCCCCAAAGCATCTGATATCTCCATTATCTGTTTTCACATTTGCAGTTTTGTTTTTGTTTTTTTCATTTTAAGACTGTAGTTGGGTTCCCACTTCATCTTTGAACACCTCATTAGGTAAAAGTAGGCTTTACAGTTTTGGGGAAGGAAAGTTAACGACAACTGAGGCTTCTTTCACTATCTTCTTCATTAAAGCCAGGATTCTAGACAAGAGTAAAGTGACCCATAGACCATGAGTGAGCAGGAAAGTGGCCCTTCCTTTTCTCTTTGGCGATTTTAAAAATACTCTATAGTTTCTTAAGTGTCTTTTATCCATTAAATTATTTCACTCAAAGATTTTGTGAATTTAACTTGCATCAATATTGTGAAAAGTTACTGTCCAATCTTTATATCGCAGGACTGGGCTACTCGTTATTGCTTCAAACAGAAGACATTCAAAGGAAAAATGTTAATTATAGCCTTTAGGAACTTGCTGACAGTTCAAGCAGTGATGGTCAGAAGAACAGGTTTTATCACCTAAGGGCAGGGACTTTAGTTATCCACATTAGAGAGTGGAAAGTGAGTGTGTTTTCTAATATTCATTTGTGCAATGTATATATATATATATATAGAGAGAGAGAGAGAGAGAGAGCTCCAAATATAATAAAAGTTATAAAATCCCACATTATCAGAGTGTGGATTCACATAACCCAGTTCAAATCAGATATTGTGGGATTTTCTGCTTTGATATTCCGGGATAAAGGGGTGCGTGAAAGGGCCTGGAGGAATGAATAAAGGAGTGATGGCTAATGCCACTAATGTGTTTAGTAGCAATGAAGTTAAACTTGCCTCCTCTGGAATAATGGGTTTTCTCTTTCAATCTTGATTGTAAAACCATTCTGGTTCAGAGTGGTTAACTGCTACATTAGCATGGGGTTGGAATTCAAAGACCTTGCCCTTTAATCTGGGATATCAGTATTCAAATGGATCTTGTAGCACTTTAGGGCCACACGGCCATATAACCCAGAATATCAAGGCAGAAAATCCTACAATATCTGCTTTGAACTGGAATATCTCAGTCCTCACTGCCATATATCCCAGTTCAAAGCAGATAATCTGCGATTTTATTCAGACGTGTGGAAGGGGCCTTTGGGCAGAAAATCCCACAATATCTGATTTGAACAGGGTTATCAAAATCCACAGTCAGATAATGTGGGATTGTCTGCCTTGATATTCTGGGATATAGGGCTGTGTAGAAGGGCCCATAGAGGCTGAGTGAACAAAGTTGGCAGCATGAGCTTTTGGAGACTAAATCTCCTTCCTTGGGTGCATCCTAAGATTCTACACAATCCCTTTGCTTACTAATACATCAATAGAATGTCACAATGATGAATTTATGTGAGCACCACAGCTAGATATTACAGGCTTTGTTCTTAGGCTTAGATTGCTGAAATTGAACTCTCTAGTAATTGCAACCTGTATGGTTAGTTCTCAACAACACATCACATTGTCAGTTTTTGTTCTGTGGAAGTAGTGTTTTTAAGGCTGCAATCCTGTGCATACTTGCTGAGACCAACTGCAGCTGGATTTACCTCTGAGTAAGCATATGTATGGTTGTGCTGCGTGTACATTTCCAATTCTCCAACAGGAAGAAAACATGAATACCAGTAAATTATTCAGAAAAATCCAGTGGGTACCAGAACAGTCAGCGAACAAGGATCATGAGCAGAAACAGGAGACTATAAGTTAACTGTGTTTTAAAAATTGTGTCCAGTCCTTCCTAGATAAAAGTTTTGTGTTTCCATCAGTATGAGTCAGCCATTCCTCGTACTGATTGCTATTTTTTCAATACAGAAAATTATATCAAGTAATAACATATTTTGCAATTATGGGATGAAACCCTGTCTTTATTTTCAAAAGTCATAAATCTATCCTGATTTACCCTACTTACTTACTTACTTTATTTATATTCCGTTCTTCTCACGCCGAAGGGGACTCAGAGCGGATTACAGGTACACATACTTAGCAGACAATCCCTGCTGTTTCCACATACACACATATAGATGAACAGAGGCAAACTCTGGCCACCAGGGGGAGCTGACGCACTCCTCATCTCTCAGCATTCCCAGCATCCCTCGTCGTTCCTTCCGCATTCCTCAGCGTTCCTGGAGTTCTTTAATGGCCTCATAATTCAGTCAAAATTTGCCTCCCCACTTAATGTGGTACCTTTATCTCCTACTTGACAGATGCAACTGTCTTTCGGGCGGCAAAGGTCAACAGCAGGCTACACTTAAAGGTCGAGCACCCACCTCAACCTGGGCAGGCCTCGAACTCATTACTGGTCAGAGAGATCTTATGCAGCTGACACTTAGCCAGCTGCGCCACATTCCCGGTGCCTGATAATAGTTCTAAACATTGGTTTCTTTTCATTTGTTTTTATAAAACATTCCTCCACTTAAAATGTGTTCAGGGAAGAATACAATAAAAATAACAATCATTCATAATGACACATGTTCAAAATATTACAGTAGCTTCTTGATCACAACCTAAAGCTAGCCTTTTTGCTCTTTTAGTGCTGATCTCTAGAATCAGGTGTATCTCATATGCTTATCTGCCACTTCAAGCCTAGCTTCAGGGCAAGTTGGTTTATAAGGAATCCTATGGAGGTACAGTATGTGCAGCTACCTCACTTAAAAAAGAGCTGGGTAGTGAGCCCCTGTGCCTAGTTCAAACTAAACAGATATAGTGCTGTGATTCCAATTTAACTGTCATGGCTGTATCTTATATCCTAGATTTTGCAGTTTAAGTATATTAGAAATTTCAGTCTGATAAGTCCTCTAGAGCAGTGTTTCTTAAACTTCGCTTCCAGGTGTTTAGAACTTCGGCTCCCAGAAATCCCCGCCATCTCACCAGCTGTTAGTACTTGTGGGAGCTGAGGTCCAAAACACCTGGAGGAGCACACTTTGAGAAACACTGCTCTAGAGCAATGCTACCCAAAGTGGTGATCCCTAGACTGGTGCCAGATTCCAAGCCATTGAGAAATACTGCTGTAGACCCTTTGACCAAATGCCAGCACCAGGATTTCACAGTGTGGAGCTATTTATTTATTTATTTATTTCGGGATTTTACCCCGCTCTTCTCAACCCCCAAGGGGGGACTCAGAACGACTTACAGTACGGCACAATTCGATGCCCACATAATAACAATATAAAACCCCAAAACCCTTCAACAATTAAAATACATTAAAAATACATTAAAATACAACTACATTAGCACCATACACATTCACTCTGGATTAAAACAATGTTCAGTCCATAAAAACATTGGCCATAATCACCCATTTTCATTAAAAACCAATCTAAAATGCTGCCTTGTGCTGGTGTACAAATGCCTGGTCCCACAGCCAGGATTTTACTTTTTTCCTGAAGGCCAGGAGGGATGTGGTGGATCGTACCTCAATAGGAAGTGCATTCCACAGGCGGGAGCCACCACCGAGAAGGCCCTATCCTCGTCCCCACCAGCCTCATCTGAGACGTAGGCGGGAGCGAGAGCAGGGCCTCCCCGGATGATCTTAGATTACGAGGTGGGACATAGCGGCTGATGCGTTCGGACAAGTAAGCTGGGCCAGAACCATATAGAGCTTTAAAGGTCAAAACCAGCACTTTGAATTGAGCCCGGAATTGGACAGGCAGCCAGTGGAGCTGACACAACAGGGGGGTGGTATGCTCCCTGTATGTATGATAGTTGTATGTGTGATAGCTATGATAGTTTAGAAAGTATCACGAAAGGGCCCTATGGTATTATGTGAAATAACTCTTAGTTCAAAATGTTAAGGTTAATATCACCCCTAAAATAATGTTAGACAACTTTATATGTTTGGCAGAGTACTCTCCTAAAGGAGCAAGTTTTGAAGGCCTCATAGATGCCTTCATTGTTGGCAGTAAGCCATCCCACCAGACAATTGGGACTTGCACCCTCTCCTTAAGAAACCAGAACAATTGTTTGCCTCTTCAGTTATATTGTAACCCTCTTTAAAATCAGATATTGTTCTGTGTTTCAGGCTATTGAAATAAGGGCTTTATTACATGATAGATTTTCATAGTTTCGTGTTTGGTCTTTCTTTTTCACACGATGTTGTGACCCTTCCATTGTTGCATTGCATTTCCATCATTGGATTGTAACTTTTTACTGATGAGAGGAACCTATTAATGCCTCCAATGTCACTGCTATTCAGTTATTTTCCCCCGGTGTGATTGTCTCATTTCACTGCAGTTCCAGTATTCCGGCAGTCATGTCATGTGAATTAGTGTGGTTCTCCTTTTCTCCCGCTCCTTCCTCCCAAGGAGTATGAACCTGTGTTGCTTTACTCCTTTACCTGAGTTTTATTGTTGTTATTTGTTTTGCTGTAATTGTGCAGTTGATCTGACATGGGGAGGGTGCCAGCATACTGCAATTATGCAATTACATTGATACCTTCCATTTGCAAAGCAGCGATGAAATGGTGCACCAAATGGCAGCAGAAAAAGAAGAAGAAAATAAATAGTGTGCATGTGTTATGGGGGCTGACACAGGTAGAAAGCAGGATCAAATGAGGCAGAGCAGAAGACTGATCACAGGAATCTCTATTGAAGAGAAAGTGTCAAAATGATTGTTTCTATACCAGCATGCTTCAGGTGGTTGAAACAATATGAGTAATATTGGTTGAAGAATACATTAGTGTATGATGTTTCCAAATATATTCAAAAGTCCAAACATTACTCCCGAACATTCTGATGGTGATCAGAACAGTAGACAAACAAAGCCTAGACTGCAATAAAATTGTTATTGTTGAAAATGCTACAGGACTGTTTGCCGTTTTCGTAACAACAACATATTCAGGGCCACTTCTTTGAGACCATCCTGAAATTAACAGGAGACTGCAAAAGAGACTCTCAAGTCCCTTCTACATTGTCAGATAACCCAAGTTATCAAAACAGAAAATCCACATTATCTGCTTTGAACTGGATTATCTTAGTCTACATTGCCATATAATCCAATTCAAAGCAGATGTGGATATTTTACAGCTGTGTAGAAGGGGCCTCAGTAACATTCCAATCTCTGTTTCCCATCTGTTTATATATTAGTGTGTCGTGAGCCATGGGTGTCAACTTTTTATTTCCCAGGAATATACATCAGTTCAGATGATTTTGTGATGGAGCCGGTTGTGCACCACTTTGTGTGCTTAACAGATTTCATGATAGTGCTGGAAGTTAGTAAATCAAGCATTGAGGAAATTACCTGTGACTGTTAACAGTGCCACACCTTACCTTCAAAATGTAATGAGTGAATAAATATATTTGTAACCAATTCCTTCTGATTTCAGAGGAATTGGTTACAAATATATCAATTCATTCATTACTTTGTTAACCTATTTTTCTTTCAGTGACCTCATACATCCATCTCCCCACCCTTTTATTTTTAAAAGGACCTTGTTAGAGAGTGACTGGACCAAGGACATCCAATGAGTAGATATGTGAACCTTGGGCCCCTTTCTACACTGCTGTATAAAATCCAGATTATCTGCTTTGAACTGGATTATATAGCAGTGTGGACTCACTGGGTTGCTGTGGGTTTTCTGGGCTGTATGGCCATGTTCCATAGGGTTGGCCATGTTCCAGATTTTCACAGGGACACTTCCTAAAAACTTGTCAATCGATGATTTCCAAGTTTTTAGGAACTGTCCCTTTATTTTTGTGAAAATATTTTGCCCACATCTATGAAAGACATTTTGCCTTCAGAGACATCTTCAGAGGTTGTGAGTGTGGACTCAGATAAAGCAGATAATGTGGATTATCTGCATCGATATTCTGCATTATATGACTGTGTAGAAGGGCCCTTGATCTCCTGATTTTGTTAAGGAATCTCACCCCTAATGACTAAAGATATGCATCCTTTTGTTTCTTTAGTTTAGTTTATTAATACTAAGAGCGGGTTATCCATGAGCTTCTCTTGTTTTTTGATACTAGCTTAATTTGGTGCATTAAAACATTAGCTTTTATACCAAACAAGGTTCATTGACATATTTATTACCTTTGGCTAAAAATATTAATGATGCTACTACAAAACAGTAGTCACTTCTGAAGCTTCTTTGTTTACTTTGTGCCTTTGGCAGTATCTCTTGGGGGGGGGTTGTTTTGTCTTTATACTGTAGAAATTACCTACATAAGTGAGCTGTAGTATTTAAATATTGACAACAAATGACTATATTTATGAAAACTTGCATATCTGTGTCCTGTTACTTTTTAAAATACATATTATGCTGTTCTGTCTCACTATGGTTTAAACCCAGGACATGCTCATCTTTTGACTGCTATTTTCACTGTCCTGTGTATGACCACTTAAAACTTTATTTGTGGAAATAGCTTTTGTTCAAATGTTATTTCTGTCTTCTTATTTTGTGTACGAAGGCAATTTTTCTAAAGTAGCAGGGAGTAATAAGAGTCACGTCAAACAGCTGATCGAATGCATCATCCAGTATTACATCCATAGCGTGATGTAATATTGTGGTTGTGAAAGTCATGTGCACATCTTTCCATTAATTTCTATTGGCAGGATGCTCTTTCTAAGTAGGCAAAAGTTCAAGTGAAGATTTAGAACACTCTTCCAAGTACCTTATCTTTGTTTTAGAAATTAAAAAATGTAGTTTTCCAAATAAGAAGGTCTTCTTCTCAGGACAGAAAAATGCCAAAGATGGCTTGGAAGCTCTTGCAAGGCTGTGACATGTTCCATTTGCAGTATTTTAGAATATCTGCAACATCTCTGCTCTAAAACACAGGAACATTTTGTTTTCAGTATGTTTCATATAAAATATCAGTGCAAAATTGAGAGTAAGATAGGATAAGATAGGATTTTGCTGAAGAATACTAAGATGGAACGGAAACTGAAAGTGTTTCTAGAAGACAGCTAAAAAGATTCACTGGAGTTGAATATGAATTTGGGAATGTGTGATGCTGAGTTTTGAAAGTGTTTTAAGATTTCAGATACCAATGAGAAACCTCATAGTTTGTCTTGAAACCACCCCTCCAAATTAATCTGCTCTTGAAATACTGCTTTGGGGTGTTGTCTGTCTGAAAGCTGTTGGTAGTTTCTTGAAAAAATCTTAATTTTTTTTTTTTTATTTTTTTAAAGATTTTTATTGTTTTTATACTACATTTACTCTACTTTACATTGATTGTTCTGTTGGTATGCATTTTTTTCCCCAATCTGGTAGCTTCCTGTATCCAGTGGGGTGATTTTCATAGTTTCTGGGGACAAAATCTTAATGAACCAAGGAAAACTAAGTTTAAGATTTGATAGTTGTACAATTTTTCCCTGGAGGCAAGTGTTATACTCATTTTAAGGAGAAAAAATGAGTTCCATAGTAGATTAATTGGCCAAATGGCATCAAATGCTACAAAATCCACAGAAAGGGGTTTCTTAAGTTTTCCCAAATGTTAGAGCAGTGTTTCTCAACCCTGGGGGGGTGTGTGTGAGGGGGTGTCAGAGGGGTCGCCAAAGATCATCAGAAAACACAGTATTTTCTGATGGTCATGGGGGTTCTGTGTGGGAAGATTGGCCACATTCATTGGTGGGGTTCAGAATACTTTCTGATTGTAGATGAACCATAAAGCCTAGCAACTACAACTCCCAAATGTCAAGGTCTATTTTCCCCAAATTCCCACCAGTGATCACATTTGGGCATATTTAATATCTGTGCTAAATTTGATCCAAATAAATCATTGTTTGAGTCCACAGTTCTCTCTGGGTGTAGGTGAACTACAACTCCAAAACTCAAGATCAATGCCCACCAGACCCTTCCAGTATTTTCTGTTGGTCACGGGAGTTCTATGTGCCAAGTTTGGTTCAATCCCATTGTTGGTGGAGTTCAGAATGCTCTGATTATAGATGAACTATAAAGCCCAGCAACTACAACTCCCAAATGACAAAATCAGCCTTTTCCCCAACACCACAAGTATTCAAATTGGAGCCTATCACGTATATGTGCCAAATTTGGTCCAGTGACATCCTGCATATCAGATATTTACACTACGATTCATAACAGTAGCAAAATTACAGTTATGAAGTAGCAACGAAAGAAATGTTATGGTTGGGGGTTACCACAAGAGAAGGACCTGTATTAAGGGGTCGTGGCAATAGGAAGGTTGAGAAACACTGTGTTAGAGTAACTGAATGTGAAGGCTAGAGGGCAAAGAGATAGATTAATGGAAGACAAACCTATCTTAACCTACTGTGTTGAGATATGAATGATATTAGGTACACCAGGATGATACATGAAGGCTTGTATAGTTCCCTGATATATCAGGATAGGTAAGCTATGTTGGACTGGAGTCCGGTTAACTACAGCTGTCCAGCTAGTGCAAATTGGTAAACTACAGGCCCATGGAGTCAACTATATACAGTTTGAAATATTTTTACAGTAATCCCTAAAAGCAAAACTTTCCATTGTATATCAGGGGCACCGTTTTAATACACCATTGCATATAATGAGATTTGAGCATCTATGAATTTTGGTATCTATGGGGTGCTCTGGAATCAACCCCAGCAGATACTGTGGGGCCACTGTATATATAATTGTATATTTAACTATAAATTCTGCATTGAGAAGGAAGTGGGCTGTGTGCATAATCATATACTTTGTGCCTAGCTTAGTTTATTAAGGCAAGATGTGTGGCGACCTGACATCATTGCAACAACAGTGTTAATAGACACCCAGTGTCAAATTGCCCCATAACCATTTGGAGGGGAAGGCAGAAAAAAAGATTTCACCACAGAAAAGCCATGTTATGATTATTCAGATACTCCTCATAATAATTATTGAAGCAGAGTTGACTAACTGGAGACATTTGTAGATTTTACAGCCCTGTTGTTGTGCCATGTTATGCTCTGTACTTCATAAACCCAAATATATATTGGCCCTGGTGTAATCTACTACAAAGATAGACAAAACATTTTGGAGAGCTCAGATTGAAATTAATTGAATTTTTAAGGCATACACTTTGGAAACACTGTTTGCAGCGTAATCCTCAAACATTCACTGGAGTCACTTTGGCTACAGCAACAGAAGTTGGTAACAACCAGTGGCCCTCCAGTTATTGCTCAGCTTTGATTTCCATCAGGCTCTGCTGGCATGGTCAATTGACAGTGGTAATGAGAGCTGTACTTAAATATTTGCTGATTACAAGTAACATCAACTTGGACTTTCTTGATACTGTTGTATTGTAACTCCCATGAGTCCCAGAAAGCATGTTGAGTGGTCAAGGAGAAAGACACAGCAACTTTCCCCGATGTGGTTATCGACATGTGTTCCTGGATGTTCCCAAACAGCAAGGTCCTTTTCTAGCCCTTTTCCATGTTTTATTTCAAAATAACCAAAAAAGTGTCCCTGAATATTTAGAAGTCACTTCTTGCCAGTGCATCGACTAGATTGTTGTAATTTTTGTTCCGTACCCTATGCCATCATTGTTGTTCTATCATTTCTGACATAACTTATTTGTAACTCTTTAGTGGCCCCAATGAAAGTTGTTACCAATTCCTGATTTTTGTTTTTACTCATTGGCCACACATAGTCCTTTAAAAATGTCTCTGGTCTGATTGGCTCTTGTTTGATTTCAAACAGAGGTATGCGATCACCTAAATTAAGTGATGATGATTCAAGATGGTAATGAATAGAAAACTTTATTTATCCATTGTGAATAACTTAGCTGGTACAGTGGGCCCTCCAGATCCGTCATATCCAGATCCTCAATTTCTAATGGCTGCAGATCATTGCACCCTATATAAGCAAATGGCATAGACAAGAATTCAGACATGCTGAACTTGTATGTGTCCATATCTCTCTCGGCATTACTTCGAACGAAGATTCAGGAAGGACTCATCCCACGCTTTTACAAGCGCGTTGATGACTAAAAAGGCCAATCTGAGATAGGCAAGTTCGGTTGCAGAAAGCGCAGCAGAAAGTCTCCTTGGGTGATGTTTTTTCCAAGTTGCGGTTCTTTCTGCGTTGTCGTTTCTCTTCGAGACCCATTCGGCGTGTCTTCTCGAAAGAGGCCGCAGCATTGTGGATAGTGCTTCTCCATGCCTCCCGATGTGAGGCCAGGGTGGACCATTGTTGGTGATCAATCTGGCCGAGCCTGAGATGTTGTTTCAGGGAGTCCTTATATCTCTTTTGGGGGGCGCCTCTCTTGCGCTGACCCGTGGCGAGTTCACCGTAGAGTAGTATCTTTGGGAGGCGGTGGTCCTCCATCCTAGAGACGTGCCCTGCCCAGCGCAGCTGTGTTCTCAATAGCATGGCCTCAATGCTGGTGATCCCTGCTTGCTCAAGGACAGCAACATTCGTCACATAGTCGGTCCAGTGTATATTTAGGATTGTGCGAAGACAGCGCTGATGAAAGCGCCGAGGAGTCGTAGGTGTTGGCGATAGGTGACCCATGTTTCAGACCCATAGAGGAGAATGGACAGTATGATAGCTCTGTACACACTGATTTTGGTGCTTTGTCTCAGGTGCTTGTTGCTCCAGACTCTTTTGTGAAGCCTTCCGAATGCACTATATGCCTTTGATAATCTGTGATCTATCTCTTTGTCAATCTTGGCGTCTGAAGAGATGATGCTTCCCAGGTAGGTGAACTGCTGAACGGACTTAAGCACAGATGTGCCTATGCTGACGTGAGGATGGTGGTGTTCTTCCTGTGGTGCGGGCTGGTAGAGGACTTCTGTTTTCTTCAGGCTGACTTCCAGCCCAAACAGCTCTGCAGCTGTTGCAAAGCAGGATGTGAGGCGCTGCAGGGCTGCTTCTGAATGGGCGACAAGGGCAGCATCGTCAGCAAAAAGTAGCTCACGGACTAGATAGTTTAGAGTCTTAGTGCGAGCCCTCAGACGGCTTAAGTTGAACAAGCTACCATCAGTACGATAGCGTATATATATGCCGTCTTCTTCTTGTAGGTCTGCCATAGCCCTTTGGAGCATCATGCTGAAGAAGATTGTAAATAGGGTTGGTGCAAGAACACAACCTTGTTTCACTCCATTAGTTATGAGAAAGGGCTCTGAGAGAGCATCGCCATATCTGACTTGACCGTGCTGGCCCTCATGTAACAGGACAATCATTTTGAGGAACTTGGGGACATCCTAGACGTTCCAGGATCTGCCACAGACCTTTCCTGCTCACAGTGTCGAAGGCTTTGGTGAGGTCGACAAATGTTACATAGAGTCCTTTGTTCTGCTCTCTACATTTCTCTTGCAGTTGTCTAAGGGCAAAACCATATCTGTGGTGCTCCTATTTGCTCTGAAGCCGCATTGGCTTTCAGGGAGAAGTTCTTCTGCAATAGCCGGAACTAATCTGTTCAGGAGTATCCTTGCAAGGATTTTTCCAGCAATGGAGAGCAGTGTTATACCTCGATAGTTTGAGCAATCGGATTTTGTTCCCTTTTTCTTATACAGGGTGATGATAACTGCATCTCGGAGATCTGATGGCAGTTCACCTTTTTCCCAGCAACTCACAAGGAGCTCGTGGAATTTAGCATGCAGTACATGACCTCCCTGTTTCCAAGCTTCAGGTGGGATTCCATCGATCCCGGCTGCCTTGCCATTTTTCAACTGCTGTATGGCCTCAATGGTCTCTTCCAGAGTGGGAGCTGTGTCCAGTTCATTTTTCATTGGTTGTTGTATCATGTGTTGGATAGCTGAACCTTGGACTACTCGGCTGGCATTAAAGAGACCCTGAAAATGTTCAGCCCATCGGTTCAGGATGGAGGTTTTATCAGTAATTAGTGTTTGACCATCTGTACTGTATAAGGGGCTTTGGACCTGATAAGTAGGTCCAAACACTGCTTTGAGAGCTTCATAAAAACCTCTGTGATCACCGAGATCTGCACAGCATTGTGTCTTTTCTGATAAATCAATCCACCACTTGTTCTGGATGTCTCTGAGTTTTTGTTGGAGTTTACTACATGCGAGACGAAAGGCTGCTTTTCTTACATGGCAAGATGGCTGGGCGAGGAATGCCTGGTGAGTGGTTCTCTTCTTTGCCAACAGCTCCTGGATCTCTTGGTTGTTTTCATCAAACCAGTCTTGGTTTTTCTTAAGGGAGAATCCTAGGGATTCTTCAGCAGACTGCAGGATACTGTTTTTGATGTGTTGCCAGAGCGCTGTAGGAGAAGAATCTGTAGGGTGGACTTCAAGTTTTGCTTGCAGATTTACCTGGAAGTTGTCTCTCACAACAGCCTGTTGAAGACTGTTGACTTGGAGTCTCCTCTTTAAGATGCCACCCCTCTTAGGTTTGAGCTTAAGGTGTAGATTTAGTTTACATCTTACAAGGCGATGGTCTGTTTGACATTCTGCACTGGGCATCACTCGAGTATGACGGACATCACGAATGTTTCTCTGGCGCACTAAAACATAGTCAATGAGGTGCCACTGCTTGGATCGGGGATGCATCCAGGTGGTCTTCAAGCTATCTTTCTGCTGAAAGATGGTGTTTGTAATAGTCAGCTGCTGTTCTGCACAAAACTCTAGCAGAAGGCGCCCATTATCATTACAGTTTCCAACACCGTGCTTGCCTAATACACCTTTCCAGGCTTCAAAGTTTTTCCCTACTCTGGCATTGAAATCACCAAGGATAATGATTTTATCTTCTGCAGGGACCTTTTGTATGAGGTGGCGAGGTCTGAGTAGAATTTGTCTTTCTCCACAGGGTCAGCTTGCATAGTTGGGGCATATATACTGAAGAGAACAGCATGTGGGAGGCGTAAGGAGATAATGCGATCAGAGTGACCTGTCGGCAACGTCTCGAGTTTAGAGGCGATGGAGTTTTTAATCATAAAGCCTACTCCTGAAAGATGTTTCTCAGTTTTGGGTTTGCCAGACCAGTAGAGTGTGTAGCCGGCACCGTGTTCTTTAAGGCTGCCTTCCTCATGGAGACGAACTTCACTAAGAGCAGCGATGTCAATGTTAAGCCGTGATAGTTCATGGGCTATTAGAGCAGAACGACGCTCAGGACGTCCACTATCTGCAGAATCTTGCATGGTTCTGATGTTCCAGCATGCAAGTGTCAGTCTATTTGCACCTTTGCAGGCAGGTGTTGGCCTTTGTTTCTTTGTCTTTGTTCGACCGCATCGGAAGATGCCCGGTGGCCGCGGCTAGCCAACCAGGTAGACGGGGAGGAGCGTTCGTAAGGCCACCTATTCTAGGCCCCTCTCCATACGGAGCAAGCAGTGCTCTCCTTAAAAGGCTGCTTGGTCGTTCAGGATGCTGCCGAACAAGACTGTCATCTCCCGGGTCAGTCTCGAGCGACCAAAGTCCTGAACCGCCTGCATGCAGGGTTGGGTCTGCGGCTTCCAGTGCATCTTTACACCTACCGCTTTCGTCCTCGCCTATCGCTACAGGGCTTTTTCGGAAGTTGGATGTGTCCTTCGAGCCTGTGCAATGGATTTTTCTGGTGGAGCGCAGCGTGCACAGAACTGGCCTCACCCTTTAAACCAAAGGTTCATCTGCCAGGGCCTAGCAAGCTTGGACGGTGGCAGCGAGGTCCTCAGGTCGTAGGTTTGGTTCGAGTTTCCTTCTCTTAGATGGTTGACCTTACAGGGTTAGACGAGCACCATCTGCCCGGGTTTGAAATCAGAGTTTTCCTTCTCTTAGGATGGTTGCCAAAAGGCTAGAGAGCCCATCCTGCCCATTGACACTCTTTGTCAGACCCTTCGGTTGTGACCTGTCTGGTATGGGAGGCCCTACCGCCGGCTATTATGCCACCGCCAGCATAGCTCACAACTTCACTAGGGTACGCAAGCCTCTCCCCCACTGCAAGGGGGCGCCAATGGAGAGGGATTTCTTGGCAAGATTTGTTCAGAGGAGGTTTGTGGCTGCCTTCCTTTGAATCTAAGAAAGTGTGAGTTGCCTAAGTTCTCCTAGCAGTTTTTAGAAAGTTCACAATGTTTTCATTTATTTATTCAAGGTTCACTTGATCCAAATATTACATTTAACATGTTTATAATACTACTTTTGAATAAGCATTTTGTAAATAGCTGTTGGAATTCTCTTCCATGTTATTTCTTCCTCTGATACCAAATTTCCCGTTAAAGAAGAAATTCCCTGGAATGCATCTGCCTTAACTGAGGTATACCTACAATCACCTTACTTAGTGAAGAAATCCTGCAACTGCTGCGTGAGTCCGTATATGGTCTTGCCACTTTCACTACACTTGTCTCTACAAAGACAAAACAAAACAATGAGATCCGAGTGACCTGCCCTAGAAGATAAGTGCATAGTTGACAACATTGATCAAATACAAGATTCCCCAAGAATCATGGAGATTCATCAATGGGCCATCCAGTCCAACCCCCTGCCATGCAGGAATACACAAACACTCCCAACAAATGGCCATCCACACTCTCTTTTTAAAGGCCTCCAAAGAAGACTCCACCCCACTCTGAAGCAGCGTATTTCACTGTCAAACAGCCGCTACCTTCAAGAAGTTCTTTCTAGAGTCTAAGTGGAATCTCTTTTCCTGTGGTTTGAATCTGTAGCTCTGTGCCCCAGTCTCTATCATGCCACCTCTTATCTTTCTATTCTTCACGTTGAACGTATTCAGCTCCCTAAGCATAATCTTGGCTTCCAGACCTTTGGCCATTTTGGTTGTCCTTCTGTGGACATGTTCTCACTTGTCAATTCTTGAATTGTGGTGCCCACAACTGGACACAGTATCATTCCCATTCAGATCAGCCCAAGTGGAACAGAGGGGTACTACGACTTCCCTTGATCGTACTGATGTAGTTTAGGATTCCACAAGAACTATAAGAATAGGTTATCAAACTGACATGGTAGAATAATGAACAATTGCCTCGTGATTAAGCAATGCAGTCAGCTAAATGAAAAGCTGTTAACAGTTTTTCATCTGGCTGTAACAGAGAGGCAGGAAACCTCTGGCATCCACAGAAAGTTTTTGAAGTTTTTCATCTATGTTGTAAGCCACATTAGCTTCTGGGCTGGGAAAAATATGGTATATAAATTAAAGGAGAGTACTGAATGCCAGATCATGACTAAAGAAACACTTCCACATAAGATAGATACAATAGGGTAGATATTCAAACATTTCACAGCTAGATTTCATGTCGTTTTGGAGCTCCTGTTTGAAATGCCAAAGTCAACTTTCAATTGCATAGACAGTCCCCAAGTTATGAACATAATAGGTTCTTAACTATAAGTCATTTGTAAGTCAGATGTTTGTAACTTGGGAACTGCCTGTAATCCCTTCCAATTTGGATAGTGGATGAGGAGGACCAACCTCTTTTCACTGATTCAATTCTCTGAGCTGCTATTAACTACAGAGGACACCATATTACTAATTGCTTCAGTGATGAGGAACAATCTGGATTCTGTCTGCACCAATGTGGGTTACATTCATCACTCTATTGTATTGTCTTGATCCACATGTGTGTGTGTGTGTGAATGTGAATAAGAAACACACACAGAGAGAGGTGCTACTTACTCTTAAGATAAGAAAATGATAGTGGAGGCTAAAAATTATTTTGCTCTAGTTAAATCGCTGAGCTGCTGAACTTGCTGACCAAAAGGTCGGCAGTTCTAATCTGGGGAGCAGGGGTGAGTGCCCGATGTTAGCCCCAGCTTTTGCCAACATGGCAGTTTGAAAACATGCAAATGTGAGTAGATCAATAGGTGCAGCTTCGACGGGAAGGTAACTGCACTCCATGCAGTCATGCTGGCCACGTGACCTTAGAGGTATCTATGGACAACACAGGCTTTTTGACTTAGAAATGGAAATGAGCTCCACCCTCCAGAGTCAGAAAGACTAGACTTAATGTCAAGGGGAAACTTTTACTTTACCCTTTAATATAAATCAAAATACATCTTGCAAGCTGGGATATTGTCATGGTTTAAGCATCGGACTACAATTCTGGAGGCCAGGGTTTGAATCTCCATTCAGCTATGGAAACTCTCTGGACAGTGGCAGATAGGGCCTAAAAATATTGGTAGCCAAGAGACAAAGAGGGCCCACCCACAACTATAAGGCTATAATTTGATTTTTAGAAGAAATAAATGAAATTTAAAAAATTCTACGTAAGTAGAAAAAAGGTACAATTAAAATTACAGTGTATATGTATTGTACATATTACTGGAAATATACAGTTGATATTAAATGTAAATACAATAACGTTTAAGGGGGAACATTTGCCTGATGGCAAACTGACACACCCTGTCTAGTCCGCCACTGTCTCTGGGTGACCTTGGGCAAGTCACACACTCTCAGCCTCTCAGGAAAGCAAAGGCAATCAAGAAAACCCATAGGTTGTAAACAACTTGAGGGCATGCAATGATATAATGATGGGTAGTGCAGTTGAGAGAAATAATTTGGCCATAGTCGTTTACACACTTGTAAATTCCCAATTAGGTTTTTGCACTGCACACTCTTAGGATAAACCACCCCGAGTCCCTTCAGGGGGAGGTATAAAGATGATGATGATTATTGGTGTCATTTTTAGGTTGTTTTAACTTTTTTAATTAGTAACCATTTTAAATTGGTTAATAATGGCTTCATGTGTTTTTGGAATGTTTCTTAGAGCACCACACAAAGGATATTTTACACTGAATAAATTAATTTTTAATTGTATAATTTCAAAAAATGTTTGCAATCCATAGCTTGGGCAATGAAGTTTCAAATACCATCTGAGCCTGTCTATAGTTATCAGTGAGATCAATCAATCAAGACTGGGGCACAAACACCCTAGTTATGAGTGATAAACCTCCAGTTTCTTTGCAGTTTCTACGTTTGTGTTTTATTTGCTAAAATTGTTCGGAAACTGTTCAGAAAACTCATTTCTAAAACTTCAATAATTTCATGTAGAATGTTAACCACGAAAATGTTGTAGTATTTAGTCTCTGGGAGAGTCGGCCCTAGAGTTAATTTATAACTAAAACAAATGAATCTATAAAAAGAAGAACAGTTACATAAGAAGTGAGGAAAGAAAAGGGAGGCTTAGATAAGGGCTATGTGAACCTATATGATCCCAATGGTTTTATGACTGTGGACTTCAATTATAGGTGTGTTGAAGGTAGCAAATCAAAAATCTGCAAATTAATGGGGCACAAATATCTTTATCAAATTCTGTAGGCAGCAAAGTTCAATTCTGCCTTCCGTAAATAAACATTTAGTAGCTATGCTCTGCTGAAACTATGAATGTCACAGAAATAGAAATGGAGATAGAGAACGGGCTGAATCATTTTTCAAACATACAAGCTGATACGGAGTTCTGCTTTAACTAAGATTAACCACATTTATTTTTCCTCTTGGAAAGCATTTGGTTGTATATCCACTGCAGTTTTCTTCGCTAAATACTTGTTATTAATAAAACGGGATACAAAGGACACAGTGGTTGTACATTCAGATATATTGTACCTAAGTGGCATATGTATTTTCTATATTCTTCTTCGATTGCTTTATCTAATAAGGTTAATGGTTTGTTGTTTACCAAATACAGAGAAATTAATCTCGAACTAATTGCAAAATAACTGTGCAAACTATTTCTATATGATTGTAAGTGGTTATTCCTATCTTCTTACAACACAAAGTCGCTTTCTGATTATTTAAAGTACAATCCTATATCAGCTTGTTGAGAAATAAACCTCACAGAGTTCAATAGAGTCTACTTCCATGTATATATGTGAATGAAGCCTTAAAAAGGAGGGCTTTGTTTTTTTGAAATGTATTGATGTAGCAAACATATAATTAGGGATAGGTACTGTATTTCTTCTATAAAGTGAATAAACTCAATAAGTCAGTTCCAATGAGGTGTTGTAAGGAACAGCAATGCTGCTTACACAGGATTGTCTAGCATAGAAATGTTTGCTGTTCATTTAAATCACCCTATCCCACAACTTATATCTATGCAAAGAGATAGTATTTGCTCATGTTGCATCCTTGTTGCTAGTGACTCTTTCCATTTGGCTACCAAAGTCCTGTCCTGGAAAACATCTCTCACATGTTTGCTTCACGTATCTGAAGAGGATAGGGATTTTGGATCATCATTATGGGTTGATTTTGTTGAGTTTTCTCTTCTGTCCTTTTCACAGCAGGTATCTCATAATTTATGTAGCATAAAGTGTTTTTAGGGGCTACAAGTCATTAATAAGTTTAGAAATTTTCATTTTAAAAAATCAAACAGAAAGCCTCGGCGGAGTTATTCACAGGTCAATGTGATTAGTACCTCTTTATATAAAAAGGAGTCCTCCCTTTCTCTGAATAGAGTGGTGAAAGTTGAGAGCTTAGTTTGTCCCAGGCAAACCTGAAAGACACACTGACCTCCCTCTACTCTTTCAACCAAGGCACGGCTTCTGGCCTTTTTGAATTCTGGACAGGAAAATGGCCATGACTCAACTTATCCATGGGTCATATCAAAAACCATCATTTTGACCCCAAACCTATTCCCGACTTATGCATGAGGTCAATGTATACATGTGTATGTAGAGTTATTTTTATCTTTTTAAAAATTGTTTTTAATGGAACTGTCATTTAATTGTTTTAACTTCTTTATGAACCATGTTTAACTGAACTCTGTTCTTTAAATGCTTATAAGCCACGTTGGATTTTGTACAAGGAGAAAAATAGGATATAAATTCAATAAATAAATAAAATTCATTTATTTATTGATAGTATTTTATTTTATAAATCAGGATAGCTTTTGTTATTTTACTGTCTTGGTTTGGATTTAGGTTAGGTTAGTTTGTTTGGGAAATAATGGGGGGCTCTTAATGAACCCAATATTGAATAATACTTAAGAGATAGTGCGTGTAAAGTCGTCATTTATTACTGTTACTGGCAGAAAAGTCAAAGGATTTATCTGGAATGAAGTTCCAGATATAAATAATACCCGAAAAGCAATAGATCCTAGCTGATCTTGGAAGCCACACAGAGTTACTCCTAGTAAGTACTTTGGATGAAAGATTGGTAATAAAGATCAACTGCTTTAAGCTCAGCGGTTCCCAACTTTAGGTCTCCAGGTGTTTTGGACTTCAGCTCCCACAGTTCCTAACAGTTGGTAAACTGGCTGAGATTTCTGGAAATCCAAAACACCTGGAGGACCAAAGGTTGGGAACCACTGGAAGAACTGACAAAACTTGCCTAAGAACACGCCATGAAATCCTTGAGGTCACCCTAAGTTGACAGACTATTTGAAGGCACATACATATGTAGATGATTGTTAGAAAATAATTGAACTTAAGGCAAAGCTTTTGTTTTTACAGATCTGTGACTACAATGTTGGGATTGTAGGGGGAGATGAGGCTTGATCGTTCTATTTGCATACATTCAGTGTTTTTACTTCTTGCATCTTTTCACCACTTATCTCAATATTACGAAGAAGATTGCTGGCGGGAAAAAGTTGGGAAAATACCTTTGCTATGTTCCTGTTTTCTTTATATAACACACCAAATGACTGTTTTCAAGATCCCTTGAGATACTTAAGACATCTGTCAAGACTCGATGTTCTGCCTTGTGGAAATATATGGAGCTCTCCACAGTTTTGTCATTGTTGTTTTCCTTATCTGTGAAGGAAGCATAACTACTCCCAATGGAGATTTTTTTACTGTCTTAGTCTTAAAATAATGTTTTAAAAAAATCTGAGGGAAAGGTCACATCCTAATAACTGTGACAATCTAAATTCCCAGGGAGTTTGAGAATGATGCTCCATGACTACTGCACTGACAACTTTCCAGTAAAATATTGCTGAAATTCTGCCAGGAAAAGTCCCCAACAATCAAATGAAGTTAGTGGGACAAGGTTACATGCGGTCCAATTTTGGTTCTGAGTTGACAAATGCATCTCCCATCTGGCTTGGGAGCACTTTTCTGTTTGTGGCAGCAATTTCTGTCACAACCCCTGGTGATTTACATCAAGGATGGTAGAAAATCCCACTTTATTCTGGAACAGATATCAAAAAGAGTCACAGCAAAAGCATTATAGCATTCTGGAGCAGGTTGTACTCCCCCCCCCCCTATTGTGGGAAGCTGCTCCTTCTGAAAAAGTTACTAATGAATAGATTTTGGAATTCTCTGGATGGTCATCCCTTTGAATAAATGAAGAATATATGCAACACCTATCTTTACCTCAACATTGGCTCCCCTCCCTGCCTGGTTTACAAATTTGAATAAACCTAGTAGTTGTAGGAACATAGGGGATATGCTAGACCGGACCATATCTAGACCAGCTTTTGGTAAGTGCAATAAGAATATACAATAAGTGGCAGTGCATAGTGGTCCAGTTCTGCTCTTGAGTTAACAAATATATCTCCCATTTGACACTAAGCACTTTTCTGTTTGTGGCAATGCTAACAATCTGGTCCTGCATTCTGTTCTGTTCTTTTCTGTTCACACAATGGCCAACCAGTTGCCTATAGGAAAAGTAAAAGTATTGAACGCCTACTTAAAATCAATTAAATTACACTAACATCATTAGATTTCTGTTGGCAGCTTTGGGACCATATTACATTTCAGTTTTCTTGGACCGTGAATTAGATTTTCAAGAAACTCATACAGTAGACTGTACAAATTTTTGATATTCCTGAGTGCCAGTAGGGAAAAAAATTAAGAACAGAAAAGATCAGGTACCTGCAACTTTTCCAGCCCTGTTCACAAGATGCATTCCAGATACATTAAATTTCATTATCATTGAGTCAAGTTGGAAACACTTTTTGAAGTGAAACAGAAATCCAGAGTTTTGGGCCTTGAACAATTGTGTTCAGACCCATGCAGGGCCAAACCAAATATTACTTAAATAGCATGAATAGCAACCACATCTGAGTTCTATCAAATGAAATACCAAGCATGTGCTGTCATGCACACACATGTTCATATGTCTATGCCATTGCCGTAAATTGCAGAATAGGGGGGGGGGAGGTTTGGTCCCTCCTCCTTCATTACTTTTTTCAATAGCACCCTAACTGTTTGATAACATTTGGCTGCTAATCATGAAGCAATTGTCTCTCAGCCTAACTTACAGCAAAGAACTATAAGTTAAAATTTAAGAATTGTCTGGAAGAATGTCGGGATAACAATAAAATACGTTAATAGTTACCCAGTTTTCATTTTCAATCACTTTAGACTAAATGATAGATCAATATTAGTATTCCAATTCTTTCCCAATCATTTTTTTCTTTTAATCTCTTCTTCTTGTTTGGAAGAATAAGAAAAATACATATGATCTTAACTTGTATTAGGTACATGAGTATTCAAAACACTTCATAAATATTATTTCAATAATCCTTGCAAAAGGGCTATAAAGTAGATTGGTATTACCCTTCATATTGTCATTGGGAGCAAGGTAAATGTGGTTTTACCAAAAGCTTGCTAGTGAATTCATCAGTGGGATTTGAACTGGAGGGTCTTGTTTCTCATAGCCCAGCCTCTTAGCTACTATGTGATGCTAGTTCTCTCTGGGCTACTTATTAAGCCATAATCAACCATGCTTGAATGTACTTGTTGAACCATAAGCTCAAGTCTGCTCAAGTTGCTCGACAGGGCCTCATTTTCCAAGTCTCAGGCCATGCCTTGGAATGCCTCTCTGCAGCCACCGCAGACAATTTTGCAATTTCTTTCCAACATGTATCATACTGTCTCCATGTGCTCATGATATAAAGGAGGTCGTCCCTCGCCCACACTGTACTTTGTGCTTTTTGATGTGGTAATGGAATTCATGTCTTTTTCCACTTACATGCCTACATAATTTGCTTGAGCATATGAAAGAGGAATGTGTACCTGTCTGAAGCGGAGTTGTACATTTCCTCTTCACTGTGTCCACAAAGGTTAATTTCAAGATAATGTAATTATTCTGTGCACATCTAAGATTGGTAGTTGTATTTGGTAGACTTTTTGCAAGTTATGTTCTTGGTATATCATTTCAGTATTATTATAGACATAATAATTAGGCATCAAATAAATGCGTATATATTCTTTATGTAAAGGTAAAGGTTTTCCTCTGACATTAGTCCAGTCGTGTCCAACTCTGGGGGTTGGTGCTCACCTTCATTTCTAAGCCAAAGAGCCAGTGTTGTCCATAGACACCTCCAAGGTCATGTGGCCAGCATGACTTCATGGAGTGCTGTTACCTTCCCACCGGAGTGGTACCTATTGATCTACTCAAATTTGCATGTTTTTTAACTACTAGGTTGGCAGAACCTGGGGCTAACAGCAGGAGCTCACGCCGCTCTCCAGATTCGAACCTGCAACCTTTCGGTCAACAAGTTCCGCAGCTCAGTGCCTTAACCCACTGAACCACTGGGGGCTTCTTATATATTCTTTAGTCGCTATAATTATTATTTTAAATTCCTGTTTCATTAGAGAATTGATTTAACTCACGCAGATCCAAAGTAATTATACAGCTCTTCCCTTACCCAGTTTGGTATGCAAATTAAATTCTCAAAAGTAACTAATGGACATATTACAAATTCAAAAATTCACAAAACAGTAATACATTTATTGGGCAAACTAAAAAAAGTACAACATACATATTGTACACTTTTGAAGCTTTACTCATTTTTCTTCATTGTGCAAAGGTGTCAAAGATCATACAGGAATTAAAAAATGACAATGTGAACATCACAGGTTATACAGTATTTTGTCTTAAATATCCTTCTGTTGTTAGTTAGACAATCTAGAAAGATATGAATGCAGGTCTCTTGTTATCAATGCTGTATTTTGTTGCATGACCAACATAACTACCCCTGAATAATGTTTGTAGATAGGTAGGTAGGCAGGCAGGCAGACAGACACTGAACAGTACAGGTATATAATCCCTTATGAAATTTCTAGCTGGAGTCTGATGTTGTTGTTGTTGTTTATTATGTTCTATAACCTTTTAAGTAATTAATATAATTCAGATACATTTTCACACTTTAAAGTACCCTTTGCTAGTCATATGTTTTTGTTTAATAAAAAATAAGCTTGAAAGCATGATTTTTAAATATCATTGGTGGAATATCTTCAACATTAGATTACTGATCAGCATCACATGCAAAATATTATACAGTGAGCTCTCCCTTTTGCTATGCATAAGTATATGGAAATGTTCCAGTGACTAGTTTTCAGTACTATGTGAACTCTTTTGATTGATGTTCTCTCTTCTTTAATTTGTTAGTCTCTAATATCTGTACATTTCTTTTCTCCATATTCTGGTCCTCCAAAACCTCAATACTGAGACTCAGATTAACAATACTAATTAATGTAGTTGTTGAGTTTCTTTTTCCTTTCCAAGGAACTAAAATCATATTCTGCAAATGTAAACCTTGGGAATAAGGCATAGTGAAGACATTAAATCTTCCAAGATATGTTTTTAAAATAAGTGCAACTGGTTGAAAATGATAGGCTACACTTTTATTCCTAGGCCAACATGAAGATCCAAAAAGAGACATTTCTTGTTGAAAGCTGTAGGCATCGTGGAATTAATGTGAGAACGTTTGCATTTGTTTTATTCCACAAAGGATAGGAAAGACAGGATGTGGGAAAATGTTGCCTCTAAGGACCCATCTTGGATATAAAATGGTTCCAGTTGGAGATTTGTATATGGAAGGAATGCAGGAAGTGGACTATTCTGATCTGCTTTTACTCTTCAGTTGCATTGGGGACCATTCATCCATCTATCCAGAGTTTATTTTAGGCCATCCTCTCAATGTGGATAGTATAAACTACGGGGATGTTGGGATTTTTTTGTAGTTTTTTGCTGAGTGGGGTTTTCAGTGAATATATGACTACTATCCAGCCTTATGTGCTTTCAGTCATCTCGTGAGACAACTTCTTTAGAATGTCAAATGTTGGTGAATTATTTTTATCTGATTTTGTTCGAAAGGAAAATGTCACAGTCACTCCTCTTACGTAATACACCCACAGCTGAACCACATGACTCTTAGCAAAGCAGCAGACCTAGCAGACATGTTGCAGGGGTAACAAAAAGTCATAGCCAGAGCTGCATAGTTCCTCATTGTTGTTCCTTAAAAAAAGATTATATAAATTTATAAAGTATTCAGATCTACCCCAAATAACAGAGATTTTGCCCACTGTTCTTTTTTAAAAGACATCCACAAACATGTATGCAGGGTGAAAAATGTCCTAAGGCTAAGGTAGGTTACTTTAGGAGGTTTTTCTTTTAAGTAGTTTGTGATGTAGTTATTATAGCTTATAATGTGATATGGATGATTCTGGCTTTAGTATTTAAAGTCATATTGTTAAATGGCAAAATCAGAACTATTCATGCACCATCCTTCCCATTTCTGCACACAGTCGTGAAAGCTGGACATTGAAGAAAGCTGATAGGGGGAAAAAATCAAAATCATTTGAAATGTGGTGCTGGAGGAGACTTTTATGGAGACAAATGAATGGGATGTAGAGCAACTCATGTCTGAACTCTCCCTTGCAGTAAGATGACTAAACCAAGACTATTGTATTTTGGACATATCTCAAGATGTTGTGACTCATTGAAGCCAGTAATTTTTTGATAAAATGGAATGAATTAGAAAATGAGGGATACTGCACAGTTTTTTATATAAATTATTTTTTAATTTGGATCATGCAGGTAGAATATAACATACCCACATTTTCTCATAAGAATGTTTAGAAAACAACAAATGAGATATGTGTATATAGTGGGGGGATACTTATGAGGAGTGCCTCATTCATGCAATTCTTTTTCACGTGGCTTAGGCATTTACGCATCAAATTAGCCTGGAGTTAGAAAGTGGTTAGATCTACCCATCCAGTTTGTGGCAGAGCTGCTCACCACTTAGGAGGAAGATTTCATGCCATTTCCCCCTCAGCTTGGGTCTTTCTGTGCATCCAAAGGGTGCGTATCCTCTCACTTCTTCATGGTCTCCAAGTTATCCTCCACAACAAATTCTTCTAATGGTGCCATGACAAATAGGCATCTCTCACCCATTCTTGCCCATGATGTGCTAGGAAGTTGCAAAGTTTCTAGTAACTATCACATTGTTAAAATAACACGAAGAGATTGCATAATTTCCAAAGGAGACTAATATAAAGCAGGGGGTAGTTGCATTAAAGCATTATCATACAGTATAGAATTGGCAATCTTTTGGAACTTATCTATGTAGTCCTGCTCACTGCAAGCTCTGTAATTCAGAAGGTAACTGTTGCATCCCCGAAGGACATCCAGTCTGCATTAAAACTTACCACAAAGGTAGTAGATGTTGCCTATTTAACTGTGAACATTAACTGTTGGGAAATGTTTTCCCTCCCTAGTGTTTATTCTGACTATTCTTCGTCAATCTTTCCATCCACTGCTCCAGTGTTGCCTTCTGCAGGTTCAGGAAGCAGTCTGCTCTATCTCCTGCATGATAGACTCTTTAGACCTTTGGACATGCTTAACATGATTTATCTAGTTTTCTTTTCTCTAGCACTTTCTTATATGACTTACCTTCCTTTTATGTTACAGAATATACAATATCACAGTACAGCAACAATCAAAATCCAAAATCTTTCCTTATCCCATTGACACTCCCTCCCCTCCTCGAGTCAGATGTTTACAAATTAATTCCCTGCCAATCTTCTTTCTAATAAACAATCCTTTACTTAAGTGTCTAACAACAACAACAACAACAAACACTTTATATTTATATTCCATCCTATCTCTCCAAGGGGACTTAGGGCAGATCACAGTACAAATATACGGCAAACATTCAATGCCATTTTGGATAGACAATACAGAGACAGACAGAACAGAAAGAAGGTATGTTGTGTTGATGTCAACATCCAGCTGTTTGGTGCCTTGGAAGGTTGTGCTCGAATCCAGCCACAGGGAGGCGCTACTGCTCCATCCTCTATGACGAAGAGCCATCAGGACTTCCTATTGGTGGCCCGGTATTTTCTGATCTTTTTTCTTTATGGTGTTATAAAATATCTCCCACCCACCCCCCCCCTTGTTTCAGCAGTGCCTGATTTTTCAAAATACAGCTCAAGCTGTTTTCGAACTCCTTAGGTCAACAGTAAACTGGGCTTGACAGTCGGCAGCTCACGCTGACCCAAGGCTTTGAGCTGGCAACGTTTTGGTTGGTAGATCTTATCATTGCTGGTGATTTACCAGCTGTACGAAATGTTATTAATGTTATTAAAAGTAAGATATTAATAAGATATCATTAATAATATCTTCCCCCTAGTAATTTGTCCAAAATCTCACTTGATCTGTGGGTGGTTTACATTTTCTATTACTTGGGCACATATTGCTGATAACCTCAAACAAGTTCTCTTTTACTTCTCCTCTCTATAATCTTACTTTGTATGTTATTTTTTCAGATAAAGCTATGGCCTTTGATTTGCAACATCCATGTCTGCATATGTGTATATACAATATCGATGTGAACATGCACTTAAACACTGTGTTGAAATGCATGTGCAAGCATTCTTTGAATGCCTCACATTTCATAAAATTGAATATAAAACAGTGGCACGCATAAAATCAGGTTTCTGTTTTAATGGATTTTAAGTTAAACACCATAAAAGAACAGCAAGTACATTGGACAGGAAATTTTGTAAAAAATATTTTACTCAAGAACAATTACTTTGAAGATAGTGACAATGTATTTAACTATGTGAAATATTTTTCCTTAATTTTGAGGTATGATAGATGTTGCAAACACAATTACTGGTGAATCTTCCTCAAAATAGAAGTGCAGTCTACAACCTTGTGCTCAAATAAAGCATGTTAGATTCTCAGTAGATTAATTACTAGAGAGAAATTGTGTATGTGTGTGTTATAGGCTAGTAGTACCAAAGTGTATTTATACTATATTCAGAAACAGAAGAAACAGAGTTATTCTTCAAGTATTTAGAAAAGGAGCTAAACTGCATCTAGTTTGACATTTGTATAGAATTCTCATTGGATTCAGAGTTTTCTTTTTAAAAGTTCACTGTTTCCATCATGGTAGCCTTTTCTATTTTACTGCAATGAAGCACATTGGGTCTGTGACAGCTTTACCATAAAGAATGCATTTTGTTAATCTTGTAAGGTTCCACAGAACTCTGTCTTGTTCTCGTTACACTGAAGCAATAATCTGAGTAAATGGGTTTCTTGCATGCAGACACACAGAAAGCACTTGCTATATATGCACATGTTAATACATGTTAATACAAGTTGGCATTTCTTAAATAGCATTCATGTGGTTCAAAAGTACAGTCACTTGAAAAACCATTTGGTAGATCAATAAAACCTGGTCAGTTTGTTTTTCTTGAGATTGAACAGGTGAGAAAATAAAGGTTTGTTAAGAGAAAGTTTTGCCTGCCATGCTCTCTGCGTGTCAGTTCTCTATGTACCTTGAGGACTTCTGGGGCCAAGCTGTGAAGAGTTGGGAAATTGTCAGTTCAAGAAAGCAGACGTCATAGGCAATGATGAACTAAATTTCATTTACCCTCAAAATGTGGGTGGCATAGAAATGGGCACACTGAGGCTGATAGAAATCCACACTCTTTCGATATCATGGTACATACACTACATCGCTAACATATAAATGCTTGATGGTGTTGTGTGCCTTCAAGTTGTTTCCAGCATATGGTAACCATAAGGTGAATCTATCATGGCAAGATTTTTTTTTCCCAAAGAGGGTTGCTTTTGCCTTCCTTTGAACCTGAGACGGTGTGTGATATGCCCAAATGTGTTTGCATGACCAAGGGCCCTTCCACAAAAACATTGTTTTGTTCTTCATTTGTTCAGTCACTTCCAACTCTTCGTGACCTCATCCCACGCCAGAGCGCCTGTCAGCCGTCACTCCCCCAGCTCCTTTAGAGTCAAGCCAGTCACTTCAAGTATGCCATCCATCCATCTTGCCCTTGGTCGGCCCCTCTTCCTTTTTCCTTCCATTTTCCCCAGCACAATTGTCTTCTCTAAGCTTTCCTTTCTCCTCATGATGTGGCCAAAGTACTTCATCTTTGTATCAACTATCCTTCCTTCCAATGAGCAGTCGGGCTTTATTTCCTGAAGTATGAACTGGTTGGACCAAGGCACTCTCAGAACTTTCCTCCAGCACCACAGTTCAAAAGCATCTATCTTCCTTCGCTCACCCTTCCCTAAGGTCCAGCTCTCACATCCGTAGGTTACTACGGGGAATACCATTGTTTTGACTATGCGGATCTTTGTTGCCAGTGTGATGTCTCTGCTCTTCACTATTTTATCGAGATTGGATATTGCTTTCCTTGCAGGATCTTGAGCATTACCTTACTAGCATGAGAAATAAGAGCCACTGTATGAAAGTTTGAGCATTCTTTAGCATTTCCCTTTTTTTTGGTATGGGGGTATTGTTGATTTTTTCCAGTCTGATAAATCCCACAATATCTGCTTTGAACTGGGTTGTCTGAGCCCACACTGCCATATATTCCACTTCAACACAGAAAATGTGGGCTTTTATTCAGCTGTGTGGAAGGGGGCTAAGTGGTTTCTGAAGTTCCTTGAGAGTATTAGTAAAAATTTATGGAGAGGTAATATTAGCCTCAGAACCACTGCTATGTGTGAAAGTAATTGTTTGGCCTGACAACCTTTTAGTGAGAACAGTTGTCCATAGAGAAGATTTATCTGATTTGTTTCTCCAGGTGCTCTGCTGCCCTAAGCGGCAACTAAATTGATAAAGGGGATAACATGCCTATGTGGATGGTGATGGAATGCCACTTATATATCACCTGAAACACCTTGAAGTTACTTTGTGTGGTCTGACAGCTAAATGGCTGTTGGAATTTAAAATACATCTGAAGACCCATCTCTTCCAGCAGGTTCACCCAGCAAGGTTTAATCACTAATTTTGAACTTGCATCTTGTTTCCATTACATTTTAATCATATTTCTGTGTATTTTAATATATGTAGTTTGTTTAAAAAACCACATTTTATTATGTGTATTTTATATAATGATTATGTGTTTAGCTATGGTGTTACCCAGCATGAAGAGAGGTGGGTAAGAAATAAAATTATTATAATTGTTAATGTTATTATTCAAGCCCTGAACCAACTGCTGCAGTAAATTATCTGGTTTATTCTGGACTTTCTGGTGAGTTTGTTTTATGTGCTGTTTCTCACTTAATGCGTGTTAGAGCCCTTGAGCTGGCTTCAAACTGTATTATATAGTTTGTGTAGATGCGCCTCATGGGGACCATTTTGGATTTTTGAGTGTTTTGGAATTCTGGTAAGAGATGCTCAACCTGTATCCATAACATTAATATCAAGTCAACCTAACTTCTCTCAAAATTGTGCGACTAAAATGGCACAATGACCCCCTGAGTGTTCAGGTGGGGAAAAACAATTGATATTACATATAATCTTTGAAATGTATGTCAACTTGAATTGACAAATTAGAATATGTCTCTGTTTCTTTTGTCAGTTACTAGTGTCTTATATTTAATTAATTTCTACTATGCTTGACTTTGAATTCAGAAGACTGTCATTTACATATTTATTTGTCATTGAGGAGAAAAGTATTTCTTGTATGCTGTTTCCTTTTAAAGCATTTACATATATAACACACCGTGGCTGAAAACAGATTTCCATATTGACTGTAAAGAATGGAAAAAATAAATATACCGTCTTTCAAAAGTAAAGGAATGCTTTGGCTTTCAGGGGAGCACCAGTTATAACTTGAATGACCCGACTGGCAAATTTAACTTCTGTCATTGTTGTATGTAAATGCTTGGCCAACGTTTCCACTTTCATAAAGTGAATGTGAGATATGCTCAAGAACTGAAAACAGGTTGCACTCATTGGGATGGGGTGTAGTTAGCTTGGAGTAAGTTGCTGAAATATTCTTGTAATTGTTCGTTCTTGTTGTTGTTATAAAAGACTTTCGGATGAAAATGTCAACATTGACAAAAATCCTAAACTGTTCCATTCCACCCTTCTGTTTGACTGATGAATGAAACATTAGAAGATGTTCTTAAGATTGTTCAAGCTGGAAGTCTGTTAAGAGATACCATCCCTGGCCATTGATCATTCTGAGGTTTATAGAAGTTTATAGAAGTTGTAGCTCAAAGCATTTTGAGGGCAGCAAATTAATACATCTTAGTATTTCATTCTCATTGCACCCTGATGCAGTCGGGGATACCTTAGCCTAAGAAATTGCACATGGCACATCTTCATTCATATTTTGCAGTGTAAAAAGTTACAAATGTATCTAACCAAATAAATCATAATTAAAATTGAATGTGTTTATGTTAAGAATCCTAAAACCACTTTGCAGAATAAAGTCCACTTTCACTCACAGATTATTTACATGGTAATACCTAGCAGAGGGTGCACTGTGTCATGGTCAGGAGGAGGACTGGAAAACTTGTTTCAGGCATGTTAATTTTATTTCTCTTTAGAATCAAGTTCACAACTTTGGGGATATTGTCATACTCCATGTTTTTCGTGGATGCTCAGATGACTTCTGGACTTGTAGTGGCTCTCACCAACTTCAGCTGGTGTCCTGTTTCTTTCAATTTCCTAAGAATGTCTATCCTTGATAACCGTAATGTATAATAGGGCTGGCTCTTAAGAATATTTGGAAACTAGAACTGGCACAAAATGTGGTGGCAATGTGGTTGATAGAGAATAAACATTGTGTTTATGTCACAGTAGTCCTGAAAGACCTACATTGACTGCCAGCTCATTTGGGGATCAGTTAAAGGGCTGGGTCCTTTTTACACCACCTAATTGTAGTACTATGGTTCAAGTTTAACTGCCAAGTAAACATAATGTGGAATTGAGGGAAGGAGATTTGGACTTCTCTGGCAAAGCATTCCTACGGCTTCCAGAAACTACAAGCTCCAGGATTTCACATAATTCATAGTTCTATAATTGTGTAGTATGAAAAACACTTTGCTTTGAACAGTATAGTTTTAAATGGGCTACTTTGGCTATTTATTTGAAGACTACTTTCTCCTTCACAAATCTGTCTGCTGAATTCTTCATCAGCAAGAAGGTATCTGTTCTGTGGAAGTATCACAGCTATCTATCTATCCATCCATCCATCCATCTATCCATTTTGTCCTTCTCTTCAGTTAGATTCTTTCAGCATAACCAAGAAAAATAAAAGCAAAATAATAACACATAAAATAATGACTACATTAAAATAATAAATGAGTAGCAACAGAAAGAGGATGGTGTAATGCCCCTCTAAACCATGCTGGTCTGGTGGTGCTTTCTGTGTTACATTTCAGATGCCATACAAAGTCCTCCCTTTTACTCCCAAGCCTTTCATGACATTTTATGATAGCCTCCCTCCCTTTTAATTGACTGGCTTGCTTTTTAAAATTTGAGTTAAACTGCAACTCGCTGGTTTTTAATCTTGATTTTACATATGTTTTTTAAAAACGGTTTTATATATATTTGTGTTGTATATATTTCTGTGTATCTGTAACTTACCTTGAGGCTGTGGTGAAAGGTGTGGCACACATATTATAAACAAAATAACTCTGAGGGGGTAACTGTAGTAATCTGTTGCAGGAAAATCTGTAAAGAATCTTGTGTCATCATAAAGCGTACAAGGTTTTATTTGGCATTAGCTCTTGTGTTAGCACTATTAGCCTTCAGGTTGCCCCTAAACCTTGTCAACATTTGCAAAACCCTACTTATTAGATGTACAACATGTTATAAGATTAAATCTGACCACAGAAAGGGGCTGGCCATGGTCCTGATTAAGAATATCATGACGATATGTAAATCAAATATCTTACAACATTAAAGTGTCCATCAAACATCACCTTTTCGTAGTCTCACACTGAGGTATTTCCTGTTGTCTTCTGTTTCAAAGTAATAATTGAAACAGTAGGGCTTCAACCTGCCATCTTTTGATTATAAAACCGCTGATCTGACTCTGAGCTCCCATCCCCAAGTGGGCAGAGTTATTTATGGCACTGGCTGACTAAACCCACTTGTGCCATTCCTTGGCTTTATTTTATATGATGCTGAAATTGTGGTTTTGGCTTTAGGTCAGGCTTTTAAACTTGTTACCCATGAAGCTGCAATACAGCTCATGAGTTCCCTGTACAGGCTGACTTCGGGTTCAGAAAGAAGAAACTGTTCCGTTCTACCTTCCCTTGATCCATAAGGATGAGTGGAACATTGTTACACCAAGTAGGGATCATCTATAACATATATATTCTTAAAGGATTGCCACTGGGTCAAGGAACTCATTTGCAAACTTCCATGTACAATCAGACCTCCACATTCTCAGGTGCACAGGACCCTGCAAAAGTGAAAAACCACATATATTCTGAAAAGATTGCCCCTAGGTCAACGAACTCATTTGCAAACTTCCATGTACAATCAGACCTCCACATTCTCTGGAGTTAGGTGCACAGGACCCTGCAAAAGTGAAAAACCACAAATTAAAAAACGCTGGTTTGTTTAATCTGAGAGAAATGTCTCAGGTCTTCTAGGTCCTCCAGCATGACTTTGTTTTCAACATCTGGCAGAAGATAACAACAGAATTGCACAGGCCTTGCCATTTGTCCTTTGTCCTCCATCTTGTGTGTTGTGTGCCTGAGGCAGATTCTGCCTTCCCTCCCTCCACCTTTGTTGTTGTTTGTTATAAACAGCATCGCAAATAAATAAACAAACCAATACAATCAGAAGTCTTTTGCAGGTTGGGACCAAAAGTCTTTGATTTCGGATTTTTTCAAATTCTGGAATACTTGTATTTGTATATATGTATAGCGAAGAGCCCTCACTTCAGATTGCATTTGGGAATGACTCGGATACAGCCTCCCCTTCCATCTCCCAGGTCATTCTTGGTTTCTCAAAATAGAAAGTATATGAAGTGTTTCTGTGTATATTTGTTTGCAGGATCAGATGCTGGGGGGGGTGGAGAGGAAACACAAAAGTGATGAATTTGCCTCCTGGAGGTTCAGTTGCCTATTAGCAGAACTAATGGGATTTAAATGTAAAATAAACAAACTATCATTTTAACTAATGACATTTCTGCAATTAAGGCAATAGGAAAGTCTTATGCCCCTTATTAAACAAAGGCTTGGCCCCAATGGAAAATCTATCATAGTTGCGATCCATATAATTTCAGTATCAGGATAAGCTGCATCACAATGCCAACTCATTAATTGGAGATGGTTGATAAGTCTAATGCCAAATGTACTGCATGTGTGCTGTTTCATGGCCTTGTGGTAAAGTAGTCAAGTCACCCTCAACACTAAAAATTTCCTTCTCTTGCCCAGCCAAAATATTTTTCTTTATTAAAGCTTTCAGGGGCTAACTTATTTCAATGTACATGTCTATGGTTTTAAGCTTTTTAAAGAGTTTTTAAAAGGATTTTGGTTGCTGTGGTGTTTAATATGTTTTATATAGTCCAAATGTATTTATGCTTTTAATATGAAAAAAGTTTCCAATGATTTGTATTATACACTGCTCTAAGAGCATGTGATACAGGGTGTTTTAATTTTTAAAAAAATAACATTTAAAAGATTATTGATTCCTTGTAGTTGGCTTCCCAGATAGAATAAATGTGAAGATAGAATATGTGTATTTATTTACAGCATTTGTATTCCGTCCTTCTCCCCCCGAAGGGGACTCTAACACATTTCCAGTTTTACTTCCTCCTCACAAAGCCAAGTTGACTTTATACCAGTGCAGTATCCTAAAGAAATGTGAGAGTTTGGTGAAGGAGAAATACCTAGAGACCTCCTTCAGCAAACATCAGATTTTGCAGGAGAGAGAGAGAATGAATAATGTCCTCTCTTTTGTCTCTTCTATTCCTAAAGTGAACAAACTGCTGAATGAAAGCCCCATGTGATGGATGTTTCGTGTGACTACTTTGTACTTTATCCAAGTCTCATAATCACTGAAAATTCTTCTAACCTGCTCCCTAGCCATATTTACTTGGGAGAAAATCCAGTGGTTTCAGTGGTTCCGTAATGCTGCCTCCCAAAGAAATATGCATAGGATTTCAAACTTCAAGGCATGCCCAGACTCACCCGGGCCATAGAGTTCATTGGCTGCCTTCGCAGTGACACCAGCTACTGTGAAATGTTTGCATATGTCACAGAGGAAGTTAAAAGTTGACACAAGCCTCTCCTCCTTATTCTTACAGTTACCGTTGATAAAACACTGCTGCTTTCAGGATAAAAACAGCTTTTGGGCAGAAGGATACAGAAGTGTTGGCTGTGGTGTAAAGGAAATAGAATCAGTTCAGTTTTATTACATAAAAGTTCAAAGTCCACACGTGCTGATAAGCTCCACATTCAAAAGTAATAACCAAAACTGTGATTTTTTTGGATCTAATCTTAGAAGTTTTGAGGTTGTCTAATTGAGAGCCATCATTACCTAGTAGTTTGAGTATTGGACTGGAGCTCTGGAGACCAGGCTTTGAATCCCTTTTTAGTCATGGCAAAACCACTGAGTGACCTTGAACAAGTCACATTTTCTTGTTTTCAGAGGAAGGCGATGGCAAACCCCCACACAAATCTTACCAAGAAAATCCCATGGTGGAGTCACTATACATCAGAAATGACTTGAAGGCACTCAGCAACAATTGAACAGTAGCCCTTTGAAGAAGGGTTTTATTTATTTATTTATTTATTATTTCGACTTGTATACCACCACTCCCTGAAGACTTGGAGTGGTTTACAAATATCCAAGGAACAAAATACAAAAAATACAATTAAAACACAAAACCTAATCAGCACGATCCGAATGCTTGCCGAAAAAGAAATGTTTTGCACGCCCTCCGGAAAGAAGGTAAGCTTCGGATGGCTTGTGTTTCTATCAGCAAAGCATTCCACAGATATGGAGCCATGATCATGAAGGCTCTGTGCCTAGTGCTCGATAAGTTAAAGGTCTGAATATTAGGGACTTCGAGCAAATTTTGGTCCTCAGACTGAAGTGATCTCTGGGGTTGGTAGGGGGTAAGGCAGGCCTTCAGGTACACCAGCCCTAGACCATATAAGGCCTTAAAGGTGAGAACCAGCACTTTGAAGGTAATCTGGTGCTCAATCGGTAGCCAGTGCAATTGCTGCAGGATTGAAGTAATGCGACATCTCACTGATTCCCCAGCAAGAAGTCAGACAGCAGCATTTTGCACTAGCTTAAGCTTCCGGATCACCGACAAAGGAAGGCCAGTGCAAAGGGTGTTACAGTAGTCCAGTCTTGAGATTACCATCGCCTGGATCAGCATAGCCAGGTAACTCCTAGATAGGTAGGGAGCCAGTTGTCTAGCCTGCCGCAGATGGAAAAATGTGGATCTGCTTACTTGGGCCTCCATTGTCAACAGAGGGTCTAACAGGACCCCTAGGCTCTTTACCAAAGACGATGGGCGTAGTGCCTCACCATCCAGGGTAGGCAACTGGATCTCCCCTCCATCCGGACGACCTAGCCATAGGATCTCCGTCTTCACTGGATTCACCCTCAACCTGCTGGAACGCAACCATCCAGTAACAGCTTTAAGGCATTGATGGAAATTATTGGGCACGGAGTCAGGCCGGCCCACCATCCTCAGAATGAGCTGAGTGTCATCAGCATACTGATGGCACTCAAGCCCGAAGCTTCGCACGAGTTGGACAAGTGGTCACATATAGATGTTAAATAACAAAAGGGAGAGGATGGCCCACCTGAGGCACCGCACAATTAAAGGGGGACCTTTCGGAGACCACCCCTCTTCTCTCCACATGCTATCCCCGATTTTGGAGAAAAGAGGACACCCATTTAAGGGCTGTCCCCCTGACTCCAGCCACAGCTAAGCGGTGGCACAATAGATTATAATCAACTGTATCAAATGCTGCTGTGAGGTCCAATAACACGAGCAGTGCAGAACCACCTTGATCCATCTGGCAGCAAAGCTGATCTGTGATGGAGACCAACACAGTCTCCGTTCCGTGCCCAATACGGAAGCTGGACTGGAAAGGATCCAGTCCAGCTGTGTCATTTAGGAACTGCTGCAGCTGCTCCACTGCTACCCTCTCAATCACCTTACCCAGAAACGGAAGATTCAAGACCGGGCGGTAACTTACTCTATCAATTGTGGCAGGGAGATCCCGGCGGAGAAGTGAGATCTTGTCTGCAAAGTAGATCTGAAAAGCCTCGGTCGGAGGGGCCGAATCATTACTGTTTGGGACGGTAGGGACCGTCGTCAAAGATCTAATAATTTTAAATAATTGTGCCGGGCATGAGCTAGCAGACGCTATCAAGGAAGCGTAGTAAGATTTTATGGCCTTGATGAACGCATGCTCATAAGATTCTTTAAATAGCTTATAAGCGGATCTTGTTTCTTCATTACAGAGTTCTCGCCACACACTCTCTAGCAGCCTCTTCTCCCGTTTCATTTATCGTAGCTCTTCAGTAAACCAAGGCAATCGGTTCATACGGGGTCGGAGAGGGTGTCTAGGAGCGATCTTGTCAAGTGCATTGGACAACTTGGTGTTCCATAAGTACACTTGCAACTCGATCAACTCGCTGACAGTCTCCCAAGCCCTTACAGCATTCAGGAACCTATCAGGTTCCATAAGTCTCCCCAGGCGAACCCAAATAGGTTCCGCGCCTGAGCCGGGTATATAGGCAAGCTCTTACCGGATTCCTAGGGTGCAGTGATCTGACCATGGCACCTCAGTCACAGAGGTTAGGGTCATTTGGATTCCCGCACCGAATATCAAATCTAGTGTGTGACCAGCCTGATGTGTCGGCCCAGTATTACAAAGTGAGAGTCATAGTGTCGCCATGGACGATACTAGGTCTTCAGCTGCTGTTGAAAAGGAGTCTGCATCAGTGTGGATGTTGAAATCCCCCAGAACAATAAGCCTGGGGAATCTCAAGGCCCACTCCAACACAACCTCCAGCAGTTGGGATAGGCTGTCTGTTGGTGCACTAGGCGCCCGGTACACCAGCAGAAAGGCTATACTCTCCTGTGAATCCCATACAAGGCCGACACTTTCAATACCAGAGATGTTCGGCATAGGAGCTGCTCTAAGAGATAAATGATCACAGACGAGCATTGCCACCCCCCGTCTTCCAGTCCGCATCTGGTGGGTGATTGCAAATCCTGGAGATGGAGAAGAACCTCGTCACCCTCTTGGAGCCAAGTTTCGATGATACAAGCTAGTCAGCACCATTCTCAATGAGAAAGTCCCTGATGGTAGCGATCTTATTTCGCACTGACCTAGCATCCACCAACACCAGAGTTGGAGAAGAGAAAGTAGGAGGCCTGTCTCAGGTGTACCTGGGTATAGCGTGCAGGTCAGAAGGGGGTCGAGTCTTCTGACGACTCAACCTCCTCCTAGCATTCAGCCTGCGGCTACCACCAAAATTCCCCAGAGATCACCGAGACTGTCAACCCCTGGCTAGCCTCTATATTTAGCCTAGCTAAGTGCCCAACCCACTGCCTGTCCACTGAAAAGGGGACAGAGGGGAGAGGTAATTTTAACGTCACCATCGTTATCATAAAGCTTGCTGAGATAAATGTTTGGTCTACTTAATGTTGTGCTTAATATTATTAAGTAGGCTCTTGTCTGACCTTACAATAACTTTGGATAGTTTTACAGTGTCAGACCTGAAACAAAACAGAAAAACAAAACTAGTGTGCTTTTTTCTCATGCCAACAGCATAATGGATAAAATGTATAGCTCAGTAGTATTTCCTCAGGCTGACATACCCCTTCCCAGTTTTAGTCTTTTCCAAGAAGCTCTGTTACTAGGGATGCTTTCCACATGTTAACCTGCAGGTATTTAGGATTATGTGTGGGATCATCTGTCTGAAAAAAATATATAGCATGTCTGCTATCACTGGACCAGGCCCCATCCCCACCTCAGTGAAGCAGTGCAATCCAACTCCTATGATAACATCCTTCCACAACCAGGAGTTTTGCAGATGTGTTGAACCACTGCTTCAAGCATACCTAGACTACCCTTAATGGAGTGATGACAATTGTAGTCCTATGCATCTGGAGAAACTTGGAGGATACAGATCATACAAGGATATTTTCAGATACAATGGCAAGGGATTCTGAATGTTGTGTAGGGTGTGCTCCATCCACCAACAACTTTATGTCGGGGCTGGGTTTCCAGTTTAGTGAGTCTGCCTTCCACATAAACAATGAAGTAATAACCATATTGGACACAATCCATAAGGGGGCCTCCTACACAGTTCTCATCTCAGTTAATGGGAGTTATCTAAAAGGATTGTGGTGAACCTACTTCTCTATTATACCCATTGTTTTCTAGGTTATCTTGCAACTTTTAATATACATTCTTACTCTGCTTTGTATGATGAAAATATATACTGCCTATATACATGGTGTTTTCTAAAGGTGCGCTAGATACACCCAAAATTAGTACACTCTATATCTAGATATTCATATTGTGTTCATGCAACAAGCAGTAAAATAAGAACAATCTGCTGATAGATTTGTTCACCATAGGACATATGTGATGGAAATTTTCCACTTCTGCGTTGCAATGTTCATCACTGGCAAGATGATAACGAATGATGAAAATGCAACAAAAATCAATATTCGCAACTTTTCCACACTTGAAATTTATATAGGTGTACTTCACAGTTTATGCAAATTGTGTTGAAATGTGTTGCCATTTTCTGTATTTTTATTATTCATTGAGATAGGAGAAGGAGAGCCTCTATATCCTATCTTTCCATTGCAATATTGATCAAGACAGCCAACCATTATTTTGTTTTGTTTTTAAAACTATTGTCTTTTTGCAAAAATTACTGAAACAGACATAGAAAATAAAAAATAGGAACAATTAAAAATAAGAAAATATTTTACAGCAGAAAAATGAAAAGCACTAGTTGACCTCAAAACCAAAGCTGATTAAAAGTTATCCTTACCTGACTTTCTACATTGAACCATGGTTTATTTCTCATAGTATGTATTCAGAGAGTGGTATAATGGTTTGGGTGTTGAACTAGGATATCAGGAGACCAGGGATCAAATCCCCATTCAGCCATGGAAACCTACTAGATTACCTTGGGCATTTCTAGCATTTCAGTTTCAGGAGAAGACAAGTAGTAAACCACTATTGAATCAATCTTGGCAAGAATGACCCATGATAAGTTCACCTTACAGTCACCATAATTTGGAAATGACTTGAAGGCACATAACACACATATTCTTCACTTTAAAAAATATATATTTGAAACCAAGCTTGTTGTTTTGGCCTTCCTATGGTCTCTGTTTATGATGGACTCACTATTTTAAGGGCACAAACACTGGACAACATCTAGTGAACATGTGCACTTCTGGTTCTCTGTAGTTCTTCAACATATTTCTCAGTCTGTGTTCCAGCAAATGGTGTTTGTAATTGTGGGCTATTATGCCATTTGTGCTCTGGAATAGGCATCTGCTATTTAAACAGAAATAAAAAAAATCATACTGGGTTTTCAGTTCAGCTCTTTCTAGATGGGTCTCATCTCCTTTCCATATCTTGTATTTTCTTACACTATCCCTTAGACCAGACCTGAGCAATTGCCGACCCTCCAGGTGTTTTGGACTTCAAATCCCAGAAATCCTAACAGCTGGTAAACTGGCTAGGATTTCTGGGAGTTGAAGTCCAAAACACCTGGAGGGCCGGCAATTGCCCAGGTCTGCCTTAGACCCTTGTTCTTTCCCATTATTTCTTTTCTAGCACTTAAATTTATGTGAGCACCAGTTTTAACTATATGAATGTTAACATTTTCTTTCCAAAATTCTGGAGTTTCATTATTTTTTCTCTCTTTTTTCTTTCAGGGTTTACAATGGTTGACACCGAAATGCCGTTTTGGCCCATGAACTTTGGAATTAGCCCTGTCGACCTTTCTGCAATGGATGAACATTCACATTCATTTGACATAAAGCCCTTTACTACGGTTGATTTTTCCGGCCTTTCTTCACCACATTACGAAGATCTTGCTCTGGCAAGAACTGACCAAATGGCAATTGACTACAAATATGATGTGAAATTTCAAGAGTGCCAAAGTAAGTTGGATTTTTATTACTTGAATGGTTTAACCTTTAAGAGGTCTTTCTAGACAAGGGGTGGGCAATTACCGGCCCTCCAGGTGTTTTGGACTTCAACTCCCAGAAATCCTAACAGCTGGTAAACTGGCTAGGATTTCTGGGAGTTGAAGTCCAAAACACCTGGAGGGCCGGTAATTGCCCACCCCTGTTCTAAACCTTTCAAATAAATATGGGGGATGATATAGTTTCAGCTTTATTTTAAACCAAATACATTAATAAAATATGCAGAAAATGTGCTTGTTCTTCAAAGAATATAATGGCATGTCAATATGAAGGAAGAGGGCATACTTTGAATCAAAGTTTCATTTTAATATTCCATCATCTGACCAATGATATCTCCTTTATAAGGCATGGCTAGAGATTTTGTGATTCCCTAGACTGAGACTGTAGCTTCCACCATGCCTTTTAAGTGCCCATGTTGACTAGGGCTGATGGGAATTACAATCCAAAAACATCTGCAAGGGCCCATCCTATAGTAGTTTGTATTCAAATTCTTTGGGGGAAGAGGGATGTGGACTAGATGGCTCATTAGTCTATGATTCTGTGGCTCTTTGACTGTGAGGATTAAAAGAAAATGAGGGAAAGAGAAAATATTGTATTCATGACTGTGCTGTCACACGTTGGGCCTGTAGAATGGCTGTTTCTAGGACGTGACTTCTGTTTGTCCAACGGGACGCCGGGGTGCCTCAGCTGGAAGGGCCCCTTGGTTTCCCCAATGATAAAGTCTTTCGAGGCTTGAAATAGATTTAACAAGGTTCTTTATTTGGGCTTAAATCTTAACAAACTGGAAGGCTTCAAACAGGTGACTTTCTCAGTCTGCAGTAACAGGGCCGGCAAACTGGGCAATACTGGTCTTCTCCTTTTGGGGAAAAACCTATGACCCTTCCCTGGGCAATCTTTCTTTACCTTGCTGGTGTGAGGCCCCTTCTTCCGACTCCAAGCTGCGTTATGGATAGCCAGATGTCCTGTACCAAGCAAGGTTCCTGTCGATTAGCCAGGCTGTTGGGACTGTAGATGACCCCTTCACAAAAGACTGTGAAACTGTTCTGTATTTCTCCAGCAAAAGCTGGATCTGTGTTACCCCAGCAAAGCTGGTCTGTTACCCCAGCAAAGCCGTAAGATTTGATGCCTTTTTCCAAGTAGGAAGGAATAGGCTACCTTAAACCACATCCTCTCCAATAGAGTAGCTGTTAAGACTGGAAGGAAAAACATCCCCCTTCCCTCCCAAATCCTGGGGATACGGGCAGGTCTGCAACCTTTGATTGATTGGCAGCCCTCTGGGCCCGTAAATGCAAACTAAGAAAGTCACCTACAAAATAAAATGCAAGGGAATGAGCTCCTGCAAACTTGTAGTGCAACAAAGGGAAAACGGAGCCCTATTGGCACTGCTGTGCCAGAACAATGACTGCAAAATATGGCTTGAGATACCTGTTGCCAGTGTTAACATACATTTCACATTTGTAGTGACTTCTTCTTTTACCATCTGCCTTTTGTACAGACGCAATCAAGCTAGAGCCTCCATCTCCGCCATACTTTTCAGAAAAAGTTCAAATGTACAGTAAATCTCATGAAGACACCTCCAGTTCTCTAATGGCCATTGAATGCAGAGTGTGTGGAGACAAAGCTTCCGGGTTTCATTACGGAGTTCATGCATGTGAGGGCTGCAAGGTTGGTAGACTTAAATATGATTATCCTTTGTGGAAATTTGCAGTCATGTAAAAACTTTTATTTCAGTGATAAGGAACCTCTCTGTAGATGATCTATGATTAATGGCACTTGTAACTCAGTTAGGTTAGAGACATCGGATGAACCTCAGAAAGCTGTGAAATATCTATCCAGCGAGCATCACGTTTTGGGTGCAGACGCAAACAGTCTTACCTTCAATTTGGGCATGCCAGCAACCTCTGGGTTGATGCTTTTGTCCACAGAATCCTTTCTTCCTTCTGTTTGAAAATAATTTATATTCAGAGGATTTTAGATTTCATTTTACAAGGTTACAGATCCTCATGTGTGTGTGTGTGTGTGTAAAACATATTACAGCAAAATAGTGCTGAATCCCATGCCCTCATATTTCCATCAAAGCAATTCGATTTTATTCCTTTCATCATTATGATGCTGTGATTTAAATGACTTTAAAATACAAAACTACCAGTATACATGCTCATAGCATGATTTCTAAAATTGGATTTGGCAGAGCTGGTTGTTTGCCTGCTTCCATTAACATATCGAAAATATAGACACAATTGCAATGTACTGAGCATAGAGAAATGCTACAAACTACTGAACTATAACATGGCCTTTAAACCTGGGGAGAACATCAGACCTTTAGAGGCCTATGGTTTAAAATTACATAACTGCAGTACAGATGAAGCTGTATTTCACCTGTTCTGATCCTGTTTTAATGAACAATGTCCTCATTTCCTTTTAACATACAACCAAATCACAGTTTGAACTCTTAATTCATATAATCCTTTTTCGGTTTAGAAGTAAAGGTTTTAGGAAACATCAGATTTGGAGAAACCAACCAAACCCATAAATGTTTACATCTCTGGGGTTTTTCAAGATGTTTTTATTGTTTTGTTTTTAGTGTTTTAACTATATTTTTCTTGTTATATGTTACAGTATATGTTTTAAGTATGTTACTTTGTAATTCTCATTTATGCTGGGCTTGGTCCCCATGTAAGCCACCCCGAGCCCCTTCAGGAAGATTGTGGTGGGATATAAGGATAAAGTAGTAGTAGTAGTTATTATTATTATTATTATTATCTCTCTGGAGACCCACTCTCTCAGCTTTAGAAAACCCTGTGATGGCCTTGTAGTTGCCATATGTCAGAAATAACCTATAATCACATAACAAAAAAAGGAGTAAACCAAGAGGTGATGAATATGAAATTGTAGTACCGGTACTTAAAAAGCAAATATTAGACAGGAATTAGAGCAATTTAGGTGCACTCAGGTCTCTGAAATAAATTTAATTTTTTTTAAAGGATGAAATTCACCAAACACCAAAAGCTGTTCAGGCACTAACTTTTTTATTATTATTTTTCACTTAAATGATAAAGTTTTCACTTTTTAAGAAAGGTACATCAAATCATTATCTCACTATCTGTAATTTAAAATTTTAAGCAGATGTCAAATTCTTGCAGTTATAGCTGAGACAATAGATAATTGCTATATCAGTTATCTTCCATCTTCCCCCATTATCATACATATTATGTGTTTGTTACTTGGAATTGTGTTATCACAACTACATTCATAAACATATTCATCAGGAAGTAAGCTCCACTGAAACCCAAAGGACGTGGTTTAAAATAAACATAAATGAATCTTATGAAATACTACACTGTTCTGTACAAACACTTGAGCAATCAGAGTGTATACAATGTAAAAAAAATATTCTTTACATCTTCTGGCACAATTTTAAAAGCAGTATCTTTGGTATAAAATGAATATATGTTTTCCCTGTCAGTGACGCCAGTCACAGGAAGATTTCTAATGATCAATCTTTAATCCCCATCCCTTTATTCTTATTGAAGGGCTTCTTTCGTAGAACAATCCGGTTAAAGTTAATCTATGATCGATGTGACCTCAACTGTCGCATTCATAAGAAAAGCAGAAATAAATGTCAATACTGCAGATTCCAGAAATGCCTTGCAGTTGGAATGTCACACAATGGTGAGTGTATAATTTCTTTCTTTTCCCCTCCCTCCATATATATAGTACAGACCAAGTGGCTCGGATGGTATTAATCCACATTTTGGTATGGCACTTAAGGATTAAAAACAAGTTCAGCAAGTATAACCAGAAGCATCCGAGAAGGCAGCGTTGGTCCATTTCCTGAGCTTCAAAAGTTATTTTCTCCCAGAATCCCTCAGACAAGGGGACCAAAGCTTTTTATTGGTTGCATGGTAGGAAGGATGGTCTGATCACTTTTGGGAGGTCAAGCACCTATGGCTTGCTGCCTCTTTACAAAGTCAGCAACAAAAGTATAAATGTTATAGTTATTTTAAAAGTGCTTAAACAGTTTCTAAATTTACAACTTTATACATGGAATTTATTAAAAGATTATCTGTGGAATTAGTTTCCAAAAAGTACCAAATCCATCTGAACAAATTTTAAAGAAATCGAAAAAAAAACATGCCGAAGATATCTGTTTTGTTTGTTTTTTGTTTTTTGCTATAAAATTCCATTTTCTAAGCCCTGTACCAAAATGAGTCGATACATTTTGATAGTTTTGACCAGTACATAATACTTTACTCCTAGCCAACAATGTGCTGCCACCTATAACTCATTTTTCAATTATTTTTCAATTTTATACCTTTTGGAAACCGACTCCAAAAGGTATACTATATGCAAACTATAAAAATATCATTGCACAGCATTAACATCCAACTCCAATCACTTTCTAAAAGCCTTTATCCCTTTTTGTCTCAATCACACTTTGCACTGTTAGATGAGTTACTAAAACATATTAGGTGCAGAGTTGGAAATCTAACACCCCATGAACCAGTTTGCATGAATGATGAGAGTCTTTCAATTAAGACAGATGAGCAGGAAATGGTGTGAACCTAAACTCTTCGGGTATGAACCCACTGTGATTATTGTAGTATTATTTGGATCCCTGAATTTTCAAAACTGAAGCCAGAATAGATACGTGGTTGAGCACTAGTTTGCAAAACACTATAAAAAGTGTGACAGCTGGAAAAGATCTGCACTTATCAGCAGTATGCTTGCTGGTATTTTGCTTGCTGCGTCTGTTATACACAAGCAATGTTTATCATTCTTTATGTTCCCATCACTTCTGCTGTTGTCCTTTTCCTTAACTTCATTATCTTTTATGCTTTTTCTACCATACTGTACATTTTTCTGTTTCAGTACAAATTTGTGGAGTTTCATCCTTCTATTTCCAATGTGTTCCAATGCATGGAATCTGGACATTACCAAAAATTTATAAACTGATCATCTACCCCATTTGTTATATAATACTACCTGACTATGCCCTCTGGCCATTTTTCAATCCTGATTGTTTTGTCTGAATGTTTCCCATCAGTTTTTAGTGATAAATTATACATTAATTGTGTGATACCTCCATAAATTATAACAGAAATTGTAATTTCTACTGTTATAGTTTTTTGGATAAACATGGTGAAAACAGGCTACTAGTATACTCATGCATGTACATGGCTCATGGATAGCCACGGTCCAAATTTGTGGCTTGGAAAACTACCCAGTTGTCTAGTTACAATTCTCTTCTACTTCCCCGATCCTCTCTCCTTCTTTTCTATTGCAACATTTCTATCAAAGTGCACTAGCCTGAGCTAGCCTGGTTATTTGCATACTATTTTAGAAATCATTACTGCCTTTTCCTTGTTATCTGTCTCATGCCCCTTTTTCGTTTGTGACTAAGTTGCTGATTTGCATCAAATGGTAACAGGTACATTTTGAGGTGTACTGACTAAGTAATAGTTTTCTTACTTCATCTGCATGAGGAAACCTACCTCTGAAAAAGGTTTGAATCCTCTTAAAAATGATTTCAAATTGAAATCTACATCTGAAAATGTAGACATTGCTTGAAACAGAGTAGAGATTTCTGGAACTACATTCACATCACATAATTATTGTTGAAGGGACATGTTTATGGTAATGGCAGTGGCAATGTGGCTAATAGAGAAGCTAAAATAAAATTTACCATAAATAAAAGCTACCTCATATAGAGGAAGATAGGAGATCTGGTGGCTTCTTCAACTGGTGGCACCAGATTGTCCAATTGCTATCATGTCATCTCCAGAGACAGAATTGTGGGCGATGCTAAAGGATTCCTAGCTGAAATTAAAGTAGGTCCTCATTTTTGTGAAGGTTGGCATGCAAAATCCTTACAAAAGTAGGAAAACAATGAATTAAATAATGCTATTCTTTACCTGAAACAGCACCTTGCTAAAAATTTCTTGGTTGTCCAGTGCAACTTTGCAGTCAACTTTTGGCAGAAGTGAACATAGGGTCCTACTGGAGGTTCAAGAGATTCCCTAAAACTTTATCAAATTGTGTATGATTTACTGAGGCGGCCCTAGGTAATTTTAAGTGGTAGGCAAACATTATTTTGGCACCCCCATCTCATTTCCCCCCCAATAATTATAAAATTACTAATATTTATAACATGATAGATAATAACCTAATAAATATAAATAATTTATAATGAAAATAATAACCTAATAAACAGTAATAATTAGTGAATATAAATACAATAATATTAGAAAATACACTGTATAAAACTGTCTTGATAAATTATTATTCATTATTTATTATATTTATTATTGTATTTAAATGTTGACGGGATTACAGCTCCTACCAGACTGATAGCAGCTGGAGCCCAAAATCCCCACTCTTGCTTTACAGTAATAGGAAGTGTACATGCTTGACATAAGGAAATGCTTTTTTCCCAGGAGGTGGTACCCTCCTTGAGCTCCAGCGATGATGTACTCAATGGTACCAATATATATGTTACTTCAAACTGCTCCAAACCCATCATGCCCTCATCCCCTATTTAAAAAATAATAATAATTGCCTTCTAGGAGCACATGGGGGCAATTTGGCAATCTTATTGGCTGTTCTAAAGTAACATAAAATTGTAATCCATTTCCTGTGTTTGTTTGTTTGTTTGTTTGTTTGTTTTCTTCTGGGATAGCCTGGGAAGTTGCAATAAAACATGGTCAAGTTACATTCTGCACCTACTAAATCAGTGGTTCTCAACCTGTGGGTCTCCAGATGTTTTGGCCTTCAACTCCCAGAAATCTTAACAGCTGGTAAGCTGGCTGGGATTTCTGGGAGTTGTAGGCCAAAACACCTGGGGACCCACAGGTTGAGAGCGACTGTACTAAATCATTAGGCACATTTTGGGCTCTTTAAAAAGTTTTCCATAAGAGAAGGCTTCTGGGAGGTGGGGCTTGTGAGGAAGGGCTTACGCAGCTTATAAACTTTACTTTCCAAATCTCTGGACTAAATGGTGCAGAGGATGTAGCAGAAAATAGGAATGTTAGGGTGACAATGGAATATGAAAAGGCAGGGTTTTGGGGTCTATCTCAGTGCACATTCCATGTTTTTCATTCTGTCAATTTTTAGTGGAGAAAAAAGATCACCAGTATTTTACTTCTTTGTTGCTTATGTTTCTTACATCTTTGCCAGAATGTTACTTTTTGCCCCTAGATGTAAAATCTAGTAGAGTTCTTGAACTGTGGTGTACTTTAATACAAAACAATCATGTGGGCCGCTTGGCAAATGTGCCTATGAATGTAAGTGTAAACACCAGCCAGCAGCCCCATTGATTAAGAGTGGCTTAGACAAATTGGGGTGGAAAAATGGTTGGTAGGAAAGGAATTAAGCAATATTTCTGTCTCCAAACCCAACACTTCTGTGTCATGATCTCTCTCTTGCAATGCTGTATTTCACTAAAAGAAATTGCCACTGGGATTTAAAAGAATGCATTTGTGCATAACATGTAATGGGCCCTGTCTTAGCTTGAAAATTTTAAGAGCCTGGTATATTGTATGAAACTATTTAAAATAATCTCCTCTACTCCAAACTCATCATATGAATTCATGGGAAATTACTTAATATCAGCCTTCTTAAAAGCAAATTCTAAAGAAGGTTCTGTAGACTTTGCTTGTCAAAGCCAAATGAAAACAGGAATAGAATGTCATAACATAGAGATGTGTATAATTCAAAATAACTGCAGACAAGACTGGGAAAATATCTTCTCTGTGGTTTTTGCTATTCTCAGTTTTTTTTAAAAACGTAGTTTACTGACGCCAAAAGGAAATCACAATTTGGGATGGTAATGGCAACAATTCAATTGCAATGAGAAGTATTTTCTTGAATGTGATCTTTTCTTTTCTTTTTGAGGACAAGAATCTTACTTTTAAAATATGTTTGAGTGATTTCTTATTTTAAAAAATTACTAAGTCATAACATCATCTGTTAGGCTCTAAGATTCCTATTTGGCATCACAATATAAAACATGACAATCAATGCAAAGATGTGTCAGTTGAATTGAATTTTTGTCCATTGAGTAATTGAATAAAATCTTGTAATTGTGCTCGTTCTACTTATTTGCATTTGCTGATAGCTCAAGACAATCCCCTTGGATACAGTGTGTTACCACCACCACTATAGCTTCATAACCATTTTGTTAATTTTTTTAACCAAATTATTTATTTTATTTATTACATGCATTTCTATCCTGCCCTTCTCCCCACAAGGGAGAATTTATAAATTGATTTATACATTGATAGAAACCTGTGTACCACATGTGTTAGTATATGCCCCTCCTGATCAATTTAGTAACTTCACAGCAGGAATAAGATTTGACTGTATAACTTTCCTCAAGACAAAACTATAACCTAAGAAGGATTTAGGTCTGCCATCAAAAGACAAAAGCTGTGTATTATGTTTTCTTGTAAGCCTCCTGTCCAGTAATGTCTACTACAACCTTATTCTATTCAAAAAAAATCTATACCAAATCCTAGTACCAGTGATAAAGGTTATCTCCTATCATTTTCCCATTACAAACTTGGGACTCAAGGTGGAGTAGATTTTTCAACCACAGGCTTGTGTTTTCTGTGTTTTCCACCATCAGGAAAAGACAAATGTGCCTCCTGATTTCCTTCCCTGGTAACCTTCAGATTTGATTCTTGTGATTCTAATTTATTATAGATATATTTCTGGGGAAAATAAGTAAAAGTCAATACTGTATATATTTGTGACTTCACTGGTTATAATTCGAAGACTATGAATAGGTGTGTGCTTTAAATTTTCCGTACAAGAAGTGGCAACAATAAATCGTATATTGAGTGAAAGGAGTAGCTCTTGGATCCTAAAAATTATGCTATCTACAAAGCATGTCTGAAATATCAAATCCATTGAGTACAGCATAACATTAAGACTACTAATCATTGACAGAAATAAAGATTTCCAGGAATAATTTAAAACAATTGGAAATGTTCCAGCGAATGTACACTGTGGCAAATCATATTACCTGTTTCTCTCATTTTAATCTGAACAGAGCCTTGGGAAAATTACTTTTAGACTAGAAGCCTTCCCAAATCCCAAAGCCAATGTGGCAAATTCTGAATCTCATCATATTCTTTTTCATATTTTGGTCAGGGGATCTGAAACCTCCTTCAGCCACCCAAGGCAGTTCTTTCTTTGTTGTCCGCAAGTGGGCAATGGAAGAAGCACGATAAAGAGACACAACTTACACTCAGATCCGGTCCTTGTGGTTTATAGTACTAATCTAGGAAATTCTCAGATTGTTAAAGCTATTATGTGCCTTGCTATGAGTTTATTGCAGGCAAATACAACAGTGTTTCTCTGGAACAGAGGAATTGTCAGTTGCCTGCTTTGTTAAGGGCTATAAAATTTGATGTTCATAGAAATGTACTGTCGAAATAAAGACTACAAACAATACTGTCACCACCTGTAGAAAACACCCAGCTCTTCAAGGATAGCGAGAAGACAGCCTGATCCTGAGCCATTGTGTATATGCTTACACCAGCCACCTGTCTATTCTAATAAACAGAAGTTTGGCTTGAATCCAAATCTTGATCACATGAGTTACAATTACAAACCATGTGATTTCTGTTGGATGGGTGAGCAGAAGTTGATCAATCCATCAATCAATCGATCAGCCCTTTTCCCAAAAGTGGGACTCAGGAAGTCATGCAAACTAGATGCAAACAAGCTCTGCAGACAGCAGGCACCATTAAAAAGGAGGTAACCCATTCTCAGCTTTCATCATCATGCACACTCCTACTATCCAGAGGTGACTGCTGTTGGCAAACTGAAATAGACTGCAGAATGAAAATCTTCACATTTCACTTTGAAATGGTGCTCAGTTTTTTAAGGGCTGGGGGAAAATATTATCTTCATGATGTTCAAGTCTTTTTCTCAAGGAGCAATGGGAAATCCAGAAAATAAAAAATCATGGCGAGATAATTCAGCTAGTAGATAATATATGGTGTGATTTCCATCTTTGTGATGCTAAGATCTCAAAAGATCAACTGTGCCTGATCGATCGCATTTGCTGAATCAGCATGTTTTAAAAACCAATCCAGACATGGCAGGTAGAAAGGGATAACTAGAAAAGAAAAAAAAATCAAAGATGGCCTTTGTTTTTTTCTCTCCTCGTACTATGTTATTTGAAACATCTCAAGTCATAAATCCACACATCCTCATTGAATTAAAATGGCATCATGAAAGCAACACAACCTAAATATACTCACTGAAATCCTCTTGTTGAAACTGAATACCATCAATATTTATCATTAATGAGGGAAGTTTGTTTAAGAGATAAAATGATACCCCCAATATATTGGTCAATCCTTTTGTATAAGATGACTAGTCATGGTAACAGGCAAGCCATAGAAAGCCTTCCCAGTCTCAGAGAAGATTTTGCAGATTTCAGACTCATGTAATCATAAAAAGAAGACAAAGCAGGAGAGAGATGTTTCTTCCACATTTACAGAGAACCATTGCTCTGTGGGCCAAGTACTGTTGCTTGACAATGATTACCCAAAAAAATGCTCTAAAGCGTATTGACTGCAGAGAAGCATATTTGAAATTAATGAAATTTTACTACTGCAAATTGTTTACACCTCTAGCCTAGGAAGGAATTAATGGCCTGCTGGTGACGGCCTGCATCGCTTGTTCATTCCATTTCATCCAAAATGCTGACAATATTTTTAGCCATTCACCCTAAAAGAGTAAGATCAGTATTTTGGATGCTGGCTTTATTTTCAGACAGGCTTTAATACTTAACATATAAAGCCCCAGGGTTTGGAGAGAAACATATCCCCCCCCCCCCAAAACCAGTGGCAACTTGACAATAATTTCTCATTGGCAGGGGTTACTGACAACTGACTGAGTATACTATCCGTTGGGAGAGAAAAAAATATTCTGCAGGCTAGAGCCCAGAACAAAGATCAGCAGGGAATTATCCAAGGCTTTTTATTGGAGAAATATCAGGCATGGGATATTTTCAGGAAGCGGCCTAAATTTATACTGTCCTTTCTATCCTGATTTCCTTTCAAATGGTGAGATGCAAAATCAATGCAAATAAATCCTGAAAGTAGTCCAGTGGGATTCCTTTGGAGTAGGATCCCCTTGGGAGTTAACTGTAAAATAAATATAGGGCAATTGAGATCTAATCTTTTCCAATGTCCCTCAATTTAACAATTACATGCTCAGTGACTTCTTTTTTATCTATCTGTTGGAGCCCCTGGTGATGCAGTTGGTTAAACCCTTCTGCTAGCAGGACTACTGACCAATAGGTCAGTGGTTTTAATCCAGGGAGAGCGGGTTCAGCTCCCTCTATCAGCTCCAGCTCCCCATGCGGAAACATGAGAAAAGCCTCCCACAAAGATGGTAAAACATCACACATATGGGCGTCCTTGCAGACAGCCAATTCTCTCACCCCAGAAGCAACTTGCAGTTTCTCAAGTCACTCCTGACATGGAAAAAAAATCTGTTTTATTAAGTATGTTTATATCTTGCCTTTCTTTCAACATGAAATCCATTGCAGTGTTCAACTTTTTAAAAAACTGTTAATACAAAGGTTAAAACACAATTAAGCAATATTTCTTTTTTAAAAAACAGAATTTAAAAATAATATTAAAGGATATTTAAAAACATAATAAGTTCAAAAACTACCTTGGTTTTGTAATTATTTCAAGGTGTAAGGGCAGTGATATTTCTGACCTACAACCAACTGTAACCAACTGAGTGCCAAAGACTTACTTAACAGGAAAGAACTAGGCAACCAAAGTGTGGAGACTGTATCAAGTGATCGTGCTATTCATAAGGAGACAATGGTGGACATTGGGTTTATGGATTAAATGTTTTACTTTTCTTTATTAGAATACTCCCACATCTCATTCTTCCCTTTCCTCTCCCTCTTATTTTCTCTATTTTTAGAGTCTGAAATCTTTTGTTCATAAAATTGTTTACTGATATCCATGTATTGAAATCTTGTCATGCTTCTGTGCACTCTTAGAGTTATTGACTCTCTGCACAAACACTTACTGATTACCACTTTTACTTGCATATCAGTGTAGAAAACCACAATTAGACCTTGGCATCTTCCAAATCACAATTCTGTCTTTGTGCCTGCATGGCAATTCTGAAGAGGGACATACATATATTCCACCCTTGTGAGTCTGAAGTACACTACAGATGATGTTAATTACGAACAATCCTAGGTAAAATTACTCTTTCTACTACAGTACCCCGAATTCCCCTGCCAGCATGGCCCCTATACAGAGAGAACAGATGAAACATCTATTATCAGTCCAGAAGAAAGGGTACCTGCGTACCCTTGGTACCAGCTTTCTCCGCCTTCCTGCACTTTCTGGTGTAATCCCAAATTATTTCTCTGAGAAAGCAGGAAACAGCTATATGAGCATGCTTCTGTAATGATTCAGACCCCTTGGGTCTGCCTTCCAGCAAAATACTCTGAATTCTCCTGGGGAGCTTTATAACTAGCCAACAACATGCAAACTATCTTTGTGTAGCTTAGATGCTATCATTGACTATTCTGTGAATCCTATCACTCCATGTGCATTTTATGGGTTGGTCGTTTCTTTCCACTCTTCTTAATGCACTTTTGCCATAAAAATTCCATTCTGTTCAGCTGCAAAAGATCATGAAAAAAATATTACAACTGATAATTATGATGTTAACTGATGTTAGCGTGCAGTTTATCATTATTGTGTCATTTGTCTTTCTCCCCCTCCCCTTCGCCCCCAGCTATCAGGTTTGGGCGGATGCCACAAGCTGAGAAGGAGAAGCTCTTGGCAGAGATTTCAAGTGACATCGACCAGCTAAACCCCGAGTCAGCTGATCTGCGATCCCTCGCCAAGCTCTTGTATGATTCATACATCAAATCCTTCCCTCTGACCAAAGCCAAGGCAAGGGCCATCTTGACAGGAAAGACAACAGACAAATCCGTGAGTTTTCTCTATTTTCTGTTCTCTTCTATGAGGCCAAAAAAACAAAAATACCATACAAGCAGACCAGTATTTTTTTTAGCAAACAAAAAATCCTGCTGCATTGGTAATTACACATTTCAGCCTATGGCAGAAACACAGGAAATGTTTTTGATAGTGTAAGTAAACATCATTTGAGGAAAAAAGACCGTAATAAAATATTTGAATCCAGTACAAGAATGTGAAGGTCAGCATAACCTTTCTGGAGTTGTTGAGCACCACTTCTTCCTGGACTGTCACCCCTTTTCCATAGGTTATCTCCCATATTATCCAATAGAGCTATCTGTTACAGAATGAGCTGTAACACCCACTTCAAACATCATGATAGCCGGTATAACATATGCTAACTGGGGCCCTTGAGATCCACTCTTACATGGCTACAGATTCTGACATTTCCTTTTCTTTGCTTTATAGTGGGATTCTCTGCAGAGTTTAACATTTTATATTATAATCATTGATATCCTTGTTTGGACTGTAAGAGGAAGTCTTCATTATGTTTAAGAGAACTCCTGGATACATGGGCTTCACTCTTAACTTCAGCGGTACAAGGAGCTATTTGTGATATGGAGCTTTGCTATCATTAAAAATTGGTGGTGAAATAGCTTAGATCAATTCATTAAAGCAGGGTTAGGAAATATGTCGCCTTCCAGGTGCTGCTGAACTGAAGCTCCCAGCAACCCCCACACTAGATGCACTGCCCGAGACATATGAGAATGGCAATCAATGACAATTGAAGGACTGCATGATTCCCACTATTGCATTCAAGACATAATCCTATACCCAGCTGAGTTAAATGTCAAAGACCTCAATTTGGTGCAAAGGTCCAAGATGATACTATTTTTAAAAATAAACTGAAAGGTTCCCCCAATTATCAAACATTATTGAATTACTGGGTTGCTGTGAGTTTTCCAGGCTGTATGGCCATGTTCCAGAAACGTTATCTCCTGATGTTTCACCCACATTTATGGCAGGCATTCTCAGAGGTTGTGAGGTCTGTTAGAAACTAGGCAAGTGAAGTTTATATATCTGTCCAGGGTGGGAGAAAGAACTCTTGTCTGTTTCAGGCAAGTGTGAATGTTCCAGTTGGCCACCTTGATTAGCATCTAAACAAAGGATGCCTGCCAAAGATGTGGGTGAAACGTCGGGAGAGAATGCTTCTGGAACATGGCCATACAGTCCGGAAAACTCACAGCAATCCAGTGATTCCGGCCATGAAAGCCTTCGACAACACATTATTGAAATACATTGACTCCAAAGGTGCCCTTCTGTTCACAACGGGTACCTTCTTTATGCTTTCTTGAAAAGGCATCTTCAACAAACAGAACTTTGATCCCAAGCAGATTTTATGCACAAAAGCATAAATGAATAATCTTGGCAAATAAATGTGAGATGTATTTAGGAAATGCCTGCTGGGTAAAACTGAAGGCTCATCTAATCCAGCGCATTAATCCAACCAAAGTTAACTAAATGCCCCTAGAAAGCTCAAAACTAAGGGCCCTTCCAGACAGGCCTCATATCCCAGGATCCGATCCTAGGGTTTCTGTTTATCCTAGATTATCTGGCTGCGTGGACTCATATAATCCAGTTTAAAGCAGAAAACCTGGAATCAGATCCTGGGATATAGGGCCTCTCTGGAAGGGCTCTAAGACACAAGAACAATATCATCTTCCACTCTTATTGAACTGTTGTTGATGTCCTTGGATAGAACACATGATATAAATATTTTAATAAATTAATAAAATAAATCACACCCACAGGCACACTTCCTTAAGGCTTGTATTTCAGATGCAGGAAACTGGAAGGCTCTGGTTTCCGATAAACTACTACTGCCCAGCTGGCTGAGGTTCATGGGAATTGGAGACAAATGACATCCACAGGGCTAAGCACTGTTTAAATACTACATAATCTGATCTGCAACGGTGTTTTTAAATAATCCACTCAGAATTCAAGTTAAGATCATTAGCCTATAATTCCCTGAATTCCCTTGCTCATTTTTTAGACAGTAGTATTATATTGCCCCATGGGTGGGAGAGTCCAAATTACTTTAGCATAGTTGAGGTTGCTCAAACTAACAGAAACTCATCTAGAATGTATACCACTGGTCAGAATATGATAGTGTCATACAATCGAGAATGAAAATAAACATAAACATGCACAACAATACTAAAGGCATTTTGACTCTCCCACCAATACATTTCTGGAGCATTTGGGAACTGTCTGAATTATTTATTTTTCGAATGGTGAGGAATTTGTGTGGAAAAGGGGGAAGGCAGTTTGTCCAGTTCAGTGAAGGAATGTCCACTTAGATCCAACCCATTGTTTTCAGAAAATAATTTCTGATGTCAGGCACTGTGTTAAGCTAGAAGCACTGTACTTCCATAGGCGCATTTTCAAAATATTCCTGTTAGAATTCTTAAAATTTAATTCTCTCTCTACAAGTGCAAAGATAGAAAAAGACAGTGCCTGAGGAGATGGGGCAGAGTCAAATGAAGAGGAGGAGGCCACATTGAAAATTAATCTAAAAACAAATCAGAATAATGACCTAACGTCTACCTGGTAATGAATATGTATAGTCTCTGTGATTCCTTTCCTTTTCATGATAGGAGATAGCTTTATGATAATGACTAGCCCTTTTGAATTTCTCTATCTTATTCTGCCTCCCTCTACCATCACAGTAGTGGACAATGAATGGTGTCATTAACCTACTCATAAAACCATTAAACGTATCACTGTCACTTTTTCTGTAGAGGGCATTTATGGATCTAAGGAATGGGCAACTCCTTTTCTCAAGCCATTTGTGTTTAGCTGCAAGCTGCACGTTAGAGATTGTTCTCTGAAGCACAAGAGTGCTCATAATTGGTATGGAGGAAAGGAACTGATTACCACTTACAAACAGTTTTTATCTGCAAAACTGTGAGTTTTATATAGGCACACAGACAAACTTATATTGTCCTATCTCCCAGTGTTTTAAAATTTCAAAATTTTAAATCTTTGATTTTGGCCCTGCCCATGGTAATCGTCTTTAGTGTCTTAATGTTTTGATTTCATATTAATGTGTTGTTTTATTTACATTGGTTTTGTATTTTAAGTTAATTTTTTAAATATTCTGTTGTGCTCTTGTGTTATATTGTGCTTATTGTATTGATGGGTGTGGCCTCATGTAGGCCGCTCCGAGTCCCCTTGTGGAGATAGTGGCGGGTACAAATAAAGTTAATAATAATAAAAGTTAATAAACTATCTGCATCTGATGCAACATGTATATTTTGTGGCTGGTATTTGAATGCCTGTGTCCAAGTGCAAGAAGCAGCTCTGAGGTGGATTTTATGCATCACCTCAAAATAATTAAAGTAAAACTCAAAAACCACACTGTCTATAAGGTTCTTTTACTCTTTAAATGCTTTTCATTTCGGACTATTTATTTATTATTTACTACGAGCAGGATGGGTTCTCTAGCCTTTTGGCAACCATCCTAAGAGAAGGAAAACTCTAATTTCAAACCCGGGCAGATGGTGCTCGTCTAACGCTGTAAGGTCAACCATCTAGAAAAGGAAACTCAAATCAAACCTATGACCTGAGGACCTCGCTGTCACCGTCCAAGCTTGCTAGGCCCAGGCAGACGAACCTTTGGTTTAAAGGGTGAGGCCAGTTCTGTGCATGCTGCACTCCACCAGAAAAATCCATTGCATAGGCTCAAAAACACATCCAACCTCCAAAAAAAGCATAAATGTGCTTGTAGAAAGCGTGGGATGAGTCCTTCCGAAGTATCTTCATTCGCGTAGTAATGCCAGAGAGACATTTACTATATTTATACCCCACCCTTCTCATCCCGAAGAGGACACATAGTGGCTTACATAATTTGGTACAATTTGATGCCACAATTCAACAACATATAAACAAAACAATATAAACAGTAAAACAGATAAAACAGATAAGTATCATAAAACTTAAACACAAGGTACCTAGTCCTGTCACCATCATTAGTGTTATTGTGCCAATTCCATATTGTGCTACCCGAACACCCAAGTACATAACCAAGTTTTCATCCTTTTTCTAAAAACCAAGAGGGAGGGGCCAGTCTGATCTCACTAGGAAGGCCTTGTCTTTCATCCCCACCAACTGTGTTTGTGATGGAATAGTCTTCAAAGGCAGCCCCACGTAGAGCACATTACAGTTGTCCATTTGAGATGCATATAGTGTGTCAGATATTACGGTTACACATTTGTAAAAGCAGGTTGAAATTGCTTAACATTTTGCAAAGTTTGTAAAAGGAAGAATATCAATTAAAATAACATAATCAGATGTGATATAGTTTATGGATTGCCTTTCTGTTTTCTACCTTGAATTGATAATGATCAGACATTTATGTGAACAATGCAAGTGAAATGTAAGGACAATTTATGCCTCATACATGTAAATACTGAACCTGAATTTTGCTTTCTGGTTCCGAATCCTTTCTGTTTTTGGCCAGAGGTAGGAAACCATGGCCTTCCTGATCTTGAGGGATCCCAGCTGCTAACTTAGCCAGTGGTGAGGGCAGTGGAAGTTGCAGCCCTATAACATCTGAAAATCTACAGTTGCCCACCTCTCTTTAGACATATAATATGGAAACTAATACTGAATTAGGTGTCTGAAAGTCAGATATTGACCTATGCTAAGTTAAAAGAATATGACGCAGTTGGCCTTTTCTTGTTTCATGAGAAAAACAAAAATTGAATATCAATTTAACAGTAGTGAATCTGGTTTATAGACCTGAGATCCTGATGTCAATGTTAAGAAGGAAATAAGGAATTCAGAATTTCAGCACATATAAAATGTATCTGCAAATAGTATATATTGCTGTGAGAAACCTTAAGAGTATTATAAAACATTGTGGCCTTATTGTGCACATTAAAACATCATAAAACACTTCACATTGCTTACTATATTGCTGATTTCCTTGTGTATTTCCTGCATTTATGTTTATTTATGCATTTATGTTTATTTATGCATAGAATTGGCCCGGTTTTATTGCGCCCTTATGTATTAAACAACAGCATGGATGACTTTTTCAATCCAACAAGACTTTATAGTGTAAAATCCAAGTATTGAAATATAACATGGGTGGTCTGTAAATCAACCTCCTCAAATATGAATGACAACACATCTTTTGTATATTGTATCAGAGTAACATTAACTATTAAACATAAGACGCATGTTCGAATGAATTTAAGCATTTTCTATGTGGCATTAAATCAGTGGGAGAATTCAGTAAAAGTTGAAATCAGTGGGACTTTATAGTGCTTCATGCTTGTTGGGGTCTGTCTGATTTGTACATTATCAGAGTCATTTTGAACCAACATAATCTGGTCTCAGTATAAAATTAATTACAACATGAATTCTCCATGGATTTTGCTATCTTGTTTTGAAGTTATGGTGAAAATATTTTGAAATGTTGTAAAATGTTTCCTGTATAGCTATGACTGTTGCCTCTGGGCATGATACTAATTCATTCATCAAATTCTTGAGAATTCTCCTCTTGTTCAGATTGCTTCTAAACAGCATGGTCAGTGACATAATTTTTTATTTAAAAAAATGATGCCATGTAATAAAAATCTAGAGGGACTAGATAGCAATTTTCAATTATTGTTGTGAAGTAACTTAGATTTATGGCAATCCTGTGAATAAGAGGCCTCCAAGTCACCCTATCAAAAACAGCCCTGCTTAGATCTTGCAAAGATAGAGCTGTACATTCCTTGATAGAGTCTAGCCATCTGCAATGCGGTCTTATTCTTATCCTATTGCCTTCTGTCCCATCAGGCATTACTGTCTCTTCTCGTAAGTCATGTCTTCCTGTCATATTTCCAAAGTAAAACAGTTTAGTTATCTTGGCTTCTAAGGACATTTCAGTCTTGATTTGCTCTGAGATCCATTTATTTGTCTTTTTAGTGGTCCATTATCTCTAGCACATTTCACATGAGTTGATTCTTTCTCTTCAACCTTCTTCACTATCCAGCTTTAACAATCGTATATGACTTGTTTGGGACCAATGTGGGTTTCTTACATCCCATATTGTCCCTTTATGAGGGAGACAGGGCGGCATATAAAACAAAGTAAATAAACTAAAAAGCCAGTGCTTCAGCCAGTGTCCCAAATTGACTAATTAATTACTTTTAAGATAGATTGTGTTGATATCTTCAAATTCAAGTAATTACATATCATATATCCACAGGTTCTGTGTCCACAGATTCAATCAAACATAATTCAAAAATATTTGAAAAAAGCAGTACACTATAGCTAGGTATTGATAGGCATACCTTGCTTTAGGGCCCTTCCACACCGCCCTATATCCCAAGATATCAAGGCAGAAAATCCCACAGTATCTGCTTTGAACTGGGTTATCTGAGTCAACACTCAGATAATGTGGGATTTTCTGCCTTGATATTCTGGAATATAGGGCTGTGTGGAAGGGCCCATAGTTTCCCGCAATTTCACCGATCCTCAGGCTCTCTCCATCACTGGTTTGAGTTGCTTCCCATTTTATTATAATAGGGCTTGTGTATCCATGGATTTTGGTATCCACAGGGTGTCTTCAAAACAAACCCCAGTGAATACCAAGGGGTCACTGTATTGCCCATATTTTTGTATTTCACTAATTTTGTTTTTATCTCTCTGGGTTGTTGAATTTTGGCTTGTCTATTTGTTTTATTATATTTTCACATTGCCCTTCTTAAGGGTCCTCCAATTTTATCCTTGTATAATGTAGATTAATTTAGTTACATTGAAATAGTCTTTGGCTGAAGATGATCCAGTAACATCATAACTGATCGCTCTTCCAAATCTAAAGAATTGTGAGATTCTTAAGATTTCGCTCATTGTTGTTGCTTCTGTGTCCTCCTGCTATGTTCTTTTGGGGGCTCTTTATAGCGGTTTATTGGATCTGAATCGGTATTTGTTGGGATTTTTTAATTGGTGCATAGTTTGCTATGATAGTTGTAAGGGCAAATTTTCTCCCAATTTTATAACAAAAATAATAGAGTTATAATACCATTTCATGGCTGCACAATAGCATTGTAACTCTTTTCAAAAATTAAAAGTATGAGCGGGAAAATATTATTCTGATAATTTTTCGATTTTTTTAAAAAAGAAACCCACAGCAATTGCTGCCAGATATTGACACAAAGTAGACTGGGGCAACAGAAACATTGTTCAGATATTTACAAAAGCCCAAGAACTAAAACAAGAGATACTTGTTGTGTTATGTAAAACTAGCAAATTCGTTTTCCTCGTGTAAAAAAAGGCTTCGCTGTTGTACAAAAAAAGAAAGCTTTTTAATCACTAAAGTAGTAATAGTCTGGATTGTACTGTAATCAGTGCCGAATTTTGAAAGAACTGGTGTTATGTTTTTGGTTGCAAGGTTTTCATGCATGTTTTGGGCTAGTTATGTAGATGTCTTAGAACATCTGCCAGTCACCTTGTGCATGTGTGCTTATTTGAACATTGTGAGTGACTCTGTGATGTTTGATCATCATATCATGGTAAGGTCCTGTTTGTGCAATTTATATGGAGTGCATTCATAGGACAATGAACTTTCAGGAACCAGTTGCCTGGGTAGAATTTACCAGCATAAAACTAAAAATGGAAAAAACAAGTCCCTGTAAAATGGCTTGGCTTTATTGAGTTGACGTTTAAAAGTACTATAGCCAGAGTAAATGCACCCATTCAGTAAATAATGAGTAAAACTTTTATTATTATTTGTACTGCAATGGACTTTGTCTTCTAAAACATCAAAATGGTTATGATAGACACAATTTAACATTGTGTTCCTCCTTTTGGTTGTGCCCACATCTACATCACATGTCAATGATTACTAATGGTCAAGTCGTTTGTGCAGTCTGAAATTACTATATAACCAACTTTTCTCTGGAACATACAACACACTCTGGCACGGCAAGATATCCTGTAGGTTACAGAGTCCGTTTGAGCTTCTCTAGTTTGGACTGGTTTGCGATGGGTGTTTCAAGCCCAAGCATTTCTTTGCTGATCCAGAAACTCCTGTAATCAAAACATTAGTTTTACATTTTCTTGGCTGTTGTGAAATAACCTACATCTCACAGTACTCAGTTACTTCAGCACAAGTGGATTGAGGCTCATGTTGTTAAATAGATCTCTGTAATTTGTATCTATGCCTTCATTCATGTTACAGAGCAATTAATAGGAACAGATGTTATCAATTATATATTGCTTGTTGAAATACAAGTTCCTGCTAATAACCTGTGTGTAAGTTAATATTAAGCAAACTCCTTGGGTTGTACTCAGTGCTGGCTTCACAGATGGAGAAAGCACCTATCCTTGCACAAGGCATAGCATCAAGTTGCCTTGGATCCTCCCTCCTTGTAGTGTAGCCCTGTGAGCCAGATCGCATAGGGCTCCAACGGGGCCTCCAACTTTAAGGAACAGCTTTTACAGTAGATCAGGGCTGTCCAACTGGCGGCCCCGGGGCCGGATCCGGCCCCGTAGCCTGTTGGACATGGCCCCACCTATGCCCTCAGCCGCCATTTTTAAAAAAAAAATTTAAAAATCGATTTTTTAAAAAATGGCTGCCAGGGGGGAGGGGGAGGCGGGGCAGGGAGGAGGAAGAGAGCTAGCTCCTTCGGCGCCCCTCCCTACCGGGGGAGCCACCGGCCACCGGAAGGCAGAAGGCGGCGCCAGAGCAGCGCGTCACAGGCCTGGCGTGACGCGCTGCTCTTGGCGCCGCCTACTCCTTTTGGCGGCTCCCCGGCCTAGGAAGGAGAGGGGCCGAAAGGAGGAGTAGGCGGTGCCAAGGGGCAGCGTCACGCGCCAGGCCTGTGATGCGCTGCCGTTGGCGCCGCCTTCTGCCCTTTGGGTGCCCCCTCCTTCCTAGGGCAGGGCCGCCGAAAAAGGGCAGAAGGCGGCGCCAAGAGCAGCGCGTCACGCCAGGCCTGTGACGCTGCTGCCGGCGCCGCCCTTCTGCCCTTTTTCGGCGCCCTCCCTTCCTAGGGCAGGGAGCCGCGAAAAGGGCAGAAGGCGGCGCCAAGAGCAGCGCGTCACAGGCCTGGCGTGACGCGCTGCTCTTGGCGCCACCTACTCCTCCTCTCAGGCGGCTCCCCCGGCCTAGGAAGGGAGGGGGGCGCCGAAATGGAGGAGTAGGCGGTGCCAATAGCAGCGCGTCACGCCAGGCCTGTGACGCGCTGCTCGTGGCGCCGCCTACTCCTCCTTTTTTCGGCGGCTGTAGGAGGGGGGCCCTGGACCCGCCAGAAGTTGGACAGCACTGCAGTAGATAAAGCAACAAGATCTGAATTGGATACCCTGGCTTCCACTAGTCCAAGTGTCAAAGGCAGGTTTGCAACATAGCCCTTCATCAGTGGTTATGCTAGGGCTGGTGGAGATGCAGTGTAACAACATCAACTTCATCAGACAGAGCTGGGGGAAATGGGGGAAATCAAGAGAAATCATCTTTGCATGTAGAATCATCTTCTTTAAAGAAAATTGAGAATTTACTTTTTAAAGCAGACACCTCTTCTCTGGGCTTCTCTCCTTTCACTCTTAATCTCCTTACTCTCAATCGCAGAAGTCCAAAAGCTACCAGGCACTAAAATGTATTGTAGCTGGTTTAAAAGTGTGGGAGGGGGGGTTAAAAAGCTAGCAGTAGTGCAATTTCAAGAGCCAATGTTACTATAAAGGAGAAATGACAGGCAAAAAACAAATTGTTTCTTGAAATTGCAGTATTAAATTAATTTTACAAAGTGTACCATTCCTGACTTATGAAGCAGGATTTTGGAAGAGAAATGGAGTATTAATGCTCAGTAGGAGACCACCACATAGGAATGCCCATTACTCCACATCACTGAAGCGATTCAGTGCAGGCAAATTTGACAGATCCCATCCCACATCTTTTCCCCCACTTTCTCCCGTTTCCACATGCATCAGGAGCTTAGAGGATGCTTTCTAACCAGCTTCATTTGCGCCTGTTTCCCTACACTTCAGAAATAGTTCACAGACAAACCAGCACAAACAAAAGGCAGAAGTCCCCTTACATCTAATGATGGGATCTGTGTTACTAGGAATGGTTTTAGAAGTGTTTAGAAAGGAGGGAAGGGGGGGGGCTTGCATGTGATGAGGTCTCTAGAGATAGACAAGTTGCCTATCCCAGCAAAGCTACAATCAAATACAAACTTGGTTTTAAAAACAGTTATTCTCAAGTTTGATTTATTAAGCTGGCATGAGTATTGCAGATGTGCCTCCCATTCCTCAGTATGTTTCATTGCATGTACTGTTGATTTTAAAGAGAACAGGATGAGTTTGATATGAATATTCTTTAAACAATGGTCACAGATGTCATATGAAACACACTTGATATACAAGTATCAAGTTCAAGAAATGGACTTGAGTCCCAGGGCTGGAAAAGGAGCAGGGATATACATAAATAAAATAATGATTAGATTATAGTGTGTGACATGGCCTTACCTCAAGCACAGTAATTCTTCAATGGTTCGAATTCACAGATTCACTAATGTGAAGTCATCAGGTAGTGTCAAGACAAGCAATTGCATAAAGACGCCCAAGAAAGCTTATGCTGCAATAAACCAGTTGGCCTTATGATGCCACACGACTCACTTTTTTCTTCCCTTTTACAGCTGAAATCATTTGTGAATGCAATTACTGTACTCTAAAGTTTATCGCAGAAAAATGTACCCTGTTTTTAAATGTTACTCTTTTTTTAATAAACAAGTTTATATTAGGGGAAATTATGTCTCTGTTTACAGTACCAAAAGTCACTTTGTTTTCAATGAAAAACTTACTTTCTCCAAAAGTCTAGTTCCCTTGCAAGCAAAAATATTATGGCTCTGTAGAGGTTACGCTTTTTACCACTGGTTGTTTTTAATTCTCTCTGAGAGATTATCTTCCAAAATTATTCCCCAATTATGTCAACAGAATATATACCTATTGCTTCTTAGTTTATTTTTGTTCTTCACCCAAGTTTCATCATTTCCACTGTGTTTACTTTCAGTAAGGAAACATGAGAATTAACTGATGGTTTCTTTTTTTCAGCCATTTGTAATCTATGACATGAATTCCTTAATGATGGGAGAAGATCAGATCAAGTGCAAACATTTGGCCCCAATGCAAGAGCAGAACAAAGAGGTGGCCATCCGTATCTTTCAACGCTGTCAGTTTCGCTCAGTAGAAGCGGTTCAGGAGATCACAGAATTTGCCAAAAGCATCCCAGGCTTTGTGAGTTTGGACCTGAATGACCAAGTAACCCTCCTGAAATATGGTGTCCATGAGATCATCTACACACTCCTGGCCTCCATGATGAATAAAGACGGTGTTCTCATATCCGATGGACAAGGATTCATGACTCGGGAATTCCTCAAGAGCCTCCGGAAACCTTTTTGTGACTTTATGGAGCCCAAGTTTGAGTTTGCAGTCAAGTTCAATGCACTGGAATTAGACGACAGTGATCTGGCAATATTTATAGCTGTCATTATTCTCAGTGGAGGTAAGTGTGACAGAACTATTCTTGTTCTTGGGCTGGAATGAATTTTGAGCCAGGAATGCAGTTTTTGACTGCCAAGCCAAACCCAGCTTGCTGGCTATGTATTTTAGCCCACCATGTATTTAGGACTTCCTGTTTTTGCAACCTCAGACAGGAAATGAAAACAGGGAAATTCCTGAGTTTCTGGTGCCCTTTTGTGCACAGTTCGGGAGTTGCATTCAGTCTGTTGGAACAAACAGTGGTTAGACCCACCTTAAGAACACATACTGCATTCATGTCAGACATTCTTCCAAGGTCTTGATTAATATTATATATTTTCACTGCATGGGTGGAGGAAGGCACAACTAAATGAAAAATCCAAAGGTGCACATGATGCAAAATCTGGGTTAGGATACAATTGATAGGGAGGAGGAAATGGGAAGAGGTAGTAAGCCAAATATTACAGATGCTCTCAGAATGATCTTCCCCACCCAGAGTGTGGGAAAAATAGTTCAGGATTTCCCTTTCAACTGCTAAACTGTGAAATTGTTCTTCTGAAGAGGTTCTAAGCATCTTCTAAGGTCTTGAGCCTTCTCTGCCAAAGAATGCTGATGCCTCACAAAATACAAATCTCAGGATTGCATGGCAATTAAATTAGAGGTGAGGTCTATCAAATAGGAACTCGATGTGCTCCTGAAGCAGCTTCACCCTTTGGCTTTGGTTCAGCATTGAGATTACTGCATTACGTAATTCAAATGCATAACCCAATTTTGGCAAGGTGATTTAACCAAAAAAGGTAAGCATTAGATTCATGTAAATACAGTGGTTTATATGGCTCAGACTCAAACTTTGGTAAGTGACCAAAATACCCATTGACAGCATCTATCTACACAGCTTAGTATCCACAGGCCCTAGTCAGGCCTTGACTATTCAGACTGATCATATGAGAGAGCTTCCTGCTCCACACAATCCATATTTAAGGAAGAACATTGTCCTGTGCTTTAGCATGGTCCTATATTCCTTAGTTATCTGTTAATCCTGACTTCTGGTTAGTTCTCAAATGCATTTCTTGGTTTGACCTTCAGGTTTGACCATTAGTTTTCTCTCAGACTGCTACTTCTAGGGCAGTGCCAATCATTCTGGTACAAAATATAGTGTAAGAAATTGCCTTACACCCAAGGCAAAGTAGCTATTAGAATTCCCCTCCAGATTCTGTGGCATTGGCATCCTGGAAGTTGTGATCCAGAAAGTGTTTTCTGTAAGCTTTGACCATGAGTCAGAGCTATTGTTACTTCAGCAGAGGTCTCTTCATTTTGTAACTAATGGTGCCAGGGGCTAATCCTGGGACTGTCCACCTGCAAGACATGAGCTTTACTACTGACTTGCAGTTCCGTGCCAGAAACAGTGCCAGGTTTCTCAAAGGTATTGCTTATGTCCTCTGAATTCCCACTGTTGATCTTCTGAGCCAATTTGTATTGGCTTGTTTTCTTGTACATTGTTTAGCAATGCTTACCTCATATCCAGCAACCCCCAGATGCATCTTTCTATCCCTTTCTCCCCAGATATGTTTTACATAATTTGCCTTATGTCAGATTTAAAATGACTTAAATATTATTTGGTGCTTTTCTTTCTTTTATTTAAAATTACAGCACTAGGGAACATTTTATTAGATTATTAAAATAATATTTAACAATTACATGCACTGTAAGAATGATTTTGCATGAGGAAGATTTTAGAACAAGTATATTTTTGGATTGTGTGCATAATATTTTAAAGGCCAAAACCAGCTTTCAGAATGTTAGTAGATTTTTCTCATAGTCTGGTAACAGTTTGGTTGAGAAACAGACTGCTAACACCCTATTCTTACTGTACAAGTATTCAGTCTTTGACCACATAATGGGTTCTGTATACAAAATGTTTTGTTTTCTAATTTAGAAAAGAACGTTGTATAATTAATTTAAAATGTAGGGCTAAGAATATAATACTCATCCAGAACCTTAGATTTTCTGAGCCAGAACCATCCTCTATAGTAGTGGTTCCCAACCTTTCTAATGCCGTGACCCTTTAATACAGTTAGAATCATAGAATTGGAAGAGACCTCGTGGGCCATCTAGTCCAACCCCCTGCCAGAAGCAGAAAAATCACATCAATTAAACATCAAGCCTCTGTTTAAAAGCTTCCAAAAAAAAAAGGAGCCTCCACCACAGAGGCGATCAATGGGGGCAGAGAGCTCCACTGCTGAACAGCTCTCACAGTCAGAAAGTTCTTCCTAATGTTAAGGTGGAATCTCATTTCCTGTAGTTTGATGCCACTATCCCCAGGGCAGCAGAAAACAAGCTTGCTCCCTCTTCCCTATGGCTTCCCCTCACATATTTAAACATGGCCATCAGGTCTCCTCTCAGCCTTCTCTTCTGAAGGCTAAACATGGGCTTGTTCTCCAGACCCTTGAGCATTCTGGACACATTCCAGCTTGTTAACATGACAATTGGACACAGTAGTTCCTCATATTGTGGTGACCTCCAACCATAACGTTATTTTTGTTGCTACTTCATAACTGCAATTTTGCTACTGTTATGAATAATAATGTAAATATCTGATATGCAAGATGTATTGTCATTCACTGGACCAAATTTGGCACAAATATCTGATACATCCAAATTTGAATACTGTTGGGGTTGGGGGGGATTAATCTTGTCATTTGGGAGTTGTAGTTGCTGGGATTTATAGTTAGCCTACAATCAAAGAGCATTCAGAACTCCACCAACGATGGAATTGAACCAAACTTGGCACACAGAACTCCCATGATCAACAAGAAATACTGGGAGGGTCTGGTGGACACTGACATTGAGTTTGGGATTTGTAGTTCACCTACATCCAGAGAGCACTGTGGGCTCAAACAATGATGGATCTGGACCAAACTTGGCACAAATACTCAAAATGCCGAAATGTGAGCAATGGTGGAATTTGGGGAAAATAGACCTTGACATTTGGGAGATGTAGTTTCTGGGATATGTAGTTCACATACAATCAAATAGCATTTTGAACCCCACCAACGAGATAAACTTCCCACACAGAACCCCCATGATCAACAGAAAATACTGTGTTTTCCGATGGTCTTTGGCAACCCGTCTGACACCCCCTCAAGACACCCCCCTCAGAGGTCTTAACCCCTAGACTGAGAAACACTGCTCTAAAGCTAGGTGTGAATTACTACATGATTATAGTACCAGTGAATTATTGTGCTGGTGCAAAATTGTTAAAGCATTAATATTAAATTACTATTTTTATTTACTTTATTGTACCCTACCTTCCTCCCCGAGGGGACTCAAGCCACGTTTACTTAAAATATTAAACTGCAAAGACAAAACAAGATATGAATTTGTGCCATAAATTCTTCTTAACATGCGATTATTACATTTAGTTTTAAATTAAAAAATAAATTAAGCATATTAAATTGCCTATAATGACCCTGGACCTGCAAATTCTTCCCCTGGTTGTCCTTGGACAAGCCTTATTTTCTCATCCTTAAAAACAAGGCAAAGGCAAAACCTTTCAGAATAAATATTGCTCAGAAAAACCCATCATAGGTTCACCATAGAGTTGCCATAAATCTGTAAAAACTTACAGAACAATTGGCAAAGCCCTTTAAAATAGATTTAATGTTGTTGGTTGAAATTGCCATTTTATTTAGAACTTTAGTTTAGAGCCAACTTTTTGGAAGGGGAATTGATTAAGGATGCTCTTCCTCTTCCCTGCTGGATCAGAAACATTTTGTGCGCGGAGAGGGCCCTTCCGGCCAAAGGAGGCACATGTTGGATCCAACAAATTTAATTTTGCACTTACTCTTCTTAACATACAGTAATTTGTGAACCTTGATTTTTTACCAGTACATGAACAGTTGATTATAAAATCCCTCTTAAAAACAAACATGTCAATGAACATATCAAGAATATCACCGTTTCTGCCTTTTTGGAATTATTTTTTGATCGTCTTAGAATAATAGAACACATGGTAATCATATGGAGAACTGATCTCTGGCCAACACAAATTTTGATTCCTCAGATCTGTTTCCAGGTATATTTAACCTGCTGATTCCAAAAATGGCACCATTTTCCCCTATCAGCTAATTTTTGAGATACAGAAGATGTGCCATATACCTACAGTCTTCATCACATTCATCAGCACACCCATCATGGATATGGTTATCATAACCATATCTAAGAAACTAGAGCTGATGCTGCCTATCGAATGCTATTTTCTGAATCAGTTCCCCAAATAACCCCGGGAACAGGCCTAAAAACCAAGACACCAAGATTTTTATTTATGTTAAGCTGTGTAATACACTTCTCTGAACCCGAAACCTGATTTGCGGTGTACTCATTAAAGCGAGGCACACAAGTGCTGAGTCATACCAACAGTACGACAAAGGCTCCCAGCCAAGTCCTGATTCTTACTCTAAATGACTTTCAGTAGCATTTGCTATAAGAGATAAGAAATGCATAGGAATTCTGCCTGTGTACATAAAACATAAACTCATTCTTATGGACCTTTTGCAAGTGAATGATTAACAAAAGGCATGGTTAACACAGATTTTTGAAGAATGAAACTGTTCTACATTGAGAAGAAACGTCCTTCTAACACATTTCCCTCTATTTCATCCCAACATCTGAATCTTATCACCAGGCATTGCCCCATAATCTGCAGTGTTTCAGAAATAGTTTTCATTCTATTGATATTACATTGCCAGTGGTCTTGTAAAACTATGTATTTGTAAAGGGGTGTGAGTGAGTGAAACAGAGAGAGTGAAACAGAGAGAGTGAAACAGAGAGAGTGCACGTACATGCATTTTTAAGGTTCCATGGTATTTCATTTCTGGCAGTCCAAGGGTGTATCTACATTATAGAATTAATGCAATTTGACACCACTTTAACTTTCATAGCTCGATGCTATGGAATCCTTCTCTATCAAGGAGTGCCGGTGACTCACCAAACTGTAACTATCAGAATTTGATATCATTGAGCCAAGGCAGTTAAAGTGGTGTCGAACTGCATTAAGTCTATAGTGCAGGGGCACTTTCGGGTGATTTGTCTATTCTAGAAAGCTTCATATTCCAACTAATGTTCAGGGAAAATAATGTTTGAAAATTATAAAGATTATATCGGTGAAGGGAGAAAGCTAATACAACCAGAAATAAGTTATTCTGCCTGATTTTTTCCTTACCAGATACACACATGTGTAAAACAATGTAAGGTTTAAAGTGCATTATGTTATTAGCCATACGACATATTAATCCAGGGTTCAAACAAAGCTGGCCTACTATGCATAAACATGCTGGAGTGTGGTACTTGCTCATTCCCACTTTGCTCATTTACACAGCTTAACAAAAAAAATTATTGGTGTCTTGGTATTTAGGCCTGTTTTGGGGGTTCTTTTCGGTATTGATTCAGAAAATTGCATTGGGTAACCCATATCAGCTCTAGTTTCTTAGTTGTGGTTATCATGGCAAGCAGGAAAAAACTAGGGCCAATAAGGGAAAACTGGTAACATTTTTTGGAATCAACAGGTTAAATATATTCAGAAACAGTAAATGGGCGAGCAATGGGGGCAGGAAAGTGAGCAAGCAGGGGAAGGTGAGTGAGCAGGAAGAGACATAGCAAGTGGGGTGGGTGACAGCTCACATGCCAGGGTGCTGCGTTCCCCTCCGGGCATGTGTGCCATAAGTTCATCACCACTGGTCTAGACCAGTGGTTCCCAACCTGTGGGCTATGGACCATCAGTGGTCTGCAAGAACAAAAATATGGCCCGCAGCCTCACTGTTACTACATTGTTGCAACAAGAGCATCTGGTCTCGCAAAGCCCTCTTATACTGTCGAGGCTTATTAAATATGGTTTTCTGTGGGTGAGCAGATGGTGACTACTGGATGGCATATATTCTGTATCAGAAACTAGAGCTTATGTGGTCTATCCAATGTAGTTTTCTGAATCAGAACCCCAAATAACCAAACCAAATCTAAAATTGACCAAAAACTGATTTGTAACCCTTTTGGTACTGATATTGGAGAGTGGTCCCTGGTCCAAGTGGTCCCTGGTCAAAAAAAAGTTGGGAACCACTGGTTTAGATCCTTTGTAAAATTCTAGGCATTAGATAATGTGACTTCTTAAAGCCTGATCTGGAAGCCTCCTTGATCTTATTTCAGAAAATATCATTTATGTTGCAATCATATACTGTACTCACTCAACTGGGAGTGGACCCCACTGTGATGCTTACTTCTGAGTGGAAATGCATATGGTTGCATCATTCCGTATTCATTCTTCAATGAGGCAAACCAATTAAGAATTCTCGACTATTTCAAATATGATGCGAAAGGAGTGTTATGGACTTCATTATGTGAATTATGCATCTGTGCCGAGGAGTCATATATTCATTTGTTTCAGTGTACCCCAACATTTCATCTCATCTTGTTTAAAGCTGTATTTTATTCCAAAAGCCAAACTTGTAAGGTCTCTTCAAATTTAAAGAATTACTATGTCATTTAGTAATCAAGTACAGTATAATTAGTAGACCTAAAAACAAATTGAACACATTGGCACTTGTGGTTGTGCCCATGTTGTGCAAATTGACTTCTATTCATGTAACATAATACACTTCCAATGTCCCAACATGCTGCATATCCAAAATCTGCTATTGAGAATCTCTCAGTGTTCTTGATCAATTTCCGGTTCCACTAGATGCCCCAAGTATTAAGCCAGTGCCTATTTTCCTGGCATGCAGATACTATGGAACTTAACGTTTGATTGTTAATTTTATAAATACTAAATATAGAGATCTTTCTTTATGATCGTTTTGGTTTCCCAGAGCTTTCCCTTTCTTATTATATTAAAACTAGAAGTCTGATATTCCTTATATTCTTGGGCAAAGTACAAATTAATAGCTAAAGCAAAATTTCTATTTCTGCTGTGTAGTGTTCCTAATAAAGCAGTGATGTGTGGCTTCCAGTTTTTAAAAAACCTACGTATATGTTCTTACTTGAAATGTTTAAAAAGAGCTTTAAAAGAACTACAAGGCATATCCGTTCCTAGCTTATAGATTATCCCACTCCTTTTCTCCAGAGTGACTCAGTCACTTTTTAAGTGATTCATAGGATTGGACTGTAAATCCTGACAGGAACCAGTTCAGCCCACGTATCCTCCTTTAAATAAAGAGAAATAGCTGTGATATGATAGACTTGCTTTTTTTAAAAAAATCCTTTATCTGTAGCACAAGGCATGAGGAAAATACTTTGAAAAGTCCAAATTACAACTAAGAGTCAATTTTATCAATGGGGAGCTTTGCTGAACTACTAGATTTACAGAACTACATTTTTCATCTTCTCATTTTAAGAGAAGTTTAAGAAAGGGCTACAGAAATTGACTTTTTCTTCACACAGACTCTTGTCCAGAGCTTAAAAAACAGAATCATTCATAGTATCGTAGAGTTGGAAGAGAACTTGTGGCCCATCTGGTCCAACCCTCTGCCAAGTAGCAGGCAAATTGCATTCAAAGCACCCCGAATAGATGGCCATCCAGCCTCTGTTTAAAAGCCTCCAAAGAAGGAGCCTCCACCATACTCCGGAGCAGAGAGTTCCACTGCTGAACAGCTCTCACAGTTAGTGAGTTCTTCCTAATGTTCAGGTGGAATCCTTTCCTGCAGTTTGAAGCCATTGTTCCATGTCCTAGTCTCCAGAGCAGGGGTGCTCACACTTTTCCAGCATGCGAGCTACTCATAAAACAACCAAGTCCCAAAAATCTACCTACCCACTACTCAAGAGAGCCATAAAAGCAAAATATTAGGAAATTTATTTCAGTGAGAGCCATATAATACATTTTAAGACTGAATTCAACTAAATGTGAGTATAATAAGCCCTTGAGCATTCCTCACAAAGGGCATGGGGGCCATACACACTATGCCTGCGATCTGCCTGGGATCTACCAGGATGCCCTTCGAGATCTACCAGGATGCCCTTCGAGATCTACCAGTAGATCACGATCTACCTAATGAGCACCCCTGCTCCAGAGCATCAAAAAACAAGCCTGCCTCCTCCTCCCTATGACTTCCCCTCACATATGTATACATGGCCATCATGTTCCTTTTAAGAAATGAAATATTCTGCATCAGCCTTTTCTTGGTCTCCCCCTAACTTTTCTTTTGTAGGGAGCTTTAATAATGTGGGCATTTGTGACAAAGCTAAGTTGTTCTTGTTTCTTTATTTGTACTTAAATATTTCAAGGCTGAGCATTAGCATTTAGATCCTGAAATGGCTATAGGCCACTTATCCAAAGTCAAGGGCAGCTGATACTAAGCCAGAGGTTCCCAAAGTTTGGTTCTCTGATGTATTGGACTTCAACCCTCAGAAACACGGCCATCTTGGCAAAATGTCAGGAATTCTAGGACCTGAAGTGAAAACATCTGGAGGCCCAAAGTGTGGTAGCAACAGCTATTCCTGTGCAGCCCACTGAAATGGGGTGTACACTAGGACTATAGAAACAGTGGGGAAGGTATGAAATTATCAGTGTGTCTCTAGACTTCTAAAACTATTCACACATAGAATTCCTATTTACAGGGTTCACTTTTCCTTAGTCATTGTCTCTGCTTCTTTTCTCTGGATACCTAAACTGTATTTCTGAATGCTCAATGGAAGTGTTAAGCTACTGAAATGCTAGAAATTTGGAGACTGAAGGAAAAATTAAAGGTGGATGGCAGAATTTTTATTTGAGACAGTGTCCTTCTCCTCCCTCCCCAATGTATCCCATTTCCTTTTAATACATAGTAACCCCAGCCAGGCCCATAGCCAGGATTTTGATTTTGGGGGGGCGTGAGTTTGATTCGGAAGGGGGGAGCTGAGTCTGAGAGGGTCTACCCTAGCAAACCTTTTTTACTGTTATCCCAATACCCCTATGCATATGGGATATATGCAGCATGGTGATCAGATCATAATATGAATAAACATAACAGCTTAAATAATGTACCAGTAAGGCCTTCTCTCGCAAGCCACCCTGAGAACTTGGGGAGGGGGTGAAGCCCCTCAACACCCCCCCAGCTACATGCCTGATCCCAGCCCAGGCAGCAGAAGAGTCTTAAAGAGACTACACCCAGTCTGCCCATTTAGCTGGATGGCTTAGCCATAGTTTTACTTATTAACTTAATTTATTGCATGCATACAGTGGATTTCTGGTAATCAAGATGTCATTTTCTGTTGCCAAGTAAGTTTAGAAGAAGTTATACATTAGCAGCAGAGGCAGCAATAAGTCATTTTCAATTGTTGTTATAACATGAACATCCTGCACAGCTTTAAGCAGTGTTTCACCATCTATTTGGTTCTCATATTTGTTGAATTTTACTGTTTATTATCTTAAGTTCAACGTGAAGCCAGCAGTTAGCCTTCGCAGAGCTTGGGTTTTGAAACAGGGATTGCAAGAAAATTACCCAACAAAGATGATCATAGAAAGGACTGATAGTTGGTGCTTTTGTTTGCCTTTCCAAAGCTTCACCAAACGGTTTGGGACCCGCCTACCTTCGTGACTGGATCGCCCTCCATGAACCAGCTCGAACCCTTGCTCCTTGCGGGAGGCCCTCCTGTCGTCCCTGCCAGTCTCACAGACTTGGTTGATGGGCACAAGGGAAAGGCCCTTTTCCACTGTGGCCCCCCGACTCTGGAATTCCTTGCCTGGAGAGATTAGAAAAGCCCCCATCTTGGAAACTTTTTAAAAAACACCTGAAAACCTGGCTTTTCCGCTGTGCCTTTGGAGAGTAATTATCTAATCTCTACCATTGCTCTCTTCAGTGCCACGTTCTTGGAGTTATCCCCCTCCCCCATGTAAAGGGTACTATTTCACTTATCTCACCCTGAGTTTTTAACACTTTATATTTGTGCCTGTGGCCTGCCCTGTCCTTGTGATTTTAGATAGCTAGTTATATACTGTTTTTTATTTATATGTATGTATTTTTATTGTGTTTATTGTTGATGTTCTTGATTTTATTTTGTTGTAATTTGTTGTTTGCTGTTTGGGCTTGGCCTCATGTGAGTCGCCCCGAGTCCCCATTGGGGAGATAGGTGCGGGGTACAAATAAGTTTATTATTATTATTCATACAAAACTAAAAATACATAAGGAAATGCCAGCAAACAAAATGCAGTACAATATGTATGAAGGAACAGAGTTGGGTGTATGTAGAAAGAGAGTCTTGGGAGGAAAAGATAGTGATTTTTCTATCTATTACAGTGCTTGAATTCCCATCCAATGTCTCCTTGAATGATTTCCACTTGCTTGTGAGAACATGGAGATGTTCAGTCATTCAAAATATTTTAATGTATTCTTTTGAATAAGTGCAAAAGGGAATGTATAATATCCGAAAGGGCAAGTAAAATACACATAACGGTGTTGGTGCCTATTAAATCACACAGAAAGGGAAAAGTGGGAAGAAAGGTCTAGTCTCCTTTGACCCATGAATAAAGGATGGTGCAAGAATGGCAACAGTTGTGACAATAAAGCAGGAAAGGCAAGGCATGAAAAGCAGAAAGGCATAAACCCTGATGAAGCTTTTTAATATTAAAGTAACTCCGAATCCCTTCGGGGAGAGCAGGCAGGATATAATTAAAGCTTGTTGTTGTAGTTGTTGTATCATTATAGGTCTAAGAAATGCACCATCCATTCAGTTGATTCAAGAGAACTTCATAAGAAAAGCAAGACTAGCTGTGTTCAAAATCCAAAGAATTATTACAAGCCACATTCTTAGAAAAGATGTCTAGGATGGTGCTCAGACTCATATGACACAGTGTGTTAATGAGAACATTATTGTCATCCTAAAAATACTTATTGCACCTCTTCCAGAGAAAATGACCGGAGCATAAGTATTTACTGGCGTGTTCATCTTAGGGCTGGAGGCTGCTTTAGGAATTTTGCTGAGTCAAGAAATATGCATCTTCCTATCTCCTGATTCAGTAAAATAGTGTTCCTTCTATAATAAGCAGTTTATGTATGATAAAAACTAACAAAAGCCCTAACTCAGACCTGTTTATATCCATCTGCTACAGTGGTAATGCCTTAGAAATCCTGCAGAAGCCCCTATCAATACAGTTTACACGTGTTAACGTTTTGCTTTGTTTTGTTTTGATCACTTTAGATCGCCCTGGATTACTCAATGTGAAACCCATTGAAGATATTCAAGACAATTTGCTGCAAGCTTTGGAACTCCAGTTAAAGCTGAATCACCCTGAGTCATCACAGCTGTTTGCAAAATTGTTGCAGAAAATGACAGATCTCCGGCAGATTGTAACGGAGCATGTGCAGCTGTTGCAGATTATAAAGAAAACGGAGACAGATATGAGCCTTCACCCACTCCTACAAGAAATTTATAAGGACTTGTATTAAGAGCCATAGAATTTCTAATCCACTGACATGATGTACGTTCTTCAAATTGCACTATTCTTTAAAAGGGAAAATATTACATGCCAAAGAAATTACTGTGAAAAAAACATTTACAAAGACAGAGCTTTACTATTATAGATCTATTTTATGCCTATTGTTTATAAAGACACATTTACCATTTGCTTTTAATATTAAAATATCTATATCAACAAACTGTTGGTAGTTTCCAGATATTTTTCTTTCTTTCTGTTTGTTCAGTCTGGTGAAAATTATCACTGAAGTTGCTCATCTGTGCAATTAAAATTCGGCTTCACAATAAAATAAACCCTTTTTCTGACAAAATTTCTGAATACTTTAGTAGTGATGTGCTAAATCACTACTAAGCATTAACACCAGTGCAGGGTTACTGCATCATCCCAGGAATCGCCTATTGGCTACATGAGCCTTGATTTCTTTTTTCATCCATTTTTGAATTCATATGAAGAAAGAGAAGATGATACATTTAAAAGACCCAGAATCAGTCCGTTGGTGTGATTTTGGTGTTGGAATAGGACTTGGAATAGTTACAGAAACTCACTGCACAATCCTGGACAAATCATACTCCCTCTGTCTGAAAGGAAAACTGCCAAATCCCACCTAAACAAAAAAAACTAATCAAGAAAATGATGGTATCAGATAGGTCACCATAGGTGGGAATTGACTTGAAGGCACATATGAATGGATGACAGCTCTAGTAATGCCAAACAGACTTTAACATAAGCTGGTTTTGAAGATCAGCCTATTGAAATGTAGTCAGGATGCCTCTTCCTACTGCCCAAAAAATTATTTCATTTTAATGCAATATGGACAACAATATATGAACATAGCCCATGTACATAACATTGGCATTGGATCCTTGCTCTGTATGTATTAGTATACTGTAACAATATAACATGGGCTCTTTATCTTCATACATACGTTGTTGTTCATGTATGTTGTTATGCACAAGTTCAGTTGGCCTGCTTTGATAAATATCTTTCCTCTTGTGGAAATGAGCATGAGACCGGGACATTGAATATGCTTCTGAAATTGCCCCCAAGATTGAAAACATTGTGTGTGGTGGTAGCAGCATGGATGATCCTTTTGATCTTGGCAAAATTGGCAGTGGGATCTCTTCATGAGAGTGCCCTCAAGCAAACCGAATGTTGCAAAGCAGCGGGGATTTTTATGAGGGCAGATTGTGCATGTTTCTGACTACTTTATTCAGGCCAGACACATAGTATTACTGAGTGGCAAGTTGAGGCAAGTCTACCATCTGGGATTCTGAGAGAGGGAAATGGTTGTGCGCTGGGAAAAGGTGGTGACATTTATTACCTCCTGAACTGGAAAGGCCTTTTTTCATGATGTTCAAAGAGATCACACCCACCTTCAGCACAGACACGCATTTGCCCTTTTGGTTTATGAGAGAGAATTTGATGGGGAATTTGAGAAACTGATTTAAACTTCAAGTACAAGAAGTATAGTCCACTTCTTCCCATAAATTGTGTAAGAAGTGGCTTGGAAAACCTTACAAATAAAGGGTTTATTTGGAATACTGCAGTGGAGTGGGTATTTTAGGTGTTGTAGATGCATTTCAGTGGTAGGCATCATGCAATTGGATGTTGGATTACAACTCCTAAATTCCTCTCCATTTGGTATCCTGACTCCGGTTTATTGGAAATTACAATCCAACAAAATCTGGAGAGCTGCATGATTGTCATCCAAAACACAGATCAACACTGTTCTGGAGAGCTCCAGCTGTTTCATGAGTACTAGGTAGCATGCCTAGGAATGTAAAATAAATTTCCCTAAAGACTTTATGGAGAAATAAACTGTTGTTGTTACTGTTGTTGTTTTTGTTTATTTCCATTCCACCTTTATTCTAATAATGGGACTCAATGCAGCTAACATCATATTAAAATAATACAAGCTAAACACAATATACAATCACAACAAAAGGGTAAATATAAGATTAAAATATATTTAAAATTAAAATAATCATTAAAAGTATTTAAATCCCCACATATAAACCATTACAGCATCAGCAGCCCAACCTGTAAAGGCCTGGAAGAACAAAAATGTTTTTACCTGCCAATCAGGAGAGTCATCCTGGATCTGAATCTCACAAGTCTAACTTTGCTTAGAAAGGGACTGACATCTAGTGGCTGAAGATGGTAATACAAACTGCAGTCTGATTTTAACTAAATAAAATTAATAGTTGTTGTCTGGTACGTACGAAAAGCAAAAATAGTTCTGAGATATACACCACTAGGTTCACATTAAGCACCCACATCAAGTTTCATTGGTTTAGATTTCATCATTTTAAACAGGATGGGCAACATGAAGTTTGCCTTCCCCAATTTTTCTAATATTAGATAACTTTAGTATACTCTGGAATTGAAATTTTGTGTCTTTTGTAGGAAGTCTATATTTGGAAAATAAATGAAAGCTGTGGATGTTTGAAACCAAATTTAGTGCTAAGACCTGAGTGCAGTATACATTTTGTATAAAAGAGAATTTCTAGATCATAATACGAGGTAAAATGTATTGACATTTAGACCAGTTTGATTCTTAAAGAAGCCTTATAGTAGCTTCAGTTTTCATGGAAATGAAGATGTTTGAGAAAGCAGCAATTTATTCTGAAATCTTTAAGCAACAATATGCATAACTTCTTAGCTATACAACTACATTTCAGACATATCAGTGTTTGAAAAGAGGAAACAGAAGAATTTCACAGCGGACTTTTGGTGTGTTTTTTATGAGACCATATAACCACAACAAGGAACTGGTGACAGTTTCTAAAACTCCTACTGTTTTCTCATGTGAAATATTATTATTGGATTGGAGTTTAAATATATACTGTTTCTATGGGATTTTATTTATTAAAAATGGATGTTCTTTTCTGATTCTCCAAAGGTTATGATATTTTCAGAACCTCCAGGGCTTTGGGGAAAACGTTCCAACTCATAAATCAGTAGCTGCTTTTTGATCATGAGAGCAAACAAATGTATTTTATGACATGCAATTATCCGGCATGCATACGTGTGCATGTATGCTACTCTTTTTTTTAAAGAAACCTTACCATATTATGGCAGTACAAAAAAATGTTTACTTTCACTTATTATACTCTAGCTTAGTTTTTCCAAAGGAATAGCTATGTCATGAAGCTGATAGGCTGGTGTTCTGAAATGTGTAATGAGCACACACAGAGACCCTTCTCTGTCTTCTAGAAAAAGAGTCCTGATAAATTACATGTCCATGCTGCTCACTCTTTTGAGCACATCCCCCATAGAACTAGTAATCATGTCCATTTACTTTCTGGTTTCTTCGCAGGCGTTAATATAGGAATTCCAAAATTTGAAATACCGTACTAGAAAATTGGCAGGCTGTGATAGTAACATCCTTGCTTCTCATATTTTTGTTTACATAAACATTGTTTCATGTACAAAATTACCAAAATATAAAATTATCTTCGGACTATGTGTATAAGGTCCATAGGAAACACAAACATATGTCATGTTTAGACTTGGGTCCCATCTCCAAGACATCTCACTATGTACTCATATGCAAATACAGGTATTCCAAAATCCCTTATTTAAAAAAGCACTTCTGGTCCCATCCATTTTGGATAAGGGATACTCAATCTGTATTAGCAGGCCAGTGTTGCATATACTATTATCAGAATGAAAAGGTGTACTATTATACCAATTCTGGATATGAGACTCAGGGTGCTTCCAGACTGGGTTTAAACCCACAACAAAGTGGGCTTAAGAAATCCGCTTCATCGTGAAGTCCTCACACCCTTGTCAAAACCCCTGGGGGGATGTGGTGTCCCCATGCGAGCGTGATAACTATCATCCAGGAATGCTCCCCCCCCCCAAAAAAAATCCCCAAAGCCCTTAAAAGTTAAAAAAAATCCTATCATGCCTCCATGGTGCTCCTCTGGCAGGCCTACTGGTGCATGGAAATGACGTGCCAGGAGGCGGAGGGCCAGGTGACCTGCTGGAGGAGCAGCATGGCGACATGTTATTTTTAAAAAACTTTTGGGCGGGGTTGGGCAGGGGGTGCCCTCCTCGATTCTCTGGGCTTTTGGAATCCAGAAGAACTGGGATGGGCTGTGGGGACTGACCTCTGGGTAGTCATGAGTCTACCCGTGGGTCAGCCCTGACAATCCTCATACCCCATTAGAACCCCTATTAGAACCCCATTAGATCCATGCCCAGATCTAATGGGGTATCAAATTAATTTGGGACAAAGCAGGGTTCACTTGCTTTGTCCTGAGTTAATTCTCTCTTACCAAAGGTGTCATTTGGATGCCTCTGGTAGAAGTCTGACAGGGCCCGCATTTAGGGCCCTGTCTGGAAGGGCCCTCAGAAAGTGGCATGGGTGACATTCAAAGATAGGTTGGGAGCTTTCAGCATTCCTCTGAGCCAATCAATGGCCTTCGTGGCCTGTGGGGTTGAGACAGAGTTATCTCACAGTGCCTCACTGGACAAACTTCAAAAATTTCAACGGCTCACACAGTTTATATTTGGATTAATTTAAAGACCAGTGAAATCTGGGTCTTGGTATAGTCTTGTCTCTAATCTGTAATAGACTGGGGACCACTTCTTAGTGTTCCTTATGTAGACAATGACCACCTGCACCTTGTATGCCAGATATTTGCAATCCACTTTGTGTAATGTTCTCTGTGTGCCTTCCCTCTTCCAAGTGGCCCTTCCCAATAGTCTCAGGCAAACGCAAACTGTGGTCACCTCTCCTGCCTTGTGTGTTCATCCTCATTAATAAATTTTGCCGTTGTGATCATGTTGTGATGCTACATAATAAAAGTAATAATAATAATAACAACAACTTTATATTTATACCCCACCTCTATCTCCCCGAAGAGATTTGGGGTGACTTACATGGGGCCAAGCCCAGTCATACAGAGTTAAAAGCATAGCATATAAAATATTACAAAATATAAAATAACATTATAACAATAATAAAAACAAACATCATAGCAACAATCAAGAACATAATTCAAGTCTCGTTGTATACTTGACCACACATGTCCCAGTTTTCATCTATGAAATATTGGAGAGTTGACTTATATAAGGTTTGTTTATTTATTTATTTTTTTATTTTATTTATTTATATCTTGCCCTTCTCACCAAAGAGGACTAAGGGTGGGTCACAAAAATGGAATAATTTGATGCCTTTAACTCATATCAACATAAAAACAACATATGCATTAAAATCACATAATTAAAACATATCAATTAAAACAATTAGTTATAATCACAGAATCCAAAAACATTTATTCATAGATGCAAAAAAAAAGATTAAGGATAACACTGATAATGCTCAAATAGATTCTTCTTCCTACAATATATGATACCGTAGGATTTCATATTGGTACTAAAATCAGCTCGTCTTCTCTTAAGATTAATTTCTAATATAGATGTATTGCCTGCTATGTACACCCGCTCCTCTTTTTCTGTGGGGCAGCTACAGAGATTCCTCATTTAATTCATTTTATGGTAATCCTTATGGCCCCTAGGTCATCTATGACCTTTTTCAGCACTCCTAGTTCAACTCTGTCACTATGTTAGCAGGCATCAATTCTCCTTTAAGAGGAATTGCCACAACTCACTCACACTGATGATTCTACTTATATCTTAAATGCAAACATTACAGTCTTGGCACAAATCCTGAACGTCTTTCTAATCAGAGCCACTTGGCTTGAAACATCATTTTGATTTACCCCAGCATATAATAATACTTAAAAGAACTTTGTGGTCTGCCTTAAAAAGGTATGGACCAAAGGCAATATCTAGAATAACACAAAATAAAACCCATGACTTCAAATAAGCATTTTTCGCATGTCTAGTTCACTCCGTCATCACTGGCAGTACATTGTCTGCACTAGCTACACACAATTAATTTAATTCAAATGAACTCTTTTAATTAAAATAAACCTATCCAGCCTTAAGCCATAACAAAATTCTTACAAAAGATGCTAACGAATCCAATAAAATTGAGCAGAGTCATAATCACATAACACAAGGTGTATGTGACAGACGCACACCCACATCCCTGTAAATATTAAAACCTGTAACTTTTCTTTTTATAGCAGGGAGGAATTCTGCCTGCAGTGAAAGTCTTTTGGAAAGTCTTTTGTGGATTCATTTTTTCCCAGTCCTTCTAGAAAGAATATTTACTGTACTAGCCATCAGAAGTAGCCTAGTTTCCCTGCTTCTAACAAGTTGGTCATAGTCTTCCAGGCTATAGAAAAAATCAAATGGCATAACAACAGCCTGTGCATTACAACCTTGGCAGCTACCCCTGCACAGATGTTTAAGGGGTCAGACAAAGTAAGAAAGAGGGAGCAAAGAAAAGGGGAAGCTAAAATGAATTATTTGAGTGCCCTGGATTGGTTACCTTGAAATATAATAATAATAATAATAATAATCTTTGTTTATACCCAGCCAACATCTCCCCCAACGGGCACTCGGGGTGGCTTACATGGGGCCAAGCCCAAACAACAGAGTACAACAAAATAAAAATAAAATTAAAACAAAATATACTAAGCAACAAATAACATCATAATTACATAACAACACAGGAATACATTGAGCAATTTAAAATTACAATAAACACAATTGCAAAGACAATGGGCGGGCTGCATGTGCAGGATAAAAAGTTTAAAAAGTTTAAAAATTCAGGGTTGAGATAAGGAGGAACAAGTTATTTGTAAAGGAGAGATCAGGGTTGTAGTTTACTCTCTGTGGGTTCATCTATATGACCTAAAACTGTTCATACTCACCTCATAGACGCTCTGATCCTGAAATATGACATCTGGAATGCTTTTCTTACAGTGCATTTATTTAGGCTTTAATCTGGTTCAATAAATCCCTTGAATATTATCCTGCAGTTTGACAGAAAATCTGTCTTTTTAGTGCTTGACCGTCATTCCAGGTGGTATCACTTCACTATGGAGTTGAGAGCAGAAGTTAATGATGGGGCAAAACTGGTTTGTGGGATGTGATGAATCCTGCCAAGAAGTGGTTCATACCCGGGGTGAACTTTTTAAAAGAAGGCTCATATGTATGGATCCCTGAATAGCAGTCTAGCTGTATTAGTACACCTACTTCACAGAAAAAATGTTTCCATGATGAGAGTTTTTTTAAAAAAAGCTGTGCTCATGGCCATGCGGCCAACAATAATGCAAAGTAGGCCTGTTTGATTTTTAAAAAATGGTTCAAAACTTGTTTCGAATGTAGGGGGCGCTAGTGCTTCAAATCTAAATGACTTTTGAAATTTTCCCAAAAAACTTTGGATTTTTTCCGAATATTTTGGAAATTTTGGAATGGCCTTGTTAATGGCGGACACGCATGCGCACTAGGAAAGAAATAGCACTGGCACTGGGGAAACTTCAGGGGATTTTCCCTCCCTCATTTTTAGACCAATCGTGATGAAATTTGCTACAGTGGTAGAACACATGGACCACTGTGAGCTCACCACATTTCATAACTTTTGATTTATCCATGGATTTTTGGCGAATTTTCAAAAAAATTATAAAAAGTTTTATTGACTGACTCAGCTTCCCACTGGTAAGTGCAGTACAAGTTCTGAATGGAAATTTTCTATAGGCAGCTGTGGTTCAGGGAGAGTGCACAAGCAGAAGGTTGTGAGTTCAATTCCCCCTGCCAAGGAAAAATTTTCAATGTTTTTTTTAAAAAAGTATTTTTTAATAATAAAGGAAATATGTTCCTGGTTTGAATTTTGAAAGTGTTTTTCCTGTTTCTTTGTGTGGTCTTTACTTTGAAAGTAGTTGTTCTACTCCAGAAACTTTAGTGGCACTCTGTTTATGCTCAGGAGTCCCTTTTGGCTGGTTCCTGCACCTTTGTGCTCCTCAAAAGCCTTCACCTGGACAAAGACTCTGCTGATGCTCAGGAACCCTTTGTGTGGAAACCTCCTGCTCTCTGCATGTTCAGGTATGGAGGCCAAGGGCACTCTGCTCATGCTCCGGAACCTTTTGTGTGCAAAGTATTTTTTAAAATAATAAAGGAAATATGTTCCTGGTTTGAATTTTGAAAGTGTTTTTCCTGTTTCTTTGTGTGGTCTTTAAGTAGTTGTTCTACTCCAAAAACTTTGTGTGTGGCTGTGCTTAGCCACGCCCACCTCATCCCTCTTTGCATCACCACTGTTAAACTACAGGACCTTTTGCCATCTCTACAGTGGCCTTCTGGGGGTGTGGCCTTCAAGAATAGCTGTGCTGGAGACCCGGTCGGGCGAAGATGGCGGCAGGGCGGACACTCTAGGGCTCCCTGGAGTGCCACCCGCTCTCTTGGTTGGAGGGCGATCTGCGCCCCCTCCCGCGGACACAGAAGCGTCCGAAGGGACAGCGAAGCTGGCAGGCAGGCTCCGCTGGCTCCCCCCTCCTCAAGAGGGGGGAGATCGAGCGAGCCCGGATCACTGCCACAGCGGCTAGTGGACCAAGGAGCGGGAAGCGGGCGGCGACCCGCACTTACTGCCAGCCCAGCCCGACTTCCCCCCCTCCCCCCTCTTGAACCAGATGGCAGGGCAGGAGGAGAAGCTCAGAAAGAGTGAGTAAGAGGATCAGCAGCGCCACACAACCCTCTCGCAACCGGGAGGCACGTACCGGACTGGGCTCTTGGCAAGGCTGCAAGGGACACAACGCACCTGGGAGCGGGCTCAACGAGTAAGAGGGAACCCCCACCCCACCCCACAGGGAAGAGCATATTGGGAACCTCCAACCACCCCAGGACAGGGAAGAAAAACAGTCAGGATGAGAACCAAGATGGCGGCCGAGCTCCTCTAGACCCGGGAAGGGGGAAGAAGACAAGGACTGGTGGCGGGAACGCCATCTTGAGCAAGAGAAGTGGAGCACTTTTGACAGGGAGGCAGGGGGCAGGGCTAAAGGGGGGAATAGACAGGAGGTGGAGCAACCCAAAGCCCCTCTCTAATACGCAACAGGGAGGAAAGGCATTCTAAATAAGTGAATAACTGAACAAGTAAACAAACAACAAATAAATAAAAAATGTACACCTCAAGAGTAAAAGAGCGGAGGATGAGACAGGAAGAGGGATCAGAAGAGGAGAAAATAACTCTGGGGGATGTCCTCGCAGAGCTGCGAAAGATAGGGAAGGCCTAAGACGGTTTCCTGCAGAGGATGGATGCCATGCTGTCCCGGCAGGAAGATCAAATGGGCGCGAACCGGGGGCATCCTCTACAGGAAAGATCAGAACCAAATGAAGAGGCACTCTCCACAGGGCCAGGGTTGCCGATCTTCTATGAGGATGGAGAGGACACCCCCCTGGTCAAGGGAGAGAGCGCAACAATATGTGCAGGTGGAGAGGAGAGAGGGAAGGAGAACGTAAAGCCGTGGGCAGGATCAGAGGAAAAAGGACCACACCCCAGAAGTAGGGAGGCAGACCTGCTGGATGCTGCAGGAATGACCGCGAAGAGCCCTAACACCTCTGCTCCCCAAGAAAGAGAAGAGGGGAAGAACCAAGAGGTCACTGCAACACCCAAAAACCCCAGCCGGGATGCAGCTAAGAAGGACGGCAAAAAGAATGGGGCCGCAGCTCACTAGGAAGAGAGGCTGGGCGGGAGCAACCCAGCAAGAAAGGAAGAATAACCTGAAGAAAAGCTGCCCTTACTCTCTTGAGGCATATTTCAGGCCTACGAGATGTGGCATCCCGGGGATGGACACGGAAGGCCTCGAATCGCCTAGGGAGAACGGCTAGGATGGAGGTTGGAGGGACGTGAAGGGGCACGGGTCCGGCTACGCTGAAAGACAGGGAACGGACAATGGGCATCAAACGCTGGAAAGATTTTGGGGGCTGCAGGAAAAAAACAAAAGTTCTTTCAAAGGACAAAAGCTAATAACAAGAGATTGCTCTCAGATACAGAGGGTTAGGACGGCACGTCTCGGAATAAAGATGGAATTAGTAGACTAGAAAGAAGACCTGTATAAATGAAGTGACCAGCTCAACAAGTAGGGAGACTGCACGCGAACACGAAGGAGCACCCATGAACAAGGACCCTAGAAGGAAACAAGCTATTCCTGTCTTTATCTCTTCCCATCACCATTGCCCATCACTAGCCTTCCCAGAACCCGGATCAAGCAGCCTCCTTCACCGCCCACCACCCTTCCCCCTTTCTACCCCCATCCCTTGCCACCCACCACCACCCCCAGCACCACCACCCCCTTCGCACTCCCTCTACCCCCCTCTCCCATCACCATACTCAGCCTCTCCTTTATTTTTCCTACTGTCCTGTCCCTGAGACTGTCCCCCCCACTTTTACTGTTTGTTTGTTTATGGAAAAACCCCAATAAATATATATTTTTTAAAAAATGTGCAGAGAATCTAAGTGGTGAACATAAATCTGCAATGTTTGCATAGCTGTTTTTCCATGTGGCAGAAGTATCTAGGGTGTTGTACATGTCAGGAGGTGTAAAGAAAATAAAATGTCTGTCACGATCACGGACTTAGCGGGCTCCTTAATCACACACACAGAGACGTACTGAAGGCTAACTACTTTATTGAGTATAAAAACAGTTCCAAAGAGTATATAGTCCAATAATAAGCAAGTGTCCAAAAGGTATTAAGCAAGATTGTCCAAAGTAACGTAGCAAATAAGCTGGAAGCTTGGCAAGGCTCCGCAATTCAATGCGGATCAGGAAACAGAGCAAGGCTCCGCAAAACAATGCGGATCAGGAACCAGGGCAAGGCTCCGCAATTCAATGCGGATCAGGAAACAAGGCAAATGCAAGGCAAGGCTTGATGACCACGGCTGGCTTGTGGTCCTACTCCGCTTCACGCCTATTCAGGAAAGACGTGGCCGGAGAACTGAGGATGCGTTCCCACGGATCCTGTACTTAATCCTTCGACCGAGGTCCGCGGCGCTCTAGGCTTCTTCGTCTCAATCTCTGCTCACGGACCTCGGTCGGTCTAGGACCCTAGACCAAGCCCTCCTAGTAGACTCAATGTCTCGTCTCCTATCGAAGGAGCAACCTTGCCTCTCAGCAGCTGTGTCGCTATCTTCCTGAGAACTATCCTCCCTGGCACTTTCCCACTCGGCCGTCCATGTTTACACTTTCAAACTCTTGGGAATTCCTCCCCGGGGTCTTCATAACTCCCTTCGCTGCTTCCCATCTCCACCTGGTGATCGGAATCTATGCTAGGCCCAAACAACATCTCATCCCATGCCAAGCTCTCCGTGGGCGAATGAGGCCCATCCGAAGGGCCTGTAGCCGCCCCAGTCATCTAGCTCATCCTCTGAATCCCACATCTGCTGCTGCAGGCCCTAATGCTAATGGAACCCCAGGACCTATTCCCAGCCCTCCAGGCACAAACGAGAACTGCTGTGCTACAATGTCAGAAATAAATCTTCAGATCATAAAAAAAAAAAAAGAATAGCTGTGCTTAGCCATGCCCACCTCATCCCTCTTTGCATCGCCACTCGCCAGGGAAGGGAAACCGTGATTTTTTAACTGCTGTAAAACTACAGGACCTTTTGCAATCTCTACAGCTGGTTGCCTCCAGCCAATGAGGGGAAAGCACCTCAGGAGGGGCGGGAATCTAATGCCGATTCCTTTCCGAAAATGGTGGCAGTGGCTTCAAAATGGCAAATTCACTTCTGGGTTGCTTACATCGCCTCGAAACTGCTTCAAAGGTGAATTTAATCCAAATTCATTCCGATTTTATGAGCATTCCGATGAACCTACCCAAGCCTAATGCAAAGGACTGGAAATATAGACTGCTATGAACAATGAGGTGAGTTTGCTGGGGAAAATGTATCTATAGAAGCACAATGTATGCTTGGTCATGAATTTAACTTCCAGCCTTATGCCCATGCCATGTAAAACAGTGCATCAGGGCAAAATCTTGGTGAGACACTATGCTGATGTAGCGGTCCATTGTGACAGTAGTTTCACCTTTCCACACTCACCAAAGGAAGAGTGGAGGCAGCCAATAGCAAAGGAGATGGCTGCTAATAACTGGTGTAAATTAGCTAAAAGGGCTTCACTCATACTTGGACCAGAATATGGTGGGTCCTCCCAAATAGCAACTTTAGGGTATTATTTATTATTGAATTGGTTACGGTTATGACAGTGTAATGGTGTAATGGGATGTAGATTTTATTTATTTATTTACTGCATTTGTATACCGCCTTTCTCAGCCAGAGGCAACTCAAATACAAATAGAGGCAACTAGATGCAAATAGTGATAACTGCTTGGTTAATTTTCCTTAGAAAATGTATCTATATCTACCTGCTGTTATGCTGGCTTTGTACTAGTTTTGAAAAATATTCTCTATTATTTTTTCTTCTGTGCGGAGATAAATAAAAGAGAGTCAGATCTCCACTCTGTTGTGTTTTACACTGGGCTAAGCACACCCGGCAAAAGGTGATTTTTTTATGTCAACAGGAAGAAGTGCTTAAATTATTTTCAGCACCTTCTATCAAAATAAGTTGCCTGTCTTTGAGCACTATACACCTCGAATGGAGTTGCTGTTTGCGCAAAATCTCATAAGCCAACTCTCTGCAGTTAGATTGGTCCAAGAGAAAACATACAGATTGCCTGAATTCAATGGAAATTTAAATCGTTGCTATCCACCCAAAAACCTCAGCTGGAGTTGGCATAGATGTAGAAATAAATCAGATATCTGTGAACCACGTCTGATCCAAGTTTTTGCTGCTGGGACTTATTGATGACAGGCAGAACAGCAATGTTTTGTGGATCTATTCTTTCAAAAGAGTTTGAATCCTTTAAGAGGTCTTAGCAAGAATTTGGAAACATTAGTTTGAATTACTAAAGTTCCTTAATTAGCACAGACTGCGCCTATGAACGCCAAGCAATTCTGAGAGTTGTAAGTAGTCCAAAGCAGTAACTTTTCCAAGCTCTGAAGAAATCTTGCTTCGGTGGAAGAGGGCAATGTCTCATACCCATATGTGCTCCTAATGAACATTGATGGCTCATTATGTTAAAGACAGTGGTGACCCAAGGGATCTTTCTGGCTCAGTGGAAACTGAAGAAAAGCGGGGTGGGGGAAGAGCAATCTGGCATTCTCCAGAGGCAGGGGAGGGAAGGGGAAGCAGCTGCCCCATTGGCTCTTGCAATGGGAAGAGCCGGCAGTGCCCTGGAGTATCATGTCCTCCTTGCAGCAGCGCAGATTATTAAAGCCATTCTGTTGTGTCAGCAATATCCTCCATTTGTTAGTGCTAAATCTCAGCTGGCCATCGCCTGCCAGAAAGAGCAGAGGAAACCTTCCAAAGAGCCTCAGCAACAAAAAGAATATACGCTGCCTTAAATATAACAAATGAGGTTGCATTTTCCGGTGAAAAATGTTTCCTGAAATAAAATTAAATGAAATAAAACAAAAAAGGTGCACACAGCCAATAATGCCCCATGCACTGAAGGGAAAAAGAATCAGAATATGATGGGGAAAGTATAAAATAATCTTGTAGAATAACAGAATAACAATGTAGCTGAATAACATCTTTAGATAGGATGGCACCCCCTGGATTGTAGAAATTAGAGGTGGGTCTCTCTAAGGGTGCATCTGCACTGCAGAATTAATGGAGTTTGACACCATTGGCTCAATGCTTTGGAACTGTAACTTTACAAGGTCTTTAGCTTTCTCTGCCAAAAAGGGTTGGTGCCTCATCAAACTATACATTCTAGGATTTCATAGCATTGAAACATGGGAGTAAAAGTGGTGTTAAGCTGCATTAATTCTACTGTGTAGGTGCTTTTCTATGTCCTTCTCCAAATGATTTTGCCAAACATGAACACTGGTTTTGTTTTCGGTTTTGTTTTTTAAAAAATAGACATTTCCTTTCGGCATGATCTGGAAAGTGAGAAAGGAGGGTAGTGGGAATGTTCCTGGTTTGGTTTCCCTCCTGACTTCCAGAATTATCCAGCCAATTAGCTAGATTATTTTGATTCCTACACTTTGCTCCCTAGATGGGATTCTTACATCCTTGTTATATGCAGTGATCCTGTAATGGAAACCGGGTAAGTTTTCATTAGTTTTCTAAGAGCTCTGGAGTCTTGGGGAGAGGGGGTGGGTATTCCCACAGTTTACCAGGCTTATTTAGCCCAGTAAACTATGGAAATACTGTATTCTGCCATCTAGAACTGGAAATTCTAAGAAGCTGCGGAATAAACCCTCTATCTAATTAATTCGCTACAAACCATGGTTTTCCTGGTTTGTAGAGAATTAATGCAGAACTGTCCAGAATAAAGGCACTGTGTGAACGGGGGCCCAGTTCAAAGCAGATACTGTGGGATTATTTGCCTTGATATTCTGGGATATAAGGCTGTGTGGAAGGGCCCCAAGTGGAGCAGCTAAGGAGATTCTTTCATCCCACTTGCAGATGTTCTACAAGGAGTTATGAATATTTTGAAGATGATTGGGAGATTTGTTCAATAGGACTTCAGACCATTTTACAAGAGAGCGCAATAAGAGCAGAATATTGTATCTGGGTTTAATGACCTATAAAATAGCTTGAAGGTTTGGCAAATAGAAGTTTATTAACAAGCAAGGGAGAGAGCGTGAGTCATCTTGTTTTTTCTAAAACAGAAAATATCTTTTATATGCATTTGCTAACTCAACGACTATATCTTTGTGCTACAACATGTAAGAAATGAGGGGTCAAAAGAACAAGCTTACAGAAATACATTGAGTGGACCGCTTCATATCAATCCATTTTATCTGATCTCCCCAGTCCTTCTCAGACCAACTTGTCCTGTACATCTACACTGTAGAAATAATTCAGTTTGATACCACTTTAACTGCTATGGAATGCTTTGAGCTGACATACAGTATTTGTAACTAAATAGCTTTCTCTGCCAAAGAGGGCTGGTGCCTTGCCAAACTTCAACTCCCAGGATTCCTTTAACTAAATTGTGGCAATTAAAGTAGTGTCAAACTGCATTAATTGTACCATGTAGATGCACCCTTATGATGGCACATGGAACAGGGATCCTATCCCACAGAACAAGAGCATTTTATGATCTCACTCAAGTCATCAAAATCAAATCATTTTCTAAAATGTAGTCAGTTGACCCTGAGTTGGAAAAGGTCTTTTTTACTATTTTGGATCTGAGAGGGATGTTCAGGAACTGGTGTTCCAAATATACTTCCTCCTCCCAAAATACATCCAGTTTTCAAAAATTCCAGCAGTGCTGGCTTCAATTTTGGCCCATTTCTATGGGAAAGACCACATTGCAAAAGTCAATTTCCTTTTTTCTGAACAAAATGTTACCTGCTGTTAAAGTATTACTTTCTCACTTCTGCAAACATGCATTTAAACTGAATCTGGAGAGACTTTAGGATCAGTGTAATATGCTCACTCCTTGATGCTCCCGTAACTAGTCGGGCTGCTGTATTTTGAAACAGCTGGAGTTTCCGAACTTGGTAACAGGGTAGCCCAATGTAGAGCACATTACAAAAATCCAACCGTGAGATCACCAGTGCATGCATTACCATCTTTAGGTCCTCCAAATCTAGGAAGGGGCACAACTGGTAGATCAGCTGAAGTTGATAGTAAGCACTCCTGATCGTTGCATCTTCCTGGACTGACATTTGGAGAGACACATCCAGAAGCACTCCCAAGCTGAAAACACAGATTTTCATGGGGTGTGTAACCCTATCCAGGACTGGTTGACACACTTCCATCCTCAAATGATGACCCTTGATAGGAAGCACTTCTGATTTGTCTGGATTCAGTTTCAATTTGTTTTTCCTCATCCAGCCAATTATCTCCTCCAGGCATTCATTCAGAGGACACTCTATTCTTAGCTGTAGCTGCTTACAACACCCTGCCCTATGTCTATGATTTCATGTTAATATTTAAAAGCTTTGTGGATAGAATGGCACCTTGTGGGATGCCACATAACAACTCCTTTTTTTAGGGGCAGCTATGCGCAAGCGCCACCATCTAGAACCTACCTGAGAGGTACAACCGGAACTACTGCTGCACAGTGCCTCCAATACACAGACCCCCAGGTGTTCGAGAAGGATACCATGGTTGATGGCATTGAAGGCCACTGAGAGGTCTAGAAGCACCAACAGGGACACACTCCCCCTGCTGGTGTTGAGACAGGGATCATCCACTAAGGCAACCATAGTAGTCTCAATTCTGTACTGTGCTCTGAAGTCGATTTGAAATGGGTCAAGGAAATATGTGTCATCCAAGTGAAGTTGGAGGACAACTGCCTTCTCAATCACGTTGCCCAAAAAAGGTCCAGGGGATCCAGGGAGGGCTTTTTCAACAGTGGTCCAACGACTGCTTCTTTAAAGTAAGATGGAAAAAATTCCCTCCATGAGAGACGTGGCAATAACTTGTTGTATTTGAGATCGAATTGTATATCTTCCCTGGATGACCAGCGAAGAGGGACAGAGATCAAGAAAGCAGGTTGTCCTCCTTAATGTCCCAGCAGCTTGTCCACATCAACAGTACTCACCAGATGAAACTGATCCAGTTTAATCCCAGTCACAGACTCGGTGGACACCTCATTGTTGTCTTCTGCTCCCATGACAATGTCTAAGTCAGCTCTTATGTGAGAGGTTTTATCTGCAACATGATTGTTAAAAGCATCGCAGTGAACTACTGAAGGTTCTAATAATGGGTTAAGAGGAGAGGACACCTGGGTTAAACCTCTCACCACTCTGAACACCTCAGCTGGGAAAGAATGTGCAGGTGCAATGCATGCAGAGAACAAAGCTTTCTTTGCTACACATATTGTCACCTTATAGAAGCAAAGGTGCCCTCTATACCTTTCTACCATCCGTGCTCTAGTCATTGTCCTTCCCATTTCATTCCCCAAGGGTCTCTGTATACCACGGAGTCTGATTTGTAACAGGTTGAAGAGGACGCTTGGGAGTGACTGTGTCAATAACCCTGGCTAGTTTTTGATTCCATTTATTGACCAGGGTTTCAAAAGGATAATCAGTGATGCCAGCCTTAGCATCCTCAAAGTCCTATTAGAATCTCAAAGGATTCATTAGTCTTCGAGGGCAGACCATTTGAATAGGTCCTCCACCCCTGCAAAGGTAAGTTGTAGCTGTGATACTCAGTCTGACCAGGTAATGATGTCTACAATAACTTGGAGGTATTGATTACCTCCGCCCACAGATCTATATGTTCCGAGCTGAAAATTGCATCAAAGGTATGACCTGCTGAATGCGTCAGTCTGGAAACCAGTTGGGACAGGTCCATATTTGTCGTGGATACCATGAATTAAGTCAATTAATTGTTGCACACGTAGACGCAAACATATTGAACCTTCTGGAAACCACTTGAATGCTTCTTTCAAACCACGTCCATGGATGACTTGTTCTTTCATTTTTCCCAAGAGATATTTATTTATTTATTTATTTATTTATTTATTTATTTATTATGGCTAGACCCATAGCTTTGTGGAAGAGAGCTAGTGAAGCAGTCTTATCTGATCTCCCTTTTGTCTCACCAATCCTCAATAAGGGATTCTGGAAACAGCTGCTGTTTACCTTACCATATTTGTCATTGGCCGCTTTACAGAAAGTGCATCTACCTTATAAAATTAATGTAGTTCGACTGTTGAAAAGAACTTTGTTAACTGGGTCTTTGTCAAAGGCTTTGTTAACTGGGATATATCTGTACTGCAATACATCCAAGCAAGAAAGGAAACCCCAGTCAACATTCTCTTCACTTACCATAAGGAGGCATGATTCATGCTATACAATCAACATTTAGATGAACAAATGAACATTTCTTTAAAAGTCATAACAGTGTTGTATAAACTGCAAACATTTTTGTTGGCTCAAAGACACTTTTATATTCAAAGCCACACAAGATGCTGAAATTAGTCCAATTTTCAATTGGTCACCTTTCACAGAATTGTAATTCTTTTCTTAGTTCATTAACATCAAATTCAGTATTTTTTTTAATTTCAAATATTTGTACCCCGCCCTTCTCTACTCCCGAAGGGGGGCTCAGGGTGGCTTACAGACGGTAGCAATTCAATGCCCCACATATACAATCAATAAAAACAACAATTACAAATAAATAACACATTAATCAGATTAAAAACCATTTTAAAAAGTACAAATAGTCTAAGTTTTACAATCGCAGCTAATACGAAGCCAGTCCACAGTCCATGTTCCATATCATTGGTCATCATTTTATTGTCCGCCTGCTATCCAAATGTCTAACCAAATGCCTAGTCCCATAGCCATGTCTTCAACTTTTTCCTAAAGGAAAGGAGGGAAGAAGTTGACCTAATTTCACTAGGGAGCAAGTTCCACAGGTGAGGGACCACCACTGAGAAGGTCCTGTCCCTCGTCCCCACCATGCGTATTTGCGACGCAGGTGGGATTGAGAGCAGGTGGGATCGAGAGCAAGGCCTCCCTGGAAGATCATAAATTTCGAGGTGGGACATAAGGGGAGATACCTTTGGACAGTACATTCCAACCAACTTGGTAAATAACTATTGGTTTAGGTTTTCCTGAGGATAAAATTAGTAATCAAAGGTAACTGAAGCATTTAAAAGTGACAGCCCCATAATATGTGAACATGCAGATTATGGTAGCTTGTAACATTGAAAGTAGATTTATGCATATCATCTTCAGATATAGACATCTGATAGCAAATCACTGTTAATTCAATGTTGAGTCTTGAGTGAGGGAAGATTTGGGGTCTGGGTTCTGTACAGCCAGAAAATGGAAGGTTAAATGGAAGGCTAAATATAGAAAATTCAGTTCCATAAACGGACAACCCTAAAAGCAACCTTGAATTTGAGAAGATTTTCTTCATGTACGAGGACTGTATTGCTTTATCTTTGTCAGAGCAAAAGCTCTAGTTCCCTTAGAGTGTAAAAATGACTCCTTATCATGCTTGTTTAAGCTTTGTCACAATTGTGATGCATGTCTAAGTATATTTGGTGTCTGTTCATCAATTTATTTTACAGCTGAGCCATAGGGGGGAAACAATGGCCAATTTGTAGTATAGCCCATCTTGATAAACTGATTAGTCTGAAGCAGGCAGCTGATTTTTGTTACTAGTAAAACATTTCTTGTGCAGACCGACAATATATTTGCCTCCAAAACAAAATTTTGCTGTGCTATGGCTCTTTAAAGTAGTGAAACCTTTCACTTCTTCAGCTGAGAATAGAATTAGATAATTCCAATGTATGCTACGAATTTTCTGGAAAATGATCTTGCATGCGTTAGTTTTGCTTTTCATTAAAATGCCTATAACAAGAAAAAGGATGAGTCCCAAGGTAAAAATTAATCAAAATGTCAGCACTAGTTGCTGGTCCAGATGCAAACACCTCCACCCCCTGAAGTGGCAAGGGCGCTCCTAATAGATTATTGGCATTTTGTAAGTAGAGGGGCCTTGACTTAAATCATGTCCTAGCCCACTCATGTTGGCCATCCCAATTCAGGTGAAAGCACTGCTGTACATTCTCCCTCTCCATGCAGCCTATCCTAAATAATTGTTTTTACATGGCTGGAGTTTCATCTTTTTCCCACACTTAACCAGCTGGAAAGCTATAATTTGAAACAGCTAACCTCAAAACATTATGTGATATTGAAAGGATCTGTTTTCTGAACTAAAAAGTTTACAGATTTCTATTCGTACTTTATCAAAGGCGTTTGATGCTGAGGCCGGCTATCTGAACAAATGAGAACAATACTCTGTGCTGTAAGTTATAACTCTTTAGCTGACATCTAAAGATATTTTTTACAAATAGTAAGCATTCCATTCATGAAATAGATGGCAGCTCTATTTCTACTAGTCCATTCTGTGGACTGATTTATAAAAAGGTGCTGGATACTGTTTATAAGGAAGGAGCCCATAGTGGTGAACTGAATTCAAGAACCCGAGAATGAACACATACACTTTCCATATGCACAAAATCCATTGGACAAAAGTAAATTTCACAGCAAAACTATTTCTGCATGAGAAATCAGCTAACATAAATATTGTTGTTGTGTGCCTTCACGCCATTCCCAACTTATGGTGAGCCCAAGGCAAAACTATCACAATTGACACAATTTGTTCAGAGGGGGGTTGCCTTCTTCTAAGACCAGGGGTGTGTGCCTTGCCCAAGAGCTCCCAGTGGGGTTCTACAGCTGAGCATGGCTTCAAACTCTGGTCTCTAGAGTCGTCGTGCAATGTTCAACCACCACACTGCACTGACTCTTAATACTCATCAAATTAAACTCTCTGAAGTAATTGTCCCGTAACCAGCTGTGCTAATGAAGACCAGAAGTGTCCATGTGTTAGCAAACAGAAAACAGAGGACTGTCATCTTGTGTGGTTTACTCTCTCCAAAAACCTAGAATCCCCATGGGTCATAAATACATTTTAAAGTAAGACAGCATAAGTAAAATATATTCCATGATGCCCTTCATTTTTCTCTAAACTGATTGCTTCTCTTGTGATGGAGACATCTATACTCTAAAATTAGTGAATACCTCAGAGATATCTGCAATGTGTCGAAAAGCATTTTGAAATGAGACAGTTGTATAATCTTGTCTAAGTTTCTGGTGAGCTGGACACAGTGATGTTTCCAGTTCATAGAGCCCTCTGTCTTAATAATTCCAGAGGGCATGATGACCTCCAGTCATTGTTCCAACAGGAAGAAATTGCAGAAAGTCTGGAGAAAGCAATGTTTTAACATATATATATACACACACACACACACACACACACACTGTGTGTGTGTGTGTGTGTCTATATCTATATATCTCCATCCATCCATTTAAGAGATCCCTGGGGTATCTCCATCCATCCATTTAAGAGATCCCTGGGGTATTTGAGGAACTATTGTCAGAATTAAAAGGATCCGCCATTGGAAAAAAACATACCTTGTTCAACAACAAATCTCTGAAAGGATCCTTTAGATGGCTGTGTAGATGGAGCCTGCAATTGTTCTGAATAACTTTTCTGGCATCCTGTTTAGCTCAGGGCCCAACCAGACAGGGCCCATAATGCGGGAGATCTCACAGTTTTACTGGAGTAGTCCAAATGACATCTGCTTTGTCCCAAATTAATTTGACATCTAGAAAGACCATGATATTTCCAGTGTGGGCCCTATGTGGATTGGGCCGAAGGATTGCATTACGCGATGCTCGGACCCAATCTACACAGCTGTCTTGGGATTTCCAGACTGCTGGAGCCCAGAAAACCCAAGACAGCACCCACTCCCTCTCCTGCCGTAACATTGCTTCGCACGAGGAGGACTGCAGCAGCAGTTTCATGGTGACCAGGTGAATAATTTTTAATTTTTAGGCCAGAAGGTCTGTCAGGGCATCTAGACAACCCCCACTAAAAAAGCACGGGTTTGGGGGGGGGGAGGTGTGTGAACTTTAACCCGTGCCCAATTGAGTTTCTTAAACCCAACTGGGCACAGGTTAAAACCCTGTGTGGTTACCTCCACAAGAAGAAATGAAATTTTGGACGAATGATATGTAAAAGCAATGGCTTGGGGAGGGGGGAACACAGTGGTGAGGGATACAAAAATGTATAAGAAAAACATAATGGCAGATGCTAAAGATTGAAGTATTGTAGCTAGAAATGAATAACATGAATCTGCTGTAAATATACATTGTATAATATTGTGTTAATTTTTTTTAAAAAAAATCCTGTGTGGAACCGACCTCAGTAAATTGGTCTTTGTGTGGAAATTCAGTTGTCATTCCATTGAGAATCCTTTCAAATGTTCTGTCTCTTGACCTAGATATGAGTATCTGCAGTACACAGTTGGGGGCTACTGTGGTATAGTAATGTAAATGTTGGATTAGGACTTCAATAAATTCAGGTTCAAATTCGTGCTCAGCCATGGAAACATATTGAATGAGAAGTTAGACTCTCCCATCTGAAGAAGGAAGCAGTGGCAAACCACTTTGGAATAAATCTTGCTTATAAGTCTAACTTATACAATTACTCTAAGTCAGACTGGACTTGAAGGTACATAACAACAATTGTGGTATTATAGCAGTTTGATGTCGCTGTAATCGCCATGGTGCTATTTTATGGAATGCTGGGATTTGTAGTTTTGTGAGTTATCTAAAATCTTATGCTAGGGAACTCTAGTGCTGAAACAACTACACTTCTAGAGTTCCTTCAGAAGAAATCCCTCCCGTACTCCTCAACACAAAGCAGACATTTCTAATGGCTTAATTTTTCTTCAAAAGTTCCAGTGAAATCAGAAGGGTCAGATTTTGCTTTTGACTTGTGTTCTCTGAGTGTCTTTTATGGGACAATATCATATATATTTTATGGAGCAGAAGGCAGGAATTACTGGCGTCTTTAAGACATGCATTTTGCTTGGAGTATGAAGCAGCAAATCATAGCTGCTTATCTAATGAGCACGCAAATGTTTTCCCAGTGCACTAAAACAATATTCCACAATCAACCTGAGCATCCGTGGTCTTTAATCTTCTGTTTTAAAATTCAGGTCAGCAAAAGAATGAAATGTGATGGGGGTTTTTTAACCTATAATGTGATGGGGGTTTTTTATACCTATACCCAATGTTCCAGTTATACAATACGAAGTTTAGAGTGTTCCAAAGCAGATGGATGTAAGATATTAGCTTCTCGGCTGAGGTCATGATGTACTCAGGTATAAAACTCACACACTGCAAAATAAAAGGACAAGCTTTTTTTGGCATGTTGAAAACAGTTATTTGCACATTAATAAACTTCATTATATAGAAATTTAAAGAGGGAAATGCAGATGTCTTCCCTGCATTTGAATTTTATTTTATTTGTTATTCTTGTTGTTATTTTTTTGATCCCACTTTTTTGTAGTTGGATGTAACAATTTAAAACAATTTAAAACAGTATTAAAAATTAAAAGTATAGAACATTTCAAAAGCAATTAAGCCATCATAGCATTTTAAACCAGTTGAAGCAAATAAAAGCAACAATAATAACAAATGAAAGTCCAGAGCATCATACAGTGTCTGTTTTTCCTGAAAAATCAATTTTCAGAGGATTCCTAAAATAAAAAGTACTTTGAATTCTGCCTGGAAACAGACCGGCAGGCAGTGGACCTGTTGCAACTAAAGAGTTATCTGCTTCCTTTGGTCCATTTCATTAGCTGAACTGGGAATGAGTCTCTGAGGGCTTTATCATATGAACCCACTTTTCCACTATGCCAAGAGGACATCGGTATGGCTTACAAATGAAGTAAAAGATGTGATTGGAAAGAAGAAAAACTCATTTAAGTAATGGAAGGCTCTTCCTACTGAGGAGAACAGAAAGGAACACAAGCTCTGGCAAACTAAATGCAAAGCAACCGTCAGGAAAGCCAAGAGAGATTTTGAGGCACAAATAGCTAAGAACATTTTAAAAAATAGCAAAAACTTCTTTAAGTACATCAGAAGCAGAAACCCAACTAGAAAAGCAGTTGGGCCACTTGACGAAAATGGTAAGAAAGGGACAATAAGTGAAGACAAGGAGATTGCTGAGCGGCTAAATGACTTCTTTGCCTCCGTTTTCACACAGGAAGACAGACAACATATGCCTGCAGCTGAGTCAGTTTTTTCAGGGAGGGAATTAAATGAATTAAACCAGATAGAGATAAACAAGGAAGATGTTCTCACATGCCTTACTAAACTAAATGTCAACAAATCACCAGGGCCAGATGGCATCCACCCCAGAGTTCTTAAGGAACTCAAGTGTGAAATTGCTGAAATTCTAGCCAAAATATATAACCTTTCTCTAAGATCAGGCACTGTACCCGAGGACTGGAGGGAGGCAAATGTAACTCCGATCTTCAAGAAAGGATCCAGGGGTTATCCAGGAAATTATAGGCCAGTTAGTCTAACCTCAGTTCCAGGCAAAGTGATGGAAACCATTATTAAAGAAAAAATTACTAAGCACATAGAAGAACAGGCATTGCTGAAGGAAAATCAACATGGTTTCTGCAAAGGCAAATCATGTCTTACTAACTTGATAGAATTCTTTGAGGGTGTAAATAAACAGATAAAGGGGACCCAGTCGATATTGTTTACCTTGACTTTCAAAAGGCTTTTGACAAAGTCCCTCACCAAAGGCTCCTAAATAAGCTCTTCAGCCATGGAATCAGAGGACAGGTCTTGTCCTGGATTGGAACCTGGCTAAACTGTAGGAAACAAAGGGTGGTAATAAATGGACACTTCTCTGGATGGAAAGAGGTGAGAAGTGGCGTACCCCAAGGTTCAGTTTTAGGACCGTTACTTTTTAATCTATTCATAAATGATCTGGATGTAGAAGTAAATTGTGAGGTAGCAAAGTTTGCAGATGACACTAAACTGTTCAGGGTAGTTAAAAATGAAACTGACTGTAAAGAGCTCCAGAAAGATCTCTTGAAATTGAGTGAATGGGCAACAAAGTGGCAAATGCATTTTAACCTAAACAAGTGTAAAGTCATGCACATCAGGGCAAAGAACCCCAAATACACTTATAAACTGATGGGATCAAAGCTTTCTGAGACAAACCAGGAAAGGGATCTTGGGGTTTTGGTGGACAGCTCAATGAAGATGTCAACCCAGTGCGCTGCAGCAGTGAAAAAAGCAAATTCTATGCTTGGCATGATCAGGAAGGGAATCGAAAATAGGTTGGCAAATGTTGTATTGCCTCTCTACAAATCTATGGTGAGGCCACATCTGGAGTACTGTGTACAATTCTGGTCACCGCACCTCAAGAAGGATATAACGGAACTGGAAAAGGTACAAAGAAGGGCAACAAAAATGATCCAAGGGATGGAGCAGCTCCCTTATGAAATCAGGTTGCAACGCCTTGGTCTTTTCAGCCTTGAAAGACGGCATTTAAGAGGTGACTTGATCGAAGTGTATAAAATCATGCATGGGATAGAAAAGGTGAATAAAGAAAAATATTTTCTCTGTCACACAACACTAGGACTAGGGGGCACTCCCTAAAGCTCCAAGGTAGGAAAGTTAGGACTAATAAAGGGTCAGCCTGGACAGCTTCAAGGCAGGATTAGACAGATTCATGGATACCAAGGGAATCAGTAGTTACTGAAATGGACATCCAAGTGCCACCTCTGTGTTGATGGAGGCAGGCAGGATTTTCCCCGGGTACTGGTTGTGGGGGGGGCGGGAGCAGGGGAGGGTTTTGCCCTCCTTTCTGCTAGAGATCCCTGTGTACAACTAGTGGGCCACTGTGTGACACAGAATGCTGGACTAGATGGGCTGAGGCCCGATTCAGCATGGCTCTTCTTATGTTCTTATGTTCTTATGATTGATAGTGGATGCATACAAGGTTGAGCACCTTTGATATCATACTTCTCTTTGATTGCACAGTTGCTCTAATTCACCACATGTGAATTCATGGTCCTGTGATTGTATTTCTGCATATCCCACCACCTCACCTTCTCATGCTTTTTAATTTTTATTTTAGAGCAATTGCAAAATTCTAACTTTTAAAAACAAACTAGCTGGTTTTGAGATAGAGAGGTCAGGAGAAGTGGAGAAAAAAGTCCCACATCCTGACATTGCTGTCATACCAGTAGAAATGAGAAGGGACCCATCACATCAAGGTAGGTGATAGGAATATGGTGGGATTGAGAGCTATAGACAGGTTTTACTATTCAATAGCTAGGAATGGGGTAATCGCAAGAGGCAGACCAGCAGCAGAAAGTTCATGGGTTCAATTTGATAGAGAAAACAAAGGTGTAGACCACCAATATTAATACTGAAAATAATGTCAATTTAATGATAATCCACAAAGATAATATATAAATAGTATCCAAACAGATTTGAAGAATTGCTAGTCCTAACTGGATTTACAAATACCCACTTGGGTCTTATATTCACAACAGCCTTGGAGCAATTTCACTCCACTTGTTTGAAATCCGTTTGGATACTATTTCAGTTTAACTACGGATGGTAGGCTATCATTTCTATGATTATATTATCTTTGTGGGTTACCATTAAATTGACATTATTTTCAGTATTAATATTGGTGGTCTACACCTTTGTTTTCTTACTGTTACGTATTAGCCTAGCCCAGTGCTTTCAATTTGATAGAGATCGTCACCAAAAGTTACAGTCCAACTGCAGTGCCTGTCTCATGCAATGAAGTCCTGAGCATGAATGGAATATTAACATTATCTGCTGCACACTCAGCACATCCTGCTTTAGGAAAACTGACAAGCTGGGGTAGAAGAGTGATGGTACCAAGACTGGGTGGTTAGGTAGACTAAAGGGTGTCTCTTATCATAAGTGCCCCCTCTGCCATTACTTGCCTTCTCACTTACCGCATCCTGTTCTGACTCATCTGAAGCTAAAACATGCTCTCCCCCGATCTACTTCATCCTTACTTCAACATCTACAACACAGAATGAGGCATAATGCAAGCCAGCACTGGAACCAAAAAATATACCCCCATACCATGTTGTAAAGGCACAGTCTCATAACAATAAGTTGAAAATACATTGTCGTATCATAGAGTGACTTCATTATGTGGCAAATTGCAACCATAATCTCAATTATACCTAACTAACTAACTAACTTTATTTCTCATGAGTCGCCCTCCACCAGAGGTGCTCTGGGCGACTTACACAATTAAAATAAACAGGGTTACATAGTAACCGCTTGTTACTAACAATCATAGGCTCTTCTGAAAAGCGATGTCTTGAGTGTCCCTAAAAATGTATGTAGATCAGGAGTGGCTCTTTGGTCTAGCAGTAGGGAGTTCCACAAGATTGGGGCTACAATGGAGAAGGATCTCTGTCTTGTGGACTCCAAACGAACCTCTCTAGGGCCAGGGACATCAAGGAGATTCTCATGAGCTGACCGTGGCAGTCTCTGGTGGTGGAGTGGCATTAAATGGTCTCTTAGGTATGAAGGACCCTGACCTCGAAAGGCCTTGAATGCTAGGACCAGGGTCTTATAGAGGACTCTGTGTTCAACCGGCAGCCGATGCAAGCGCTACAGAGACGGCGTTATATGGCACCTCATTGATGTTTTTGTGAGGAGTCTAGCAGCTGTATTTCACACAATTTGGATCTTGTGAATTGCTGCTCGAGGTAAGCCCACATACAAAGCATTGCAGTAACCTTTGGGTTGTCTTGGGAGTTGGGAGGGAGAATAAATACTTTATCTATAACTACTGACTTTAAAGCTCTGAGTCAGCCTCAGTGAGTAAGGAGCCACTGTGGTGCAATGGGTTATACCCTTGTGCCGGCTAAACTGTTGACCTGAAGGTCGGCAGTTCAAATCCACGAGACAGGGTGAGCTCCCATCTGTCAGCTCCAGCTTCCCATGTGGGGACATGAAAGAAGCCTCCCACAGGATGGTAAAACCTCTGGGCGTTCCCTGAGCAACATCCTTGTAGACAGCCAATTATTTCACACCAAAAACCACTTGCAGTTTCTCAAGTTGCTTCTGACACGATTTTTTTTAAAAGCCTCCATGAATAGTACAGTGGACTTTGTCCCTGGGTAAGTATGTATAAGATTGCAGCCTAATATACTGTTCAAGTGAGTTACATTTTTCAAAGTATATTGAATGCTGTAATCTCCAGTGGTGTGGTATGTTTTCCTTATTCTGTGGATCGTATGACAGTGTATGTTCCAATCAATTCCCATTCCTTGTAAAATTCATTTGACAAGCCTGAACAGCAGCCAACGTTAAAAAACGTATCTTTGGTTACTCAGATGAGCCTTAATTGAAACTGGGGTCAAGTCCAGTGGAGGTTTTGTTGGCTAAACTGCAAAATTGCAAAGTTAAAACAGAGCTGCTTGAAACCTAAGAAGAGGAATATCAAAAACTGCCTTATCAGATCATTGGTCCTTCTGCTCTAGTATTGTCCTTTCTTGTCCAGCAATAATAGAGTTCCAGGATTTATGGTAGGATTTTTTCCCAGGACTACCTGAAGATCTTTGGTATATCTATAAGATTTTCCATCAATGTATTAACCAGGGTTTTTAACTTTTTAACAACTTAAACCATGACCTGTGAGCTATTTAAAGAGAGAATAACTATTCCTGGAGTCTTTCTGAAGAGGTTTTGCCAGAAAAAGAGCAGTATGAGGCTGAAAGGCTAAATGTTGTCATGAAGCTAAAATGTTCCCACCCCTAATTTATGATTTTTAAAAATTTAATATATAAAGCAAATATTAATGATATCTATTCAACCCCTGGCTACATATTGCCTGATATTACTAGACAGGCAACTCTTCAAAGCAACCATTATAGAAAACATGTTGTATTGTGTTTTTCAGATTTTGTATCCAAAGTATCAGTGAACAAACTGAATTTATTTCATCTCTTGAGTCATGAATTGTTCAAGTAATTGTCCTGGGTGTATATGAAGCACATTTCTTCTCTGGCAACCAGCAAAAGGCTCTGTAAAAACACGTCAAAATGTCAGTGCAACAGCTGATTAGTTTTGTTGTGCTGGATAGGTCATCTAGACAAAATATCAGGATGACAAAAGAAACGCAGGAAAGGGACACTTTTGTCTTTGCTGGAGTGATAATAATGGCTCACCACAAGAAGATAATGAAATGATAAAAGTTTAAGCAAGAGTACACTGCCTATGCACGGTTTTCTAATACTTATTCCATCTGAGCTAAGGGAGACAATGAAGACTGAAATAAACATGAAAATCCTAAGTACAGCTCTTGGTTGACTACTCAGTACTTGCTTTTTTTGAATACCTTTGTGGAGTTACTAATGTATATTGATATGACAGCACACAATCCGACCACTCATGATATCTTTCCTGTACAGAGACGATGGCCATAGTCTTGAATCAGGAGATGGACGATAAAGCACTTCCCAGGCAGAACTATGCTTTTTCTCCCCTTTTGCATCACTTCAAACAATACAACTTGCTGCTCACCCCAACATAGCTAAGCTATATGTGAAGACCAGTGTATATAGTATTGGGGTATCTGGCCAAGTGTGCAACAACAATAGCCTCTAAAACTCTCCCAGGAGCTGCTGAAAGATGTCTTTGTCATTGTGCATCTGGCTATGCTATGCTATTGTTATACTGGTGTAAGCCACTAACAGGGTACTAGTTAAGATCCAAGGATGGGAGACAGACACCTACATTGTCACTTATAAAGTTCAGGACCAGCCTGAAATGACAACATGGTGTTCCCTTTCAATTCCATGTGCAAAAGCCAACCAGATTGTCAATAGAAACTTTTTTTGACAGTGCTTTTAGTACACCTATATCACAGCAGCTTAACTTCAGAGAGTGGCAAGAGAGGCCTCAATGGCACTTTGCTCTCTCCTCCAACACTTTTGTGCCACCTCTCACCACCTGCTGCATAAAGCAACTACGTCATTCCTTATGAATGGGGAGGGGGGAGCCCAAGTGATGAGCGTGCATGTGAGATGAGACACCACTCAGGTATGCAGATGATTGTTCTTAGTGTTGTTGTGTGCTCATGCTGTTTCTGACTTCTGGCAAGACTAAGGAAAACCTATCACAGGGTTTTCTGAGATTAAGAGTGTATGGCTCACCCAAGTTCACTGAGCTAGTTTTCATGGCTGAGCAGAGGTTCAAACCATGTTTTCCAGAACCTTAGTCCAATGCCCAAACCACTACACCAGCCCAATAAATCATGGCATACACCCTCTGCGTTCATCAGATGGAACCAAACTTCTGAAAAATAGAAAATCAAATGCACTACATTGGAAAGAGAACTACAATAACCTCCTTAACCGCAGCTCCAACATGGCCAAAGAGGATTGCTCACAAATTCTGCAACAAACCAGGGATGAGCTTGCAGCACTACCTAGTTTGGAGGAAGTCAGCACAGCCATCAGCCAAACTAAAAATAACAAAGTCAGCGGACTTGATGGGATCCCAGCTGAAATGTTCAGATAGTGAACCTGAACTGACAAGACAACTCTACCAACTTATTGTAAAAGTGTGGGTGACCGAGAAAATCCCAGCAGACTTCAAGGATACCACCATAATCTCCATTTTCAAAAAGGGAGAAAGAATAGACTGTGGAAACTATCAAGGTTTCTGTCTCCTAACCTCCACTGGGAAAATCCTCACAAGAATCCTTGCAAACTGCCTTACACCTGTCTCAGAAGACACCCTCCCTGAATCCCAGAACGGCTTTCACCCCTCCAGAGGAACATGGAAATCATCTATCAGACATATGGCAAGCTATTTAACCTCAGCAGACCAAAAGTCAAAACCAAGGTCACAACAATATCTGTTATAGAACTCCAATATGCTAATGATAATGTAGTCTGTGCTCATTCAGAAGATCTACAAGGCATTCTAAACACCTTTGCAGAAGCATACAAAAAATGGCCTCTCACTGAACATAGAGAAAACCAGCAGGCACTAGTCAATACCTCTGCAATGCCAAAATACAGCTTAATGGTGTAATGTTAGAAAATGTTGACCATTTCCGCTACCTAGGAAACCACCTTTCCACAAAAGTTAACATTGACACTGAAATACAAAACCATCTGAGCTCTGTGAGCACAGCATTTTTCTGAATGAAGCAAGGAGTGTTTGAGGATTGGGACATTCGTAGGGATGCTTGTTTATAAAGCTATTGTCCTCCCAACCCTGTTATATGCCTTTGAAACGTGCACCATTTACAGACGTCACACCCAATTTCTGGAATGATTGCATCAGTGTTGTCTCTGAAAAATCCTGCAAATCTCTTGGGAAAATGGGCGGACAAATGTCGGTGTTCTGGAAGAAGCAAAGACCACCAGCATTGAAGCTATGATCCTTCACCATCAACACCACTGGTCTAGCCACGTTGCCGAATGTCTGATCACCGTCTCCGAGTTACTCTACTCTCAACTCAGAAATGGGGAAAAAAATGTTGGTGTACAGGAAAAGAGATTTAAAGATGGGCTTAAAGCCAACCTTAAAAACTGTGGCATAGACACTGAGAAGTGGGAAGCCCTGGGCCTCAAGCGGTCTAACTGGAGGTTAGCTGTTAACAACACTTCTGTGACGTTCGAAGAGGCTCAAATGAAGGGCGAAAGGGAGAAATGTGTCAAGAGGAAGGTGTGTCAAGCCAACCCTTGTCAGGACTGCCTTCCATCTGGAAATCAATGTCCTCACTGTGGAAGAACATACAGATCAAGAATAGGTCTCTACAGTCACCTATGGACTGTATACTTTGAAGGCAATCATACTTGGCCACGATGGATTGCTTATGATGATGACACAATGGTAACAACATGTAAATGTGACATTTGTTACATGGTACTTCCAAATATGTCTCTCACATCACAGCAAGAGCTGTTGCCCAAGTTTGGACAAAATGTAAGCTGGCAGAAGATAGAGATCTAACTGATGCTGATGCCAATGGTATTTCTGCCTATTTATGACTATGCCAAATGACTAAATATTGCAAATCATTGCTTCTCTTGATATCACTAGAAAAGCAATGCTTTGCAATCGCCTTGCATATGACTGATGGCACATTATAATGAATTGGTCATTTCTGGCATCCTTCACAATAGGAGAAAATGAATAATTTGCTGTCTGAGCAAAGAGTGTCCTGTCAAAGCATGCTGTTGCAGCCAAACAAATTAAAGTAGTATTCATGTTGGCTATGTGGCAATTTGTGAAGATGGCAGAAGATTAATTCATGTAAAACAAAGGGGAGAAGAAAAGAAATGTAGCTGCTGAAGTAGTGACAGCGTAGAATGGAGAACAACATGCCTTGTAGAGCAAGCCAATATTTGAGCATTCAGAGGCTTAAAAAATTAGTTTGACATTAGCTGCTTTGGTTACTTTAGAGCAGTAGTTTCTTGAATTTCTTGCTTTTTGAGAATAAGATGGAGGGTATGGATCCTCTCCCCAGAAAATAAAAATCCATAAATGCGTACACACAATATTTTGCATACATTTAATATGCTTGCATTTTTTTAAAAAAATCCTTTGCATAAAATAGTTTGGAACTGAAAGAAATTACAATAAACACTGAGAGGAAACATTTTACCTTGAAATTCAGTGTAATTGGAGAGGGGAGAGACTTCTAATCAACCTTTATCGCCCCCCCACTTTGGTCTCTTCCAACTCTATGGTTCTATGATTCGAATAAGATTATAATGATATGGTATGCTCCTTTATTAATTGATGGTGAAAACAATGATCTTTGGTGGTTCTCTCATGGGTAGAAGATCATTAAATTGCCTATATGAATGGATTAGATAGAGCTTCTATTGGAATAATCAGTATTGTACTAATGTTTCCTATTGATTTCCTGAAGGAGTAATTTACATTCATAATGCATGCATATTATGAGGTAGAAAGAAAGTTTTCATATAGCTAGACACAGATAAGAGTTCTGACATTTCTTCCAAAATATTCCCACTCAATGCAGACACTCATTATTTTGTCTTTCACTAAAATCCATCACTTCTTGGCTCTGCAGAATGAGCAAAATCATAGGACAATTAATTGTTGACACTGGAATGACAATGGCAGCTGACAAATCCCGTGTCAGTGAAGAAGTGAATCTGTTCTGAGTTTTGGATAGCTTTAAATGAGCTCTCCAAGGTGTTGACCTACCTCCCAGATTAGCTTCAGCACATTGGATAACTGTTTTAGAGCCTTCGCCCAGGAATGCATTTGCCACCTATTGACATGAAAGCGAACAAATCTCCATTATGGAATGACAAGAGTATGTAAAGAAGCCTATATAGAACTGAAGAAGCAAATAGTTGAATGTACTTACACAATGGGTACAAGTCGTTGTAAATATGTTCTTAAACAAGGACATAGAATGGCAAAATCAAAATTGTACACGGCTGAACTGTCCACTTTTGTGCATTTTTAATATCAGATTATACATTTTACCTTGCCAGATGATGTTATTGATCATTTGGGGCATTTTTCATTTGAATGTAACATTTCAGAAACAATGAGGTTGCTATATAATATGAAGCAACAAATGAAGCAATGCAGAAACTGACAAAACAAGTGCTTAATAAAGAATAGAATGTCTTCCACAAAACTTTAAATAATTAGTTTGATATCAACACTGTGTCTTGACATGAGTATTTGCAAATATGAACATATATGAATACATCTAAGATATGTTTGATTCAATCTTGTTTGTGGAAAGATGTTCTTTCAATATGTTTTAGACATAATAGCATTTATCAAAGTTTACAGGCTAAGTACTTGGAATGGGAGGCCGGGGGGGGAGTGGCTATCCTCTCCCGTGACCTGTTACATCTTAGAGCGGTCCCTGCACTGGAAACAGACGGGATTGAAAGTGTCGGCCTGATGTGGGGAGCCCCGGAGAGTGTAGCCTTCTTGCTGGTGTACCGAGCACCTAGCGCACCAGCGAGGAGTCTCTCCCTGCTGCTGGAGACTGTGGCTGAGTGGGCATTGAGGTTCCCCAGACTTATAGTTCTGGGGGACTTCAATGTCCACGCCGACACAGCCTCCCTTCCATCTGCAGCGGGGGACCTTGTGTCGACCATGGTGGCACTGGGCCTCTCCCTCTTAAACTCGGGCCCCACACATCGGGCTGGACACACCCTCGATCTGATCTTCTCTGCAGGTGTCCAAGTGTCCGTCACCTCTGTAACCGAGGTGCCATGGTCGGATCACTGTGCTCTAAGAGTCCGGGTTGAGACGCCCACCCCCGGCAAGGGTGCCGAACCAATTTGGGTTCGCCCGAAGGGACTTATGGAACCAACCAGGTTCCTGAATGCCCTGAGGGATTTGGAGCCTGTCAGCGTCTCGCTCGAGGAGCTAGTCACCACCTGGAACTGTAAGTTATCCACGGCTCTCGACGAGATTGCCCCTAAGCGCCCTCTCAAAGCCATAGCGTTGCTCTCCATGGTTCACCAAAGATCTTAGAACCATGAAGCGGGAGAAGAGACGGCTGGAGCGCATGTGGAGGAAGCTCCGTGACGGGCCTTCGCAATCAGCTTATAAGCTCTTTAGTGAGGCTTATGAGCATGCGGTCAAGGAGGCGAAAAATTCTCATTATGCCTCCTTGATAGCGTCTGCAGATTCACGCCCGGCCCAATTGTTCAGGATAATTCGGCAGTTGACGATGGTCCCTACCATCCCAAAAATGATGATCGGGCCCTTTCCGCCGAGGCTTTCCAGAATCATTTCGCAGACAAGATTGCGACGCTCCGCCGGGACCTCCCTGCCACGGTTGATACAGTACAGGAGCTTGAGACTCCGTGGCCCTCCGCCGGGTCCACCTTCGACCAGTTTCAGCCACTGGACGCAGAGGATGTTGACAAGATTGTCGCAGCTCTTCGACCAACCACCTGCTCCCTCGACCCGTGCCCCTCCACGCTGATTCGAGCTTGCGCTCCCTCAATTACCGCCCAGTGTCCAATTTACCGTACCTGGGCAAGGTAATTGAGAGGGCAGCAATGGACCAGCTGCAGACATTCCTGGATGATGCAACCTGGCTTGACCCCTTCCAGTCCGGCTTCCGTTCAGGCCATGGGACAGAGACCGTCCTGGTCTCCATCACAGACCTACTCCGTTGCCACTTGGATTGAGGCGGATCGGCGCTGCTCGTGTTATTGGACCTCACGGCAGCGTTTGATATTGTCGATTACCAACTTTTGACACACCGCCTGGCGGTGGCGGGAGTGGGGGGACAGCCCTCAACTGGCTGTCCTCCTTCCTCCAAAACCGCCTGCAGCGAGTGAAGTGGGGAGGGTGGCCTCTGAGGGCTCCCCTTACATTGTGGGGTCCCTCAGGGGCCATTCTCTCCCCGCTGTTATTTAACATCTACATGCGACCACTCGCCCAATTGGTACGGAGTTTTGGGCTGGAATGTCACCAGTACGCTGATGACACCCAGCTCATTCTGAGGATGGACCCCGGGTGGAATCTGTACCCGATAATTTCCATCTCTGCCTAGAAGCCGTAACTGGATGGCTGCGAGCCAGTAAGTTGAAGGTGAACCCGACGAAGACGGAGATCTTGTGGCTGGGCCGCCCCGGGGGGTAGAGACCCAGTTGCCGACGTTTGATGGTGTGGCACTTCGCCCACAGCCCCTAGTTAAGAGCCTTGGGGTCCAGCTAGACACCCAACTGTCGATGGAAGCGCAGATTGCCTGCGCTTGCAAGACAGCGTTCTACCATCTGCGGCAGGCGAAACGTCTGGCTCCTTACCTCTCCCGCTGCGACCTGGCCACGGTGATCCAAGCCACGGTCATCTCGAGGCTTGATTACTGTAATGCGCTGTACATTGGCCTACCCTTGTCGGCGATCCGAAACTTAAGCTGGTGCAGAACGCAGCAGCGCGCCTGCTGTCGGGAGCCCCAAGATCTGCGCATGTGACCCCACTCCTGCGTGCACTGCACTGGCTTCCCATCGAATTCGGGTCTCCTTCAAGGTGTTAGTTCTAACTTTCAAGGCCTTATATGGTTTGGGGCCAGTGTACTTGAGGGAGCGTCTTACCCCATACAAACCCAGAAGATCACTGCGCTCAGAGGGGCTTAATCTACTAGAGGTCCCTAGTATTAAGATCTGTAGGCTGTCGAGCACCCGGCAGAGAGCATTTACAGTGGCCGCTCCGACCCTCTGGAATTCTCTGCCGGAGGAGATACGAGCACTACGGGGTTTGTTGGCCTTCCGCAAGTCTGTGAAGACTTGGCTATATAGGCAGGCATTTGGTCCCAACTGATGCCTCCTTAGTTGCCAGCTGCCAACATACCGTCCTGCCATGTATTGCCTCTGTGTATTATTGCTTGCCGGGATCATTTGTGGGGAGGGGGGCTTTTGGGTATACGTCTTTTATCTGTTTATTGATGTTTTATTGATTTTATGCTGTAAACCGCTCTGGGCTCCAGAGAGAGCGGTCTACCAAATCGAATTTATAAATAAATAAATAAATAAATTCCAGTGTTATACCTCTTATGCTGAAATAAGCCTCATCAAATTCAATCAAATTTACTTTTAGAAAAGAAATAACGAGGAACGTATGTTTTCTGTTATTTACTTGTTGCTTCCTTTAATGCACTTTGACCATCCTTCACTTAATTGAGGATGGCAGGGAACAATTTATCAAACCACAACAGCCAAAGAGCAACAACTATTGTATTCAGTAACCTCTGAGGGCAAAACGTCAGGAAAAGATGCTTCCGGAACATGACCATACAGCCCAGAAAACTCACAGCTACCCATTAACAATCTTGTTTCTAGCAAAAATAACCTGGGATATTTGAGCATACTTCATCTGTGGTATGAATCACTTCCATCTTCCTGGGGCTAGAATTTAATTTCACATATCCACTTAGCAAGCATATCTGCATATTTTTGTCTTTTTAAGTGTATAATCCTAAAAAGGGACTAAACAAGATTATGGAAACGTTTCTTAGGACAAATTGTTCAGTCTTTTTTATTGTTTCTCCTGAAACCCTTGTCCTCTTAAACAATCAGCAGCAACAACTCTCTTTTGTCCAAGTGACAAGCCAATATTCCTATGTTTTGAAACTTAGTGTTGAAGCAACATCATACTTCATAATTTATTCTGTCATTGGGGTTTTTTTTCAAATTAGTTTTAAAGTAACAGGCTTGAGAGAAAAATGCACACTTAGGACAGATCACAGATGAAGGAGATAATTTATAGATAGCTGGCGCTACTGACTTTATTTAAAAATCACTATATGTGCTACTCTGAATTGATGTTTTATATGTGTTTTATTTTATTTTTATATTGTGTTAATTTTTATGTTAGTTTTTAGGCCCTTTGTACCATCTGCAAGCCGCCCCGAGTCACTTCAGAGAGATGGTGGCGGGATATAAGAATAAAGTTACTACTACTATTACTACTACTATTACTACTACCCAGGGGCTGACTAGGGCCAGCCATACCTTTTAATATAAAGCTCTCTAGATGTTGTGGGACAGTAATTCCTGGCCAGCTTAAGCAACAGTGAAGAAAGATGGTTGTTGCAGTTCAGGAGGTCGCCATGATTCTCTACTTCTTTAGGCAGAGGTAGTCACCTGCAGCAACTGATGAATAACATGTTGTTTGTTTTTAATGGGTTGTTGCACAGTTATTACTGCTGGAGAGGAGAAGTGGTGCTTATAGAATTTTCTTCCTCAGTGTCCAAACAACTAGACTGGCCTTCAGAATCAAATATCTTGACTTGACATGGGATACCACTAGCTTGAGGGTGCAGTTAGAGGGAGGGAAATGATCACCAGTTGAGTTGCTGTGAGTTTTTTGGGCTGTATGGCCATGTTCCAGCAGCATGTTCTGCTAACGTTTCACCTGCATCTGTGGCTGGCATCTTCAGAGGTTCTGTTGGCAATGAAGTAAGTGGAGTGTATATATACCTATGGAATGTCAAGGGTGGGAGAAAGAAGCCTTGTCGGTTTAAAGTAAGTGTGAATGATGCAGTGAGCAAGCTTAAATTAGCATTTGAGTAGCCATGAACTCAGCTGAACTGGTCAAGTCAACCAGTGAGGGTGTCTTCATAGAAGTCGCCTGGCCTCTGTTGCCTGGAGGCACCCTCTGTTTGGGGGGTGTTTGGAGGAGGAATATCCTCAATTGTAAATGCATCCCTTGTAGATGCATCTCTACATTAGCTGGTCTTGTGGGTGAAAACAAAGGATGCCTTTCCACCAATATATATATAGCCTTTCCACAAAATACATATAGAAGTACTTTTTCAGAAAAACCCAAAATACTTCTATAGGCTTATCTGCTTCTGGTATCCTTAGCAGAGGTGAATGCTTACTGCGACTGAAGGGTTTACATGAGTTGTGTTTGTGACATTTTATCTGCAAACGAACTTTTCCTGTTGTCTTACTACACAGCAAAAAAAACCCCTGGGTATTTAGCTACAAACTGTAGGAGAGTGATTTGTTCCAAAACCTGTTAAAATGAATAGAAGAAATACATGTGGGGAAACTTGTTAATGGATGAAGACCCACTGGTATGTGGGTGAAATGCCCAAGTAGTTTTACCTATGAGAAAGTAACTTTTGTTTGATAGGTAAATATAAAACATATTATATTGTATTGTTGAAGGTTTTCATATTTCAATATCTGAAATGTAGGATGTTTTAATTTACACACTGTTTTAAATATGATATGAATACTTTTGTTCTGATTTTTGTATTGGTTTTTATTCGTTTTGTTTTTAATATGATGTTAGCTGTATTAGAAGCCCTCGGTGGAACATTGGGTTAAATCGTCGTGCCAGCAGGACTGAAGACCCACAGGTAGGAGATTCGAATCTGAGGATAGTGTGGATGAGCTCCCTTTGTCAGTTCCAGCACCCCATGTGAGGACATGAGAGAAGCCTTCCACAAGGATGGTAAAACTTTTTAAAAAAAAAAAAAAACAAACAAACATCTGGACATCCCCTGGGCAATGCCCTTGCAGACAGTTAATTCTCTCACACTATAATAATAAATTATTTATACCCATCACCATCTCCCCGAAGGGGACTTGGGGCAGCTAGCATGAGGCCAAGCCCAAAATTACAATGAAATACAAAAATACCATCAAAATAAATGCATAACATAACACAGGGATGCTCACACTTTTTCAGCATGCGAGCTACTTATAAAACAACCAAGTCAAAATGATCTACCTACCCACTACTCAGAGAGCCATAAAAGCAAAATATTTGGAAATTTATTTCAGTGAGAGCCATCTAATATATTTTAAGGCTGAATTCAACTAAATGTGAGTATAATAAGCCCCTGGATTTATTCATAATAATAATGATGATGATATTCATTCAGCCTCTGCTACTACTAATAATAATAACAACAACAATAGGTTCCTAGAGTAGAAGGAGACCTCCAAGGGCCATCCAGTCCAACCTCCTTCTGTCATAAGGGAAAAACACAATCAAAGCATTCCTCACAGATGGCCATTCAGCCTCTGATAAGAATAACAATGGGTTTCTAGAATAGGAGACCTCCAAGGGCCATCTAGTCTAACCTCCTTCTGCACCTGGGCAGCATCGGGAGCCTGCGGGGCAGGACTGAGCCTTCCTCCAGCCCTGCCTGCGATCCACCAGGACGCTCTATGCAATCTACCAGTAGATCGTGATCTACCTAATGAGCACCCCTGACATAACAGAATAAAATAAACAATTCCAAAAACATGATAGAGAAATGGGACACAGTGGGAGGGCCAAATGTATTAGAAGTAAAATTGATAGAATTGATAAAACCCTGGGTGAGAAAGGTAGAATGTGTTTCTGAAGGAGAATGTGTTTCTGAGGGGGGGTACTCAAAAGGCTGATCAGTGGGATTAAACCTTCAATTAAGGGTGGAGGGAAAGTGCATCATGAGGACGGAGCTGTAATTGGGACAGACTAAAATGGAATATATATTTTATATTTTTATATTCAAGTGACTTTATATCTCAAGTCGCTCCTGACATGGGGAAAAAAACCTGCGTTGAATCCTGTTATCAGATGAAAGGCAGTATATAAATGAATAATAGAAGTAGAAGGAGATAAGGAGGAGGAGGAAAGAAGGTATGAAGCTACAGGTTCATATAACTTGCAAGAACCGGTTTACAAACCTGTTTGGACCATTGTTCTCAAGTCAGATTGAACATTTCTATGTTTTACATCCGGAGTGGGAATAAAGAGTTTATCTCGTTGTTGGATTGAGTGTAGCAGCATTCTCACAATTAGCTGTGCTAACTAGGGAAGCTGGAAGTTGAAGTCCTATAAAATTTGAGTGGCTGCTTGAGCCGTGGCACACTTTTAACATTAAAAAAATCCGGGGGCACACCACTAACCAAAATGACACTGTAACACAGTAAAGAATGGCTGGGGGATGGTGACCTGCTGGGAGTGCCAAAGCCAGGGAGGGGGAGGAGCCAGGCCACGCCATGCCCCTCCCCCTCCCCCCAGCTTCAGTTCTCCCATAACTTCACCAGCCTTGAGGGGCAGTGCCAAGCCAGCATTGTGCTGGCTCTGCCCCCGCTGGCTTGGCACTGCCCCCTCCAGGCTGGCGAAGCGGGGGGAGCGCTGAAGCCGGGGGGGTGGAGCCAGGCCGCACCATGCCCTGCCCCCTCCCCTCGGCTTCAGTTCTCCCACAGCTTCTCCAGCCTTGAGGGGACAGTGCCAAGCCAGCATTGTGCTGGCTCTGCCACCGCTGGCTTGGCACTGCCCCCTCAAGGCTGGCGAAGCTGTGGGAGTGCTGAAGCCGAGGGAAGAGGCGGAGCCAGGCTGCGTCATGCCCCCGCCTCCCCCCTAGCTTCAGCTCTCCCACAGAGAGCTGGCAGGAGGAGGGGGGAAGGAGCTTTTCTGCGGCACACCTGATGATCGCTCACGGCACATTGGTTGAGAAACACTGCTGTAGGGGTTTCTGTCACAAGGTCAAGATGTAGATATACTGGGTTCTACAATTGTGTGGTTTCTTAGAACTGCCTGTATATGTTGGAGAGGATTACATGAAGAAGAAGAAATACCTTTGACCAGTTTATCACTTCATAAAAACACATATCATGAATCTTATGGGGAAATAGTGTTTAATTCACTCGACATTGGCAGCCTCTTCCCAGTTCAGAAAACCAGTCATGCATGTTAACTAGTCCGCAGTCAGTCACTTACAACTGGATGAATTCATGCAAATTTACCACAGATTTGCTGGTGCTTCTGCTTTCTCTTTGAATGGTTCTGCTATCTCTCAAGAGCACATAAAGCCAAGCAAACTGCCTGGCTGACAATTTCACAGCTACTTTCCTATTGCATAGTACTGTTGTCACTTCCTTCAAGGAGAGTTTCAGAATGAGCCAGAATCCTGAGCTACTCATGTAATTTAGACTCCAGGCCCAAATATTCCTGTAGATAATCTCATGAGTGTTTATTCTCCTTCGAAGAACGTCAAGGAAATGCCACATGTTTAGTCTTTGCCACCTCATGCCAATGTTAAATAATTTCCCTCGAAAGTACTCTAAGAACCAAGGTTGGAAAATAACTGGAGAACCAAACACGACGCTGGCGAAGCTGAGATTGTTATTTCTACAGTGTACACATGGAACAGGATTTGCAGAAGCAAGCAGCCCCAGAAAGAAGGTAATTTGATGAGGACACAACTGAGCAGGCGGCTCTATCTTATAACCTTATAGTCAAAACAAAGAGAAGATGCTGCTCTTTATCTTGGGCTACTAATGCATCCCCTAGAAATATAACAGTTTATTATTTTCTGTTACAAAATATTTTTGTTATTTTACAAGATTTTTGTTACAATGGCTCCCATTCTGCATTTCCAACAAAGTCAAGGTGATGGTTCACCCAGTTTAAATGGAAAAAAGCAAATGAGTTGAAATGCTCCATTATCCCATTTCGATCAGCAAATGTCCATTGGCCACATCAACCATTTTGCAGGGTAAATCAATATATTCCAGAATATTTACAGGCAGACAACATCTGTGTTTTACTTAATTTTAAAGCTCAAATAAAAGCCAGACTTTAGGAAGTAAAATCCTACCTCACTTGGCTGAGTTCTGGATTAACTCCTAAGAGAACTTGACATTTCATTCCCCAGTTTGTGACATTGGGTTGATTCTAATAATAAAAATGTTGACTGGGATTTTGCCATTTTCCTTACAAACCAACACTTCTTCTTTTGCTTTTAATATGATTCCACTCATTTTAGTTTGACGTTGCTCTGTGCTCACCTGCCAACAAAGATGGGGAAAGTTGGCAGTTGAATGGTCATGCACACATATATTTTTTAATTAGAGCTCTTAGAAAAGTTGCTTTTTGCCACTATCACAATTAATCAGAAGAGTAAATAAATCTGCTATTATCTCATGGATGTCCTCTATTAGCAAATACATTACTTTTGATATAGCAAATAAGAAAGATTTCCTATTCATTGCAAAATTATTTTTTCAAGTTCTCTGCATGCTGTACCTTTACTTGTTGATACATGAATTCTGAGGGATTTCATTCCATCTCTTGTCACTTTTTTTCCATTTTATTGCACCCAGTACATTCCATTGTCTGGGCTCAATAACATGTTGTTGTTTTTTGTGAGTGCGTGTTTCTCTTTTTTCCAAAAAGGTGACGGGTGGGTGGGATTTTCCAAGAACAGTTCCTATAATGCACATCATTTACCAAGAAGTCTAGGCATCTTATTTTTGCAAGAGACCACATGGTTATGAAATTTTTCCAAATACCAATGAAATCCAAAGATTGCCCATGGGGCAAGCAGCGGTTTTAAAAGCTACAAAAATAGTTGCAACCTTAAGGCCATTAGCTTTGTATGTGGTCTTAATCGACAAGCAAATGAATTATAATGGCAGAACACCTTGGGGATACCATGTATGCATTGTACACTGTACGATAGCTTAATGATGCCACTGCTTTACTTTTCTGAACGCCCAAGAGTTTTTCCCCAGGAAAATTATTATCTCCTACTTTTTCATAAATCTGTTGAAATCTGACTGAACATCTGTAGCTTAGAGGCATTATTTTGGACTACATACTCCCAGAATTTCCAAGCCAATGTGGCTGATTTGGGTAGACCTGGCCTTGTCCCTGACTGGTACAAGTAGGCTGTTTTGATTGACTAGCATCACAGATTCTAGACCAAATAACAGTATGGTCTGCCACTACTGCTGTGTGAGACCACCTGATATGCAAGACAATATGCCATTTTTCTGAACAGATTTTCCTCATAGACAAAGGAATTGATGTTGGGACGGTGGCACATATGTTTGTTTATACATGTCCCTGTATTTAATAACAGAAGCAGAAGGATATTGCATCCATAATCAGAATGTTGGCTTCCCATAGTTACTGGTATACCACTGTAGGACCAGGATGCTGGACTGGGTGGGCAGACCTTTGCCCTGACTGAGCAGAACTCCTCTTGCCTCCTTACATCAATTTGTGCGTAATGTAGTTAAGCTCAGAGTTTGGAAATACAGGGTTTTTTGTGGGGTACACTTACCAGAATCCCTCAGGCCAGTAGCGTAGCCAGGATTTTGATTCAGGGGGGAGGGGGCTGAATCTGAGTGAGAGAGGATCTACCCTAGCACACCTTTGGTATTGTTATCTCAATACCTCCATGCATATAGGATATATTGAACATGGTGATCAGATCATGATATGAACAAATGTAACAGTTTAAATAATGTACCAGTAAGGCCTTCTCAAGGATCACCATTTGGGGGGAGGGGGATGAAGCCCCCCAAGTCATCCCCCCCGGCTACATGCCTGCCTCTGGCATACAATCAATGGCCATGCTGGCTGGGGAATTTTTGGAGTTCCAAAAACTGACTCTACCTCTAGTTCAGGTCCATGACTTTGTGCAAAATCGCAGAATAAATCAGTAGCATAAAAGCATAGTAGTTTACATCAGAGGTGAGAATGCCCAAGGAAGTGTGCTCCTGGTGTCATTAAACTTGCCCTAGTTCTTGGTTTGCCATTCTGTTGGGAAGCCTATAAATAGCAAACTAAGAGAGTGTTGGACATATAGTGTCCTTATGCAAGTCTATCAGGGAAAGGGCAACAATCTTGCATAACACCAATGTCTATTTGATTTAGTCTTGACTATTAAGAGAAAACGAACCACATTTTTAATTCTGACTGCTGTTCTGATTCACAATTCACAGGAAATCACGCGCTTATTGCAAAAGCTGATATAATCTGGCTGGGAAACTAAAGTGGGAGTTTTATTGGCTGGCAGCCCTTTTTCTGCCAACTAATGTGCATTATTGGCATCAGGTTATCATGCGATAGCTCATGACATTCACACGTGTTGCAATGGTGCATTTCACAAACACTAGTCTGATCCATTAAGTAAGAGGGTATTTAAGTTTATTCTCCTACCAAACATTAACAGAAATGGACTTTGCCTTCCACTGGATAATAGTATTTTGCCTCTCCATACACACACACACAAACATGCTTGGTCAATATCAGATTATTTCCACTGAGTTGCTAGTGACTAAAGAGCTGAAAATATAATGTCACTAATCCTATTAGCTCACTGATCTTGGATAAACAAAAGTGAACAAATTTCACCTGCTGTCATAGATATGCACCACCTCCCTGAAGCCTAGCAGTGAACCAACAGCCCAACATGTCTGCGTAGAGATTCCTTCCCCAAAAATATTCACATTTGCATTTGTACCAATTTCTGTTTATTTCAAGTGTAACAGACTCGATAATCAGGAACCTCATTTTAGCATCAACTATATTAAACAAGAGATGGCTTTATTAATCACAATCTGAGTAAGTTATAAAGGAGTATCCTTTATAACTTACAGTTTATAACTTACAGACCAATGCTATGGAATGCTGAGATTTGTCATTTGGTAAGGCACCAGCACTCTGGCAGAGAATGCTAATAAAGAACTTTAAACTACAACTCCCATCATTCTGTAGCATTGAACCATAACCGTGAAAGTGGTGTCTACAATGTAATGCCCCCTTAGGGCTCATATAAACCAGGCAGTTTAGACACCACAGTAGCCCTAGATTCATCACATTTGTCTTTGTCTAGATCAGTGTTTTTCAACCTTTTTTGAGCCGCGGCACACTTTTTACATTTACAAAATTCTGGGGCACACCACCAACCAAAATGACACTCTAACACAGTAATACATATAGCTAATGTGTTTTTTAATGTATTTATACACTCAGTGTGAAACCTGGGCCTGTTTCAATGAACACAACATAGATATCCTGGCAGGAATGGCAGAAAGACACAAACTTCCCACACAGAACTCCCATAACCAGGAGAAATAGCTATAAGAGTTTGGTGGGCATTGACCTTGAGTTTTGGAGTTGTAGTTCCTTATGGTCAAGCCTGCTCGCGATGTACCAGATATGAAATATCCGCTCTGCATCGACGCATGCTTTATTTGCGGGTACAAGCCCTTTGGGCCAACGCTGGTGCAGCCTCTGCTGAAGCCGTGAGCTCCGTTTACAGCCCAGAAGCCCCCCCGAAACGGTCCCGAGCTCTGCACTAAAGAACCGTCAGGTGAACCGCGTGGAGATTTACAACACCATTTGATTTACGGAACCACAGCCTGTTTACCCACCCACTATCTGCTGTCCTTGTGGAGGACAAACGCCAGTATACAAACAGTGAAACAGAACTCCAGAAAAACGGCGTTTGTTCGTCCCCAATGTGGAGAAGCAGTTAATCACCCGCATTCCAGGATATCCCGGGTTATTTGCTATACCACAACCGGGTTTGATGTTTACCCTTAGGTGGGGCTACAGGTTATCTTGATGGTTTCTTTAAAGTTATGCTTGTACCTTGCCTCATGATGAATTATGAATCAATCAATGTGATGATATGCATACTATGAATATTGATGTTATGATATGAACAATATGAATGTGATTATGTATATTTAAATGAATTGACCTGCAGGAATGGCAGAAAGACACAAACTTCCCACACAGAACTCCCATAACCAAGAGAAATTGCTATAAGAGTTTGGTGGGCATTGACCTTGAGTTTTGGAGTTGTAGTTCACCTATATCCAGAGAGCACTGTGGACTCAAACAATGTTGGATCCTGACCAAACTTGGCATGAATACTCAATATGGCCAAATGTGAACACAGATGGAGTTTGGGAAAAATAGACCTTGACATTTGGGAGTTACAGTTTCTGGGATTTATAGTTAACACACAATCAAAGAGCATCCTGAACTCTTGCAACAATAGAATTGAACCAAACTTGGCATATTGAACTCTCATTACCAACAGAAAGTACTGAAAGGGTTTGCTTGGGAATTGACCTTGAGTTTGGAAATTGTAGTTCACCTACACCCAGAGAGCACTGTGGACTCAAACAATGTTATGTTATGTTGTTGTTTGTTTTCTATCCAGAATCACAATGTTGGAAGGAGGCTCACCAATTTAAGGTCCCTAAAACAGGCATGGGAAAACTTTGGCTGTCTGGGTGCTTTGGACTTCAACTCCCACCATTCCTAACAGCCTGAGGCCCTTTCCTGCTTAAGTGGCTGAGGGGGGGAAAGGAAAAGGGCCTGGGGCTGCTAGGAATGGTGGGAGTTGGAGTCCAAAACACTTGGAAGGTCCAAGTTTGCCCATGCTAGCTTTCGACAGAGACCTCTTCCTCCCCTTTGCGCCCTTTCTTCCCCCTCCTGCCGAACATTTACTTTTTCTTCTACACTGCCGCTTCTGCCGCCATTTTGCTCTGAGGGGGCAGCGTGAGCATGTTCAGGAAGGTAGGGGGGAGGGAGGAAGATGTGACCCGTGCAGGTGCTACTGTGCAGACTCACCCCAGAGCAAAGCAAGGCAAAGCGAGCAGAGCGAGGCTGGGAAAAAGGGAGCCCAAGTAGAGAAGAAAAATTGTTCGGCAGGAGGGGGAAGAAAGAGTATTGGAGGTTCCAATTTCCCACGGCACACCTGATGATCGCTCATGGCACACTGGTTGGTAAACACTGGTCTAGATGGCCTGGGATCACATCTGCTCTGCCACACTGTCATCTCCTTCATGCCACTGTCACCAATCCAAACTCCCAGGAACTTGAGCTCCATGGCCAGTCCTAGCCTGTCAGGCACCTCTGCTGATGTCAGAATGGGGCATTTGCAGGAGTAGCAAGTAGGAGCAGGGAGATCTTCTTGCTGGTTATGTGGGCACCTCTTCTGAAATCAGGAGGTGCATGATGCGAAATAGGCAGGAGCGTGGATGGCACTCCGTAGCCATCTAGGAGCACTGACAATACAGGTAGGATGAACTGATGAGCCCAGGGAAAGGATGATGGCAACAGTGTTCAATCTGAACAACAGATCAGATCAAATCAGACCTGATCCTTCTATGCCCTGAAACCCCAGGATACTCCAGAGTATCTCCCCAAATTGTCAAAGGTGGGACAAACTTATCTTACACTGACCCACACCACTGATATACTCACCAGAGGCCATTGTGCCATATTGGAACAGGCACCAGTTCATTCACTATGAGTACAGGCAGTGCCGTAGCCAGGATTTTGTTTCGGGGCTGAGTTTGTTTCGGGGCTGGGACTGGGTGGAAGAGGGTCTACCCTAGCAAACCTTTTGTATTGTTATCCCAATAACCCCATTAATGTGGGATATAATGAGCATGGTGATCAGATCATGGAAATGTAGCAGATTACCATATTCCCACAAGGCAGGCTGCTCGTGCAGACGCAGTAGAAGGAGAAGACAGACAACAGGATTTCTCAGAAAGCTCAGTTTACTTTGTTTCCACAGCTGCGAGTCCGTCACTGCACAACATGGTGCTTCAAGGAGGGGCCGCTCCCTTGAGAGGCACATATTTATACAAGCATCAGGGTTCAACTTATGGTTGCCCAAAATCTTATTATTGGTTAAAAGTTATGTCGCAGCTAAAATTGCAGCCTATCATAATGTAACACGGACTGTCCACGCTTCATTCTTGGAGATACAGTGTTTCTTATCTCTTGCATTCCTGCACAGGCTCAGTTTGATTCTCTTTGTATGGCTCCTTCTCTGTTCTGCTGTCTCTGGGCAGATTATTGCTAACATGCGGGCACTTGGAGCATCTCCTCTCTTTAACCCCCTTCATTCCCTACTGTTTTTTCGTTGCTAGTGATACCTGAGAACTTGCAACTACAATTATACATCATCATATCTTTTTGTAAGATCTCCAGCAATAATCATATCAATCTGGCTTATTCTGTCATCCTAATCAAGAGAACAAGACATGGTGTTATCAATAAAACAAGAACAATTATCACAAACATAATGAAGCCCTCGATCACCAACTCTTTCAACCAGGCCACATTTGGCAACCATGAAGTTAGCCATGAAAACTGAGATGGTTCGTTAAAGTTATGTTGACTCATGACCTGTAGCTTTTCTAGGTCATCTTCTATTGTTTGGTTCAAATTATGAAATTGTATTTAGCAGTTGCCTTTTGATCATTGCACAAAATCCTCCCTTTGTTGTCAAGAGGTAATCTAAGGCCATTTTCTGCTGTATCTCCATTTGACTTAACTCTTCAGCTTCAGTTTGCAATGCTCTAACTATTTTCCCAGTGGCACTGATGGATTTTCTAGGCGACAGATGAGCCTCACAATGCTCTTTTGATTGTCCTGGGCTATTATTCCTGGGTATGACCCTAAAGACAGGATCTCAGTGATGGCTCCGGCTCCTACCCTTTGGGCTTTTGGTGTCAGACAGTTGATCCTCAATGATCACTGTGTCATCACACCCAGCACCCATTTTCTGGCTGGAACCCCCCTCTTCTGCCTTTCTCTGGGTTGGGTTCCTTTGATGATTCACACTGGTAGGGTTAGAAAGCCCACACCAACACACTGATACCTCCCAGGATGATAGCTATTAGCCCATTTGACAAAGAAGAACCCCAAGTTAGGGTCTCTTTATCTGCCAACCTGAACCGATGGTGTCACTAATATAGTTGTATTTATCTCAAACATAGGATAGTTTAGAATACAGCTCTCTCTATTCCATGTCAGACAGATTCTGAGTCTTGACATAACTGAAGTTGTGGCCTTTGCATATGGTGATCTGTGCAATGCATGTAACTTTTGAAACAAAATGTAATTGGGTCTCTCCAGCATTGCTGAGGACATTGAATTGTTAGCTGCAATCCTCCAAGCGTTATTTGAGGATCCTTGCTTTTTAAAGGTAGGGATGAGAATGACCCTACTGTTTTTTTTGTATATGCATGTATCAATGTACTATCTGAAACATATGTTGTATCTGTATCTTGATCCAATTGCCCTGCGTTGGACTACGGTCAGTCCCAATAACACATTTTACTGATCAGCCTTATCATTTCTGCTCTCTGGTGAGGCCTACAAAGGATCTTCTTACACCCCCAGCAAAGCCAAACAAACAAAACTATACAATACACAGAAAAACCCAAAAACTGACACTCCCAAGTCCCAAGTTCATATCTTTGGGTGACTCTCGAAGTCTATCCTCCTCTTCGGGTGACTTTCGATCAGCCTGTCCCCAGGAGAGTGGCCCCCACGATGCTGACTCTCCCTTCCCTCTTCAAGGTCGTCCTTTGGACCTCCTTTCGGCGCGCCTGCCGGAACTTTGGTCAGGCATATCTTCAGTGGGTCCTTCTGGTCATCGTCCACCTGAATAATAATATATCTGCTATTCAATGGCTTATTTCCAATAGTATCTCTTTGGATTTAAATATAACGGTTCCAAGGCCTTAATCTCCCTCCCTTGGGGTGGTCAGGAAAACATCACATCACATCACACTGCCCTTTTCTCAATGGGCCAAGTCTCCATTTTGTTTTGTTTTTTCTTTTGTTTTTAAACCACATGATATCGTCTGAGGAGACAGAAATACAGAACAGTAACAGGGAAACACAGCACACCATTTTAAACAAATGGAAATCACTTGGAACCAATTTAAATCAGTTTCTTGACACATTTTCGCTAAAGTTTCTTTCAATGTCCTATTTCAAGTCACCCCTAGGGAATGGATTCTCTGATGAACAATACCTGGACCATTTGCAAACAACATATCCACAGTCCTGAGCTTGCAATCTTTTTTGCAATTGAATTTTTACCAATTGGTAGATGGTATCTCTCTCCCATTCCGTTGTAATGGGGCGTGGCATCAAGCTGTGAAGGACATCATCTTCATCTCCTTTTTGAAACATGATTCTGAACACTTGACTAAAATGACACAAACAAATTAATCTCTTATCAAACTAACAATCAAGGCTAAATGGTGGTAATGATCACTTTAACAATTCAACAACAGAAATCATTTAACTTGAAAAGGATATAGTCTTCAGTACAATCCCAAGCAAGTCCGGCCTTGGTTATTTTAGGCACACATCCATTCATATGTCCAACTTTTATCTCTTTTAATCTCTGGCATAAGAAAACAATCTCAGTCACCCTTGATTGAAGAAATAAGTCTATTAAATTCCAAGTAAATGAGGAAAATATCTATATTCTGCAATCTGTAGTCTCTGAAATAAGTCTCTGTATAAGAAGGCCTGTAAAATAAAGTTCTCATTATTTTCCAAGCCTTTCACTCATCCAGCCAGTTCTCATATTTTTCCACGTCTTTCACTCATCTAGCCAGGCTTAGCTCCTGTGATTGTATTCTCATTAAGCTTTTCAGTTGGCTGTGATTGGATATCAATTTATAAGCAGGGTTCCACATAATTTCCAGGCTTGAGACCTAAAAAGCAAAGATAGTGAAGAGAGAAGGGGGAGGGGGAGGGTAATTACCCAGCCGTAGAATCCTCCACCGATTTCCATCGATATTCCATCACATCCTTTTGCTTTCACAATCTCTCACTTCCAGCCAATTTTCACCTTTTTAGAACAACCTCCATGGTTTTTCTCCACATCCATATAACAATCCCCATGGTTTATCTCCACCAAGGTTCCTCTCCACAATTTATCTCACATGTTTCTGCTGCAACCATCTTTCTGACATCTCTGTTTCCATCAATGCATAATCACTTTTCATTCCTTTTCCAGTGCAGCATCCATTTGCTGCATACACTAGGTGTCGCTGTTGTCCATTAAGGGGGGGGGGTCCTGCCCTCACATTACCTGGCTCCGCTTCTTTATCAATTCTACCAATGTCATTTTATACCAACACTTTCAGTTTAATCACTTTATCTGCAACTTGCTTTTCCAACGTAACGAAACAGTCTCTTAAATCTGGCAAAAAGAAAACCTTGGGCTCTATCTGTTTTTGATGTCCCGTTCAAAATAATCTCTTTTCAGTCAAAGTATCATTCATTATCCAAAATTGTCTTGTCCTGTGTTTTAAAACAACTATGAAGAATATAGTTCACACTAAAAATCTTGTCTAGGGTTGTCCACATAAGATATTTTTCAAAATGTCATTTTTCATTTCAAAAGGTTGCTGTAAAATAATTTTTACACAGTTCCAGACTAAATGTCAGGAGAGAATGCTTCAGGAACATTCCAACATTTGGCAAGCCCACAGTGTTCTTTCTCACATTCCAACATTTGGCACAGATAATTATTCTCTTTTTCCCCCTTGAAAACAATAGATAGCCTCATCCTGGCTGGCTGTTTTATCTCTGTACATACTGTACTCAGGCCCTGGCTCAGAGCCACAGCCCAAGTGGGCAAAATCTCACATATTTATAAGCAAGATTCATTTTTCACATAGACACAGAATTAGGATTTCTGCATAAATCAACAAATATTCATGGTCTAAATATTTTCTCACACATCCTCAGTAGTGACTTAGTAAATGCAATGTTGAGATTTTAAATATTTCTGGAAAAGTTATTCTGTGTTGCTATAAGCTTAGAGAAACCCTGTTCCAGCATTGATTGAGTTAAACTACACAGAGAGTCTCACGAAACAGTCCTGACGAATCACCTTTGTTGAACGTTAAACTGGACAGTTCAGTCACCCCCACTGGTATGCAAGAAAGCATTCTTTATAGATAAGGAAACTGTGTGTGTGCCATCTTTCCGCGGCTTTTAAGCAGACACGCCATGGCTATGCATCTTCGGTCTTTCTGATTACTCCAGGGACACACAAACCCTGGCCACGCTACTTGTTCATTTCACACAATTTGACCATAAACATCAAAAATTCAAACAATTGAAAACATCAGCTTTTTATACAATTTTTTTAAAAATATATTTCCATTTTGCACACCCCTACAGTTTAAGGAACACAGAGATATATATCATTCCTATGAATGCATTTCATTTTGTACCCATAAATATATAACATTTAACATTTAATATAAGGCATTTCATTAATTGAATCTTTTAAACTCAGTTTTAGACATTCTGCACAAGGTCAAGAAGCCCGGCTGCCTTTCTTCTGGGCGTGTCGCCAACTTTTCTTATCAGCACAAACGCATTCCTTCTTTTGCACAGAATGAGTTTCTTTCTTTCAAACTTTCCTTCTTTAAACTAATACAGACACACTCATTAAACATAACAGCACTCTTTTTCCCCACTCTCTTGCTTTGGATTAATCAGACAGAAAAAAGGTTTACACTCTTTCATTTTCCAAAATCATTCTCTCTCTCTCTCTCTCTCTCTCTCTCTCTCTCTCTGGAGTTGTTGCAACACAGACATACACAGCTGCCCCCCTCCTCCTTGTCTCAAGCCGTTTGAATTTTTAGAGACAAGGGAGTTTTGTTTTGTTCTTTTTACTAAGGGGCATCATCCGACTCTTTGGGACAGCCTCAGAGTCGGCTCTTTCGGGGAATTTGGGATCTTTCCCCTACCTTTTCTTTTTTGGCTCTACCGGTAACCATATCTTTTTGTGCACATAACTCAGAGACTAGACGAGCAATTTTCCCCCCAGCTCTGTAATTTCAAGTCGGGTCACCCCTTCTTGAACTTCTATGCAATTAAACTTGGGTCAAAGGGGGCAACTCCTCCCCTTTACCCTCCCTACCCAGTCGGGTTATGTGTGGCCATTGCAAGGGCGTCCCCTTTGAGCCTTTCCCTCCCATTTGGGGTACTTAGTGTTTCCCAAATGTGTGTTCCCTAGTGTTTCTTCACTTCAAACACTATACCTGCCGGATTTCTATAGACGTCAGGCACCCCTGCGCCCCCGGACTTTCCTTTGCGCAATCCTCCGAACGGGCTTTTCTGGCAACCCAAAACTGTTGAGGCACTCAGGGTCGTTCGGCGCTGACAAAGAGGTGAAGGCCACAATCGGTCTTTGTTAGGGGCCCCGTCTCAACTCACGGTGTTCACCTCCAGTTCTCGCCGACGAGTTGAGGCCGTCCTGCCAACAGGATCTGTCTCCGCTTCGCGGTCTGTCTCATAAATCATATCACATATCAGGGTCACCAGAAATGTAGCAGATTACCATACTCCCACAAGGCAGGCTGCTCGTGCAGACGCAGTAGAAGAAGAAGACAGACAACAGGATTTCTCAGAAAGCTCAGTTTACTTTGTTTCCACAGCTGCGAGTCCGTCCCTGCACAACATGGTGCTTCAAGGGAGGGGCCGCCCCCTTGTGAGGCACATATTTATACAAGCATCAGGGTTCAACTTATGGTTGCCCAAAATCTTATTATTGGTTAAAAGTTATGTCGCAGCTAAAATTGCAGCCTATCATAATGTAACACAGACTGTCCACGCTTCATTCTTGGAGATACAGTGTTTCTTATCTCTTGCATTCCTGCACAGGCTCAGTTTGATTCTCTTTGTATGGCTCCTTCTCTGTTCTGCTGTCTCTGGGCAGATTATTGCTAACATACGGGCACTTGGAGCATCTCCTCTCTTTAACCCCCTTCAATATGAATAAACATAACAGTTTAAATAATGTACCAGTAAGGCCTTTTCGCGGACCACCCTGAGAATTTTGGGTTGGGGGGGGGGCTGAAGCCCCCTTAGCCCCCCCCCCCCGGCTACATGCATGAGTACAGGGCTTGGGGCTCATGTAGATAAGTCTCTAGATTTAATAAATTCTTAGAGTAAGCAATTGTTTCCAAAGCCTGACTGTAACTAATTACATAAATGTACAATTTGAAATAAATTAATTGTTCCCAATATCTAAAATATAGCAATGTTACATGATAACTTTAACTTAATGAGAAAAAGCATTGGTTATTTTATGGTTATGGAATATGGCCTCTGAATTTAAAATATTCATATTTTTCAAAAGAAACCAAGTATTGTAAATATTTTCAAAACTTTGAAAAAGTAACAATTTATTTTTAATATAACTTTAGTGGCAATTAACTATTTGAAGGGCTTGGGGATTTAGATTGGCATCTTTTTAAATGTAATTCTCTAGTTGTGCTATGAGCTAGATCTACCTGAAGATGTATCAAGTACGATGCATCATGGAGGTCCTCTACATCTAAAAATACTTGTAATCTGCAATGGAAAAGAGAAGAAACAGCAAATATCTGAGACATTTCACGAAAAATGACATTTATATGCATTTATTCCTCTGTTAGGGAAAATGCAAGATACCACATGGATTTCTGTGGCTCAAAAGCAGAAGCTTTCAGTGTGTGAAGCAATAGATGAATGAATATAAATAGCACATGGCACTGATGACAAAACAGATAACAATTTTTCTATGAATATAGGAATAGATATAGACACAGATGGTATTGATATAAACATAAAGAGAAGATTCTGATCTTCATAATGAAATACAGTTACTTGGATCCTGAACAGAAGTCATTGACTAGTACGTATTTTCAGGCACAAGGCAACTCTAGAGCTTCCAAAGTGGGAACTAGTCAACAAGAATGCCTCCTTAGAAGTATTTGCTTTTGGGACTTGTTCTCAATTTTAGCAGATCACCAAGGAGTGGTCCCATGATCATATTTCCACATTCCACTGTAATTCCAGCTTTCTAAACTCTAGCCAGCAAGTAGAGAATACGATTTCCATTCTGTTCTGTAATTTATTCACACTCTTTAGTGTTGTGCCATAGCAACATTCTCTGTGTTAGTCCTGGAACTAACCTAGTGGATGATCTAGAGCAGGCCGGTGCAACTTCCAGCCCTCCAGCTGTTTGGGACTCCAACTCCCAGAAGCCCTAGCCAGCTTGTCCAAGGGTCAGGAATTCTGGGAGCTGAAGTCCAAAATCCCTGGAAAGCCACTGGTTGTAAAAGCTTGATCTAGGGTAAAATAAATGTTTTATTTTCTTTTTAACTTGACAGGTTTAACCTTTTTCATGAGTATGAATACTTTGAAAAGTGGTTGGAAATTTCAACAAGCTGCTTACAAGGAGTATGTGCCTCTTTTATTTAAAACAGTTCCACTGGCTGGTAGTCTGCTCTCAGGCACAATGCATAGTGGTGGGTATGAGAGCAGCGTAGATTATCTGAAGGACTGTATGAGCTTTCTAAGGCTTTGAGGTCTTCAAGGACCTCTGTCACATCTGGGGAGAACATAGGAGAGAGCCTTTTGGGTGGCTCTGGAACTCAGAGAATGGATTATCTTCCTGTTTGGTATATTTCCAGCAGTAGGTATAGACAGTATGTTTGGGAAAGGCTTAAAAAGTATGCTGTGCTATTTGTATTTAAGGTGTACTATCGACTGGTAATTGGTTCCAGGACACTTCCCCTATGGAGATAAAACTCCACAGATTATCAAGTCTCATTGTATACAATAGCATAGTAAAATAGTAACTCCCACATTCAATCTACGTTTACTTTTTTATTGTTAAAAATACAGTAGAGTCCAACGTTCTGTATTATCCAATGCAATCTGCCTCCCGCCTGGATCCACAACTGTTTCAATACATTGTGATGTTTTGGTGCTAAATTCTTAAATACAGTAATCACTACATAATGTTACCATATATTGAACTGCTTTTTCTGTCAATTTGTTGTAAAACATGATGTTTGTAATTTGTAAAATCATAACGTAATTTGACATTTAATAGGCTTTTCCTTAGCCCATCCTTATTATCCAACATTTTTGCTTATCCAATGTTCTGCCGGCCTGTTTATTTTGGATAAGCGAGACTCTACTATATTTTCAAGCCATGAATGATTGAATCTGTGGATGCAGCATCTGTAAATATGAAGGACTGCCTTCTTTTTAAGAAATATGATTTTAAATTGTTTTCAGTTGTATATCATATGTCTTTTATATGTTTTATATGTTTCCTAATAGTCTGTTGACAAATAAAAGCTGTTGTTGAATATGAAAGGTGGGTATTTTACTGAGCTGATCTTTTATATCTAAGTTTTGCAGTTTTGCGATTTAGAGCCCCAGGACTGCGAGAAGCTGGCATATAAATAGATATAAGAACCTGCTATCACCAGGTTGAAACACACTTAAATACTAAGGATGGACTGGAATTGTGTGTGAGTGCTTGTATGATTTAATTCCTGGCTTCAACTCATCTTTGGCAAAGTCTCTTCAGAATGTATTCTTTTAAAATCAGAATAAAATTGGCCCCACGTCTTCTCTTTACTGCAGGAATGTTTGAAACAATGCATGGACCTGATTCAGCAAGGTACAGCAATCAAATGCATGCTTTAATGGTCTTTTCTATTAATAAGTCTATTGTCTATGTTGTTGGGAACCTGGCTTATGCTTAGGAACTTTGTTGACCTGGTGCCTGTTTATTGTCTAAACTGTTTTATAAAATTAAGAAACCACTGAAATAATTCTGAACAGGAGCCTTCGTTACTCAGAAAGACGAGATAATGCCCTAAATCATCACATTCTTAAATGGTACTAAAGCAAAAAAGTCCCTAATTTTTCTGCCAAGGAAAACACGTTGCCTTTTCTTGAAGCAAAAATAAGCTTAAAAACATCCTCTTGAGAAATGTCCCCCCCTTTTAAAATATTGTTTTTCCGTTTTCCCCCCATAACAGGAAAAGGTTTGCTGCTTCTTTGTTAAATTTGAAATACCAGCAGCTTAATATTCCCTTTTTATTACAGTAAAATGCTGCACGCCAAGGCCTCTACTAGGAAGTGATCTGTTTATTTTAAATACATTTAGGAGCAAGTAAATGCAAACAAATGCTTCGCATAAACCACTGGGGTGCTTTTATGATGGAGGATGCTGCCCTAGTCCACTTCTCTGACACTTTCTCTTCTTTGACTTGTATACTATTTCTTTCCAGTTCAATGTCCTTGACCTTACAGTCTCTTCTGAGAATCAGAGGAACCCCTCTCCAGAGAAATCTCTCTCTCTCTCTCTCTCTCTCGGCATTACTTCGCGAACGAAGATTCAGGAAGGACTCATCCCACGCTTTACAGGCGGCGTTGATGACTAAAAAGGCCAATCTGAGATAGGCAAGTTCGGTTGCAGAAAGCGCAGAAAGCCTCCTTGGGTGATGTTTTTTCCAAGTTGCGGTTCTTTCTGCGTTGTCGTTTCTCTTCGAGACCCATTCGGCGTGTCTTCTCGAAAGAGGCCGCAGCATTGTGGATAGTGCTTCTCCATGCCTCCCGATGTGAGGCCAGGGTGGACCATTGTTGGTGAACAATCTGGCCAAGCCTGAGATGTTGTTTCAGGGAGTCCTTATATCTCTTTTGGGGGGCGCCTCTCTTGCGCTGACCCGTGGCGAGAGTTCACCGTAGAGAGTAGTATCTTTGGGAGGCGGTGGTCCTCCATCCTAGAGACGTGTCCTGCCCAGCGCAGCTGTGTTCTCAATAGCATGGCCTCAATGCTGGTGATCCCTGCTTGCTCAAGGACAGCAACATTCGTCACATAGTCGGTCCAGTGTATATTTAAGATTGTGCGAAGACAGCGCTGATGAAAGCGCTCGAGGAGTCGTAGGTGTTGGCGATAGGTGACCCATGTTTCAGACCCATAGAGGAGAATGGACAGTATGATAGCTCTGTACACACTGATTTTGGTGCTTTGTCTCAGGTGCTTGTTGCTCCAGACTCTTTTGTGAAGCCTTCCGAATGCACTATATGCCTTTGATAATCTGTGATCTATCTCTTTGTCAATCTTGGCGTCTGAAGAGATGATGCTTCCCAGGTAGGTGAACTGCTGAACGGACTTAAGCACAGATGTGCCTATGCTGGCGTGAGGATGGTGGTGTTCTTCCTGTGGTGCGGGCTGGTAGAGGACTTCTGTTTTCTTCAGGCTGACTTCCAGCCCAAACAGCTCTGCAGCTGTTGCAAAGCAGGATGTGAGGCGCTGCAGGGCTGCTTCTGAATGGGCGACAAGGGCAGCATCGTCAGCAAAAAGTAGCTCACGGACTAGATAGTTTAGAGTCTTAGTGCGAGCCCTCAGGCGGCTTAAGTTGAACAAGCTACCATCAGTACGATAGCGTATATATATGCCGTCTTCTTCTTGTAGGTCTGCCATAGCCCTTTGGAGCATCATGCTGAAGAAGATTGTAAATAGGGTTGGTGCAAGAACACAACCTTGTTTCACTCCATTAGTTATGAGAAAGGGCTCCGAGAGAGCATCGCCATATCTGACTTGACCGTGCTGGCCCTCATGTAACAGGACAATCATTTTGAGGAACTTGGGGGACATCCTAGACGTTCAGGATCTGCCACAGACCTTTCCTGCTCACAGTGTCGAAGGCTTTGGTGAGGTCGACAAATGTTACATAGAGTCCTTTGTTCTGCTCTCTACATTTCTCTTGCAGTTGTCTAAGGGCAAAAACCATATCTGTGGTGCTCCTATTTGCTCTGAAGCCGCATTGGCTTTCAGGGAGAAGTTCTTCTGCAATAGCCGGAACTAATCTGTTCAGGAGTATCCTTGCAAGGATTTTTCCAGCAATGGAGAGCAGTGTTATACCTCGATAGTTTGAGCAATCGGATTTTGTTCCCTTTTTCTTATACAGGGTGATGATAACTGCATCTCGGAGATCTGATGGCAGTTCACCTTTTTCCCAGCAACTCACAAGGAGCTCGTGGAATTTAGCATGCAGTACATGACCTCCCTGTTTCCAAGCTTCAGGTGGGATTCCATCGATCCCGGCTGCCTTGCCATTTTTCAACTGCTGTATGGCCTCAATGGTCTCTTCCAGAGTGGGAGCTGTGTCCAGTTCATTTTTCATTGGTTGTTGTATCATGTGTTGGATAGCTGAACCTTGGACTACTCGGCTGGCATTAAAGAGACCCTGAAAATGTTCAGCCCATCGGTTCAGGATGGAGGTTTTATCAGTAATTAGTGTTTGACCATCTGTACTGTATAAGGGGCTTTGGACCTGATAAGTAGGTCCAAACACTGCTTTGAGAGCTTCATAAAAACCTCTGTGATCACCGAGATCTGCACAGCGTTGTGTCTTTTCTGATAAATCAATCCACCACTTGTTCTGGATGTCTCTGAGTTTTTGTTGGAGTTTACTACATGCGAGACGAAAGGCTGCTTTTCTTACATGGCAAGATGGCTGGGCGAGGAATGCCTGGTGAGTGGTTCTCTTCTTTGCCAACAGCTCCTGGATCTCTTGGTTGTTTTCATCAAACCAGTCTTGGTTTTTCTTAAGGGAGAATCCTAGGGATTCTTCAGCAGACTGCAGGATACTGTTTTGATGTGTTGCCAGAGCGCTGTAGGAGAAGAATCTGTAGGGTGGACTTCAAGTTTTGCTTGCAGATTTACCTGGAAGTTGTCTCTCACAACAGCCTGTTGAAGACTGTTGACTTGGAGTCTCCTCTTTAAGATGCCACCCCTCTTAGGTTTGAGCTTAAGGTGTAGATTTAGTTTACATCTTACAAGGCGATGGTCTGTTTGACATTCTGCACTGGGCATCACTCGAGTATGACGGACATCACGAATGTTTCTCTGGCGCACTAAAACATAGTCAATGAGGTGCCACTGCTTGGATCGGGGATGCATCCAGGTGGTCTTCAAGCTATCTTTCTGCTGAAAGATGGTGTTTGTAATAGTCAGCTGCTGTTCTGCACAAAACTCTAGCAGAAGGCGCCCATTATCATTACAGTTTCCAACACCGTGCTTGCCTAATACACCTTTCCAGGCTTCAAAGTTTTTCCTACTCTGGCATTGAAATCACCAAGGATAATGGTTTTATCTTCTGCAGGGACCTTTTGTATGAGGTGGCGTAGGTCTGAGTAGAATTTGTCTTTCTCCACAGGGTCAGCTTGCATAGTTGGGGCATATATACTGAAGAGAACAGCATGTGGGAGGCGTAAGGAGATAATGCGATCAGAGTGACCTGTCGGCAACGTCTCGAGTTTAGAGGCGATGGAATTTTTAATCATAAAGCCTACTCCTGAAAGATGTTTCTCAGTTTTGGGTTTGCCAGACCAGTAGAGTGTGTAGCCGGCACCGTGTTCTTTAAGGCTGCCTTCCTCATGGAGACGAACTTCACTAAGAGCAGCGATGTCAATGTTAAGCCGTGATAGTTCATGGGCTATTAGAGCAGAACGACGCTCAGGGCGTCCACTATCTGCAGAATCTTGCATGGTTCTGATGTTCCAGCATGCAAGTGTCAGTCTATTTGCACCTTTGCAGGCAGGTGTTGGCCTTTGTTTCTTTGTCTTTGTTCGACCGCATCGGAAGATGCCCGTTGGCCGCGGCTAGCCAACCAGGTAGACGGGATGAGCTTTACGTTAGGCCACCTTTCTAGGCCCTCTCCATACGGAGCAAGCAGTGCTCTCCTTAAAAAGGCTGCTTGGTCGTTCAGGATGCTGCCGAACAAGACTGTCATCTCCCGGGGTCAGTCTCGGCGACCAAAGTCCTGAACCGCCTGCATGCAGGGTTGGGTCTGCGGCTTCCAGTGCATCTTTACACCTACCGTTTCGTCCTCGCCTATCGCTACAGGGCTTTTTCGGAAGTTGGATGTGTCCTTCGAGCCTGTGCAATGGATTTTTCTGGTGGAGCGCAGCGTGCACAGAACTGGCCTCACCCTTTAAAACCAAAGGTTCATCTGCCAGGGCCTAGCAAGCTTGGACGGTGGCAGCGAGGTCCTCAGGTCGTAGGTTTGGTTCGAGTTTCCTTCTCTTAGATGGTTGACCTTACAGGGTTAGACGAGCACCATCTGCCCGGGTTTGAAATCAGAGTTTTCCTTCTCTTAGGATGGTTGCCAAAAGGCTAGAGAGCCCATCCTGCCCATTGACACTCTTTGTCAGACCCTTCGGTTGTGACCTGTCTGGTATGGGAGGCCCTACCGCCGGCTATTATGCCACCGCCAGCATAGCTCACAACTTCACTAGGGTACGCAAGCCTCTCCCCCACTGCAAGGGGGCGCCAATGGAGAGGCCAGAGAAATACAATTCTATATATACAACTTTGCATGCAGTTTTATTGTTTTGAAATTGATTTCCTTGACTTAGGCCCCATCTGCACTGCCAGATAATGCCATTTGAATTTAATTGTAATGGACAGTATAGACTCAGGGCCCTTCCACACAGCCATATAACCCAGAATATCAAGGCACAATAATTCACAATATCTGCTTTGAACTGGGTTATCCGAGTCCACGCTGCCATATATTCCAGTTCAAAGCAGATAATGTGGGATTTTATTCAGCTGTGTGAAAGGGGCCTTATATAATGCCAGAAGCAGCTCGAGAAACTGCAAATTGTTTATGGTGTGAGAGAATTGGCTGTCTGCAAGGACGTTGCCCAGAGGATGCCTGGACGTGTTGCCATCTTGTAGGAGGCTTCTCTCATGTCCCCATACGGGAAGCTGGAGCTGACTGACAGGAGTTCACTCTATCTCGCGGATTTGAATTGTCGACCTTCAGATCAGCACTCCAGCAGTCCAGCCGGCGCAAGAGTATAACCCATTGCGCCACTGCGAACTGCATTGAACTGGATTATGAGTCTACACTGTCATATAATCCAGTTTAATGCAATTAATCTGCATTCTGAAACTGCATTATATGGAAGTGTAGATGGAGTCCTAGAATGCATTTTCAAGGTCCTTCAGCATAGCTCTATGATATTCTTGAACCAGAAGTCCTTCATTTCAAAAGGTTTACTATTGTCTGTGGTTTCATGTCGCTGTTGATATGGAGATTGCACTGCATTTCTATCTTAAAATCCATCATGACAGAAAAATAGTCAAAAAATAGGAAGGAAATTAAGGGGGAAACCTTCTTTGTACCCATTTCATGCACTCCCCATGAAAACCATGATAAGAACTCTTTTTTCTCCCCTTTCCTTTCAAACTTGTAATCACTGAAATTTCCTCAATATTTATGTATTTTTATTGGAGTTCAAACACTTGTAGCTAGCCACTTCACGAAGCAAATCAGTATGAAAGAGGGATACCTCTTTAGAAATATCTAGGTCCTCCAATGAAACTATGTCTAGAATTAAAAGTATGCTAATTTAATGGTGTTTGGTTGCATTTGCCATTTCAGGTAACCGTAGTCTAGATGGAACCATATTCCCATGGATATTAGGGTCTTACTGTAGTTCATTCAACTCATTTCCCAGTCTTTTCCAAGGCCCCAGCTACATTGCCATATAATGTAGTTGGATTGGGCAAACTTCATGGGCAAACTTTAGCCCTCCAGGTATTTTGGACTTCAAATCCCACAATTCCTAACAGCCTCTGACCCGTTTCCTGCTCAGCCACTATAGCGGCTGAGGGGGGAAAGGACCCGAGGCTGTTAGGAATTGTGGGAGTTGAAGTACAAAACTCCAAAACACCTGGAGGGCCAAAGTTTGCCCATGCCTGGTGTAGACTCAAATAATGCAGCTCAATGCAGCTGAATTGCATTATATGAGTATACACTGACCATATAATGTGGCTTCAAACTACAATATATGGTGAGTGTAAATGGGGCCCAAGTCTCACCCAGGTCCAGTCAGTTACACTTTAGTTACTCCTATTAGCATGCATTCAGACAACATAGTTGACTGGGTTGTTGTAGGTTTTTCAGACTATATGGCCATGTTCTAGAAGCATTCTCTCCTGATGTTTTGCCTGCATCTATGGCAAGCATCCTCAGAGGTTGTGAGGTCTTAGTTGACCCTTTCAGGATTAGAGGTTTATTGAAATTAAGAGCAGACCCCTAACAAATACTAGATATTTGCCTTTTTAGAGAGAAAATAGTACAAGAATCACAATGTCATGTCCACCTTCTTACAGATGGGTTTCATGCCAGCAGAAAGGAGTCTAAATAGAAAATAGAAGGATTTGTGAGAATACTCAGCCCTCTTCACTTTACTGCAGTTTCCAGAATATTCGAGTGTCTCAACATTAATGACAACTGTGGTGCCTTAAACATCCACCATTATATTCAAAGTGAGAACTATACCAGGCAAACGAATATCTCAACCGTGAGACATTGGAGTTGGGTACAGGATTGTGATTGACTAGTTAACTCCGGCATGGACCTGTCCCAAGCCTCAAACATTCCTTTGATGTTGCTGGGTTTACAGGCATAATCAGATTGAAGCTATTCCTGAACTCTTGTGTGATATTTAATGCTGTTCATTAATAAATAACTTGGCAGGCCTCGCCTTGTGTTGACATTTTCAATAGGCCATAAAAAACAATCTCTTGGAACTGCTCTGCAGGGAAAGCCAACCTTCACGCAGGGGCCACTAGCCAAAGTTGCTGAAATGGGAACATCTAGTGGCTCTGGTTGCTATTACATGCAATTTCGAAAGCAATGGGAAATTCAGCGGAAAATGCACTCCATACTTCAATTTCTTGGCTGGGTTTTTTTTCCCTTACTGTCTCAGGCCTGAGTCAACTAAATCAATTGTGAGATGCTTAGGAAGGATTTACATGAATCCTCTTGATTCAATGGGTCTTCTCTACTTGAGACTACCCATGCCATGACTCAGAGGATAAGTAGAGTTCAAGAAAAGAGAAATGTTTAAGAAAGCCTGGTATGAAAGATGAATGCTGCAGAATCTATTTATTCATTTAGCACACGCCCTCAGGGATCTCCAAAGCTGTCTTTAATTAAAAGCGCCGCAGCCCGTTTATTAGCAGGAATGAGGCAATCTGGAGAATCACACCTGTGCCTAAAGAACAACGCTGGGGCCCCAAATAATTTCTAATCACAGTTGTAAAAGTTGGTTTTAACCTCTAAAATCCTGAACACATTTGATCCACTCTGCAGAATTCTCTCGGCATTACTTCGCGAACTAAGATTCTTAGGAAGGACTCATCCCACGTTGATGACTAAAAAGGCCAATCTGAGATAGGCAAGTTTGGTTGCAGAAAGCACAGCAGAAAGTCTCCTTAGGTGATGTTGTTTCCAAGTTGCGGTTCTTTCTGCATTGTCGTTTCTCTTCGAGACCCATTCGGCGTGTCTTCTCGAAAGAGGCCGCAGCATTGTGGATAGTGCCTCTCCATGCCTCCCGATGTGAGGCCAGGGTGGACCATTGTTGGTGATCAATCTGGCCGAGCCTGAGATGTTGTTTCAGGGAATCCTTGTATCTCTTTTTGGGGGTGCCTCTCTTGTGCTGACCCGTGGCGAGTTCACCATAGAGTAGTATCTTTGGGAGGCAGTGGTCCTCCATCCTAGAGACGTGCCCTGCCCAGCGCAGCTGTGTTCTCAATAGCATGGCCTCAATGCTGGTGATCCCTGCTTGCTCAAGGACAGCAACATTAGTCACATAGTCGGTCCAGTGTATATTTAGTATTGTGCGAAGACAGCACTGATGAAAACGTTCGAGGAGTCGTAGATGTTGGTGATAGATGACCCATGCAGAATTAATGCAACATGATATCACTTTAACTGCCATGTCTAAATGCTACAGAAACTGTAGTCCTTACTTAGCCTTCTTTGCCAGGGTTCTGGTGCCTCACCAGACTACACCTCCCATGTTTCCATAGCATTGTGCCATTGCTGTTAAAGTGATGTTGGACTACACTAATTCTACAGTGTAGACTGCAGTCTAGGTCAAACATGTAATCACAGGACTCTGATTTACCTTCTGACAAAATTATCTTTTCATGTTGGTATTGATATACAGTGTTCCCTCGTTACTTCACGGTTCACTTACCACAGACTCACTATTTCGCGGGTTTTTTAATTTTTAATTAACGAAGGAACACTGTAGCAAGGAAGGAAGACCAGACGCCCCCTGTTCCGTAGGCAGGGAGCCACTGCCGAGAAGGCCCTATTCCTCGTCCCCACCAGCCGCATTTGCGCTGTTGACGGAAGCGAGAGCAGGGCCTCCCCAGATGATCTTAGCTTCCAAGGTGGGACAAAGGGTGGTTCTGGAATGTAACCCCCATAATAAGTGAGGGACCACTGTATTTTAAAAGTTTGTTATAATCACCAATTTTAGTATGCTTTTTAAAAAAAATTCACCTGAGGCTCATTGAGGACAATCATGCCGTATAGCTTTTACTCAGTAGCAAAAATAAATCTTCAAAAATACATTTTTATATAATAGTGTCTTTGACTCTCTCTCTCTCTTTTTACCAACTCCAGCAAAAAGGCTTCATATAAAGGAAATAAATAAAGAGTCAGACAATCCAAATCGCTATGTACCAGTAGTCGTTATAGTGGAAGCAGTGATGATTGGGGTTGATAATGATACAATCAATATATACATAGCTACTCAAAAGTAAGCAACACTGAGCTCAATGGGTTTGTTCCCAAGGAAGGATGTATAAGATTGTAGCTTCTGAGTGAACATGTATAAGCTTGCTTTGTAAACTGTAGAACTCAGAAATGTCTTTGCTGTGTTGAAATATCGCATTTCGCCTAATTGTACAGTTGGCTTAATGTCTCTCTTTCTGAAACCATGGAAAATCAAGAAAATAAATTTGTTTTTAACCATTATTGCAGAGTAGTTTAAAAAACAAAACTAGATATTTTGTGTAGTGTTCCATAGCATTCAATGCTAAAATTGACAACATTTTATGGGAATTTATGACATTTTGGAATTACCCAGAATGAAAAAACAACAAGCAACGTTCTCAGTAGACTATGACTCTTGTATGTCAGGATATACAGTCCTGAACTTACTGTGGATACAGGAAACCTTGAATAGTAGAAAACCTGTTGAAAATGAAAAACTTCTGCTGGAAGTGTCTTCTCTAGACATTTGACAGGTTTTCCAGAGTGACTTTGGGTCCTTCCACACAGCCATATAACCCAGAATATCAAGGCAGATTAAACTGCAATATCTGCTTTGAACAGGATTATCTGAGTTCACACTGCCATATAATCCAGTTTAATGTGGATTTTAAACAGCTGTGTGGAAGGGGCCTCTATCGTAGCATCCTGAAGAAGCATACCATAGAATCACCTAGAAAATTCTCAGAGATAATAGATTTTATTGAATGAGGTTTGGTGGGACTACCAGTTTTGGATCCATGGGTAAGGGTCATACTATATAACCATTAATTTTCACATATTGTAGAGAAGGATTTTCAGGTACAGGGAGCGCACAACTCCCCTGTTGCGCAAGCTCCACTGGCTGCCAATTAGCTTCCGAGCACAATTCAAAGTGCTGGTGTTGGCCTACAAAACCCTAGATGGTTCCGGCCCAGTTTACCTGTCCGAACGTATTCTCCCCTATGAACCTTCAAGAGTGCTAAGATCGTCTGGAGAGGCCCTGCTCTTGGTCCCACCACCTTCGCAGGCGCGTCTGGTGGGGACGAGGGACAGGGCCTTTTCTATGGTGGCCCCCCGGCTGTGGAATTCCCTCCCAAATGAAATTAGATCCGCCCCCTCCCTCCTGACTTTTAGGAAGTGGGTAAAAACATGGCTGTGCAATGAGGCCTTCGCAGAATGAAGGAGGAGATCGCGAATATATGGATTAAGTTGGACTTGATTTTACTTTGGCAAAAGGTTTTTTAAATGTATTTATTGTATTGTATTGTAAATTTTATTGTACATTTATGGTGTTTATAGATTTTAAATGTTAGCACTGAATACTTGCTGTTTGCCAGCCTGAGTCCCTCTTCGGAGGTAAGAAGGCTGGGATCTAAAAGTTATAAATAAATAATAAATAAATAAACTTTCTCTGGATGCTGAGCATAGGGATCACACAGGAGGACCTTGAGATTCTTAGAATATTTTAATCAAATCCATGAACAATCAAATCCACAAAAATAAAAACTGTAAAATATGGATGGACAACTGGACTTGATTAAGGACAATCTATATAACTCAATATAGTGCAGCTATGGGCAAACTTTGGCCCTCCATGTTTTGAACTTCAACCGGTAGGCTGTTAGGAATTGTGGGAGTTGAAGGCCAGAGTTTGCCCATGCCTGAAATAGAGCCTTAGCTGTATGTTAGTTATGATTACTGTTGATGACATATGAAGCTGGGACAGTGGTAATCAATGGATTGATACATATCTGCAAGTTATTTGGCTGTCAGTTCATGACAAGTTAACGGAAAGTAAAAGGAGAATCGCCTTAGGGAGAAAATCCTGCCATGCCTTCTGCATTCGTGCTGCCATGCCACTGTGGCATCCCAGGTGGGTCTAACTGGAAGCGTTTCCAAGCCCTTTTGTGAAATGTGACCCAAAGGAGGAAGTTCATAATTTATGCTCCCGGGCATTGCCCTTGCTATAGCAGGGCTGACAAAGGATTAACCTTGACAATGGTTTTTATCACTCTGGAAGGAAACAAACTCTGAGTCCAGAAGCTGACGAACTACTGTCAACTGAAACTGAACTTGTTGACACACATTTATTTTCAGCAACAAATTGGCAGTTAATGGTTCTAAGGGCAATAAAGGACAGTCTCCGGCACTCACAAGTCTTTTTAAATGGTTGCATATACAATAACTAAAATGACTTCATTGTTACAGATGGGAGGGGAAAGTTTTATTTTAGGCAGAGTTAAGAAGATTGTAATAGCCATATTCTGACTTCCTCCCTGTACTAAACGTATGTGTTTAAAAGGGATGTGGCTTTTTTAAAAAAAATACCTGGAAATATATTTCAACATTATTGCTTTTCCAGTTTTGCAAAATATGAAGTGAAAATTGTAGATATTCCTACTGTTTTTTAGGGTTGTTATGTCATCTCAGGGGATTTTTAAAAAAGCTTCCTGTGAAAACTCCAATTATGTGAGGATCTGAATTCGAATTTGTGTCTTAAGTGTGGAGAGAATGTGAGGATTCGAACTCAGTGTTGTGACAAGGCAGAATATACTACCAATGCCACCACAATATGTAAGGATTCTTTTAACTTTTACTGGCTGCCACCATTTAATTTACTGTGCTTGGCTACCCACTAAGAAAGAGGTGTTTTCAAGGCTCGTGGGAGAAAGAATCACCAGAATAGATATTTTTATCAAAGAACCATCAAGTTTATTTAAACAGTGTTTCGAGCTTGGAGGTTTCAAGAGTTCAAGAGCTTGGGTGGTTACAATCTACTCAGAGGTACTTGCTTAAGGTTACAATATGCTAACTATGGAGATACAGTCTAACACTAAGCTACTGCACTCCTAAAACTAATAACTCAGCAGTTTACACACACACTGCTGGTCATTAACAGCCACTGCTTCCTTAGCAGTCTACACACCTACACTACTACCCTTTCCCAGAGTAGAATCAGGCTTAGAATAAAACCAGAGTCTTTTAAACCACGCTGAAAGCTGGCTAAACAGACTCCCTCACTCTCTCACACACCCTTCTGCGTTTGCAGTTAGCCACCAACTGACAATATTTGAATCCAAGGGCTCCGCCTCCAGTTTCCATGGTAACAGAGGTTCTTGGAAGCTCTGCCAGATAATATCACTATTAGCCCCTTAGGGTTAGCGAAGTTCCACCCTTACAATATACATACACAAATATCAACCACTTTATAACCTGCAACAAATAAATATGACTTCACCACACTTCCATCTAATAGTTTTTAAATGTCATGCATGAAGAGCAGTGGAGTTGTGCTGCAATATGAGAAATCAGATCCTCTGATCATAAAATACCTGGGAAACAGGTGCCCTCCTGGGCTATGCAGCACAATGACATGATGCTGTGGTGAGTAATGCCAAAAAGAAAGGGCAAAGGCAACACAGAGACTATGGGCCTTTCCACACAGCCCCTTATCCCAGAATATCAAGGCAGAAAATCCCACAATACCTGCTTTGAGTTCTTGAAGGCCTTGGTGAAATCGAGATAAATTGAAGCAGCAAATTTGGGAGTTATGGAACTCCGAGTGGCAAATTTACCTCTACTAAGGCCACCTGAACGTGCGGGTACAAGGATGAGGAAGACTCACGACAACTGTGAAGTAGATGAAATCAAAAGGGTTTATTGATGGCACCAGCTGGTGGGTTTTTGCCAGCAGAACACGGCTGCAATCAGGGGCAAAAAGGCCCCGTCATTCTCAGTACAAAAACATTTATACCCCAATGGAGGCATTTCGGATAAGCCCACCCCTTCTTCATAGATTTACACAATCGTAATTGGCTGGTGTCTCAGGTTATTTCATTAATCCAATAAACATTGCATTTCCATTAGCATCACATCTAAAAGTCCCACCTATGCATGAGGACAATGAACATTTCTATGTTAGTCTTTCTCACAGTGCAGCTATCAGTAGCTGGGACTCTTGCGTTCCCAGTTTGAAACATTTGGCTTCCAGGCTCCTTGCCAGCAACGGAGGGTGCCAAACTCTTTGCTCATGCGCAGTTCTTTCCCATTTAGCATTAAGGTCTTTCATTAGCACATCCTGTACTGTTTAATCAATCCAAGCCTATGTTATCTCACGTTAGGCACAGAGTGCCTCAAGAAGCATCAATCACAGTGTTATTTTCACAGCACAAGTGCCTGCCTGATTCTTGGCACAGGAACCCGCTTTTTAAAGCTCTACACGTGTGCAGCATCACTCTCTGACTGTACTCCTGACGGAAAGTACCAAAAACCGCTTTAAAATAAAACTGTAGATACCAGTTCCACAGTTATGAGGGTTCTCCTGTATATCATCAACCTGCAAATCTCAGGCCCCTTCTACACTGCAATATAAAATCCAAATTATCTGCTTTGAACTGGATTATATGGTAATGTAGACTCATATAATCCAGTTCAAAGCAGATAATGTGGATTATCTGCTTTGACGATCTAGATTATATGGCAGTGTAGAAGAGGTCTCAGGATGCCAACCCATTGCCAGCGTTGATATATCAATTAAACTGAGATCAAACTACTATAACTCTAAGGTGTAGAAACCCTCTAAGTCTAAGCTTTCCAAACTGTGTGTAACAAGACGTTCATTGTGTTGGCTGCAGTTGTAGGTGTGGCAGGCAAATGTAACGAGTCTATGTAAAATCAGTAATAAATTATCTATTTTTATGAATATCAATGAAAATTTTGCACAAGGTATGTTGTGTCCCCATACATTTCATTGTTAAAATTTATGTATGTGTCCGAATCTCTTATAATGGGTTGATTTAACCTCCGGTTTGTGTTGCAAAAGACACGAGAGACATGAGAGACAGGTAAGAAGTGTGTCATTAGCATGAAAAGTTTGGAAAGCTCTGCTCTTAAGTGTTTGAAACAGAGACCAAACTAGGGAAGCACTACAAAGTGCAATAGGGACTATCTTTGTTATAGGGACTATAATTGGTTTTATCACCGGGAATGTGGCACAACTGGCTAAATGCCAGCTGCGTAAGATCTCTCTGACCAATAGGTCATGAGTTCGAGGCCTGCCCGGGTCGAGGTGGGTGCTCGACCTTTAAGTGTAGCCTGCTATCGACCTTTGCAGCCCGAAAGACTGTTACATCTGTCAAGTAGGTGATAAAGGTACCACATTAAGTGGGGAGGCAAATTTTGACTGAATTATGAGGCCATTAAAGAACTCTAGGAACGCTGAGGAATGCGGAAGGAACAACAAGGGACGCTGGGAACGCTGAGAGATGAGGATGTCAGCTCCCCCTGGTGGCCAGAGTTTGTCTCTGTTCATCCATATGTTGTGTATGTGGAAAACGGCAGGAATTGTCTGCTATGTATGTGTACCTGTAATCCACTCTGAGTCCCCTTCGGAATGAGAAGAACGGAATATAAATAAAGTGTATTATTATTATTATTATTGATTGTAAATGTATTTATGATAATTGTTGGTTTTTATGGATTGTTATGTGGCATCGAATTCTGCCTTTTGTTAGCCGCCCTGAGTCCTCCTTCGGGGGTAGAGAAGGGCGGGTTATAAATAATTGAAATAAATAATAAATAATAAATATCTTGTCGGGATGATGCTTCCCGAACTGCTTATCTTGTCGTCTTTATGGCGGATCAAGACCCTTTTAAATATTAGAATTTTTTTTACTCCTGTTCATTGGGAATGTTAGATATGGTTTATTATTGATGGTGTCTGAGAAATTCAAATGAGAAAAACAGTATTTTAATTTATTTGTTGGAGTTATATCCCCGCTTTCTCCCAGGATGAGAGTGCCTTTTCGCAGGTCGAAGGGACAAGAAAATCAAATGTTAATGTGAAAGTCAAATGCCAGGGAGCCCTTTTTTCATGAAGGACCAAAAGAAAAAGAAATAAACTATTTCTTTTAAAATTTACATTTTACTAGTAGTAAAGGTAAAGGTTTCCCCTTGACATTAAGTCTAGCCGTGTCCGACTTTGGGGGTTGGTGCTCATCTCAATTTCTCAGCCGAAGAGCCAGCATTGTCCGTAGACACCTCCAAGGTCATGTGGCCGGCATGACTGCATGGAGCGCCATTACCTTCCCGCCAAGGCGGTACCTATTGATCTCACATTTGCATGTTTTCGAACTGCTAGGTTGGCAGAAGCTGGGACTAGCAGCGGGAGCTCACCTTGCTCCCTGGATCCGAACCACCAAGCTTTCGGTCAGCAAGTTCAGCAACTCAGCAGTTTTAAAGGAGAAATTGACACTTTAGCAGGAGAAATGTCAGGAGAAAGTGCTGCTCAGCAAAGGCTTAGAGTAGTGGGGTAGCTTGCCAGCAACAATGACGAGAATAATCTACTCTGATTGGTACACAAGCACAGGCTGTGATTAGTCAGGGAATATCATGTGCTTCTGGAAAGATAAGCAGCCGTGATTGGTCTAATAGTTACCATGCTGCATTTGTTTACAAAGTTAACACTTGGCTAGAAGACGCGCATGGCAAATGAAAGCTTCCACTTGGCAGGTTTCCCAGTAGTAATGTAACAATTTGAGAACACTTTGCTCATAAAGCAATAACATAGAACAATGATGGAAATTCATACTGCGCCACAGTTTATTAACAAATAGGAATGAGATGCTAGAATGCTTTGTTTGATTGGGTAGTGTAGTGTGAGTTCATGAATGCTAGCCAATGCAATGCATGAAGAAGGGTGGGACTGAAATATTGCCACCATTGTTTGTATAAAACCTGTGTGCTGGAAATGACCGGGGTTCTACCCTCCAGCAGCTCGTTCTGTAAAGAGGGGGTGGACCCCGTCAGCTGATGTGCCTCAATAAAGACTGGTTTCATTGAACCGCAGTAAAATTGTTGCGTTGTCCGTCCCTGTGCTCACCCGAATGCGCCGCCTGGGGAAAAGGTATTGCCTAGGGAGTTTGGGGACTCCAAATTACTGCTACAGTTTAACCTGCTGTGCCACCAGGGGTCTCTACATTTTATTAGTATTGGTGTTTTAAATATATGTATTTTTATGATCCTTTGTTCTGTTTATATATTTCAACTATGTTTATGTCCCACCTTGAGACATGACAGACTGGTAAGAAATTAAACTTATTGTTATTAATATTAATATTAATATTATTGGCAGCCTTGTAAAACTACAACTCCCAGAATCCCATGGCAATTAAAGTGGTGTCAAAGTGCATCACTTCTGCAGAACAGAGGCTGCTTTCTTCCCGGGTAAATGCAAGACCACAAATCGCTTTGCACTGGCAGGAGTTCCCAACCTTTAGTCTTCTGGGGTTTTGAGACTTCAACTCCCAGAATCCCCAGCTTGACTGGCCAACAGTCAGGCATTCTGGGAATTGTAGTCCAAAGACCCAGAACACCAAAGGCTGGCAACCACAGAGCCGACAGAGCATGCGCGGGAGACAATGACGTCAGGGAGAGAACGACTCCATTCTGACCTGTTTAGGGAAAGCATTTCCTTCTTCCGTCGCCGCCGCGGAACCGGAGCTGCCCTTCTTCCGGTTTCCCTCCCAGAAGGGAGGGGTAGGCAGGCGGGGAAGTCCGGGCTCGTTTCCGGTGCTGGGAGTGAGGTCAGTGCCTGAAGCAAGGGAGGCGGGAAGCCCATTCCTGGGAGAAAGGCAGGGAGAGGGATGAGGCGCATCTAGACTGCAGAATGAGAGCAGTTTGATCCCACTTTAACTGTGCTGGGGGATCCTAGGATTGGTAGATTGGTGAGGCACCATCTCTCTTTGTCAGAGGAGGAGACTGAAGAGCTTGAGAAACTACCATTTCCAGGATTCCATAGCATTGGGCCAGGACTGTTCAGGCGGTGTCAAACTGCGTTAACCCTGCAGTGCAGATTCACCCTTGGGATGCTGTACTTGGGCGAAAGGGGCATCAGGAAGAGGGCAAGACTTCCCTGGTGTTTTGAGCTTTGGGGTTCTCTTTCACAGGGCAGGTAGAGTGTCCCTTTCTCTTTTGCAGGGCAGGTAGTGTCCCTTTCTCTTTTGCAGGGCAGGTAGAGTGTCCCTTTCTCTTTCACAGGGCAGTTGGAGTGTCTCTTTCGCAGGGCAGGTAGAGTGTCCCTTTCTTTTTCACAGGGCAGGCAGAGTTTCTTTCGCAGGGCAGGTAGAGTGTCCCTTTCTTTTTCACAGGGCAGTTGGAGTGTCCCTTTCTCTTTCACAGGGCAGGTAGAGTGTCCCTTTCTCTTGCAGGGCAGGTAGAGTGTCCCTTTCTCTTGCAGGGCAGGTAGAGTGTCCCTTTCTTTTTCACAGGGCAGGCAGAGTTTCTTTCGCAGGGCAGGTAGAGTGTCCCTTTCTTTTTCACAGGGCAGTTGGAGTGTCCCTTTCTCTTTCACAGGGCAGGTAGAGTGTCCCTTTCTCTTGCAGGGCAGGTAGAGTGTCCCTTTCTCTTTCGCACAGGGCAGGTAGAGTGTCCCTTTCTCTTTCACAGGGCAGTTGGAGTGGGGCAGTGTAGTGTCTTTCTCTTGCAGGGCAGGTAGAGTGTCCCTTTCTCTTTCACAGGGCAGGCAGAATTTCTTTCGCAGGGCAGGTAGAGTGTCCCTTTCTCTTTCACAGGGCAGGCAGTTTCTTTCGCAGGGCAGGTAGAGTGTCCCTTTCTCTTTCGCAGGGCAGGTAGAATTTCTTTCACAGGGCAGGTAGAGTGTCCCTTTCTCTTTCGCAGGGCAGGTAGAGTTTCTTTCACGGGTAGAGTGTCCCTTTCTCTTTTGGGGCAGGTAGAGTTTCCAGGTTTTCTCTTTTCGCAGGGCAGGTAGAGTTTCTTTCACAGGGGCAGTTGGGTGTCCTTTCTCTTTCGCAGGTAGAGTGTCCCTTTCTTTTTCACAGGGCAGTTGGAGTGTCCCTTTCTCTTTCACAGGGCAGTTGGAGTGTCTCTTTCGCAGGGCAGGTAGAGTGTCCCTTTCTCTTTCACAGGGCAGGCAGAGTTTCTTTCGCAGGGCAGGTAGAGTGTCCCTTTCTCTTTCACAGGGCAGGTAGAGTTTCTTTCGCAGGGCAGTTGGAGTGTCCCTTTCTCTTTCGCAGGGCAGGTAGAGTTTCTTTCGCAGGGCAGGTAGAGTGTCCCTTTCTCTTTCACAGGGCAGGCAGAGTTTCTTTCACAGGGCAGGTAGAGTGTCCCTTTCTTTTTCACAGGGCAGTTGGAGTGTCTCTTTCTCTTTCGCAGGGCAGGTAGAGTCTCTTTCGCAGGGCAGGTAGAGTGTCCCTTTCTCTTTCGCAGGGCAGGTAGAGTGTCCCTTTCTCTTTCACAGGGCAGTGGGAGTGTCCCTTTCTTTCTTTCGCAGGGCAGGTAGAGTGTCCCTTTCTCTTTTGCAGGGCAGGTAGAGTGTCCCTTTCTCTTTCACAGGGCAGGTAGAGTGTCCCTTTCTCTTTCACAGGGCAGGCAGAGTTTCTTTCACTGGGCAGGTAGAGTGTCCCTTTCTTTTTCACAGGGCAGTTGGAGTGTCTCTTTCTCTTTCGCAGGGCAGGTAGAGTCTCTTTCGCAGGGCAGGTAGAGTGTCCCTTTCTCTTTTGCAGGGCAGGTAGAGTGTCCCTTTCTCTTTCGCAGGGCAGGTAGAGTCTCTTTCGCAGGGCAGGTAGAGTGTCCCTTTCTCTTTCACAGGGCAGGTAGAGTGTCCCTTAGACTTCAATATTTTGAACTGGGATTTACGATTCCCCCCAGATTTTGAAAAATCAATATTTGCATACAGGTGCACAATCTTGGAAATGGGACCCAATTCTAAACACAAAATTGATCAATGTTTCATATATAGCTTATTCACATACTCTGGAGGTAATGTTACGCATACTATTATAATTCTATATTTTATATTACATGTAATATTGCGATATAATGGCATAGTACAATATAGTAATATATAATACTGATATTGTGCTATAATATATTTCATTTATTTACATCATTTATATTCCACCCTTCTCACCCCGCAGAGGACTCAGGGCGGATCACAATGCACATATACTGGCAAACATTCAATACCATAGTCATACAACATATATAGACAGACAATGAGCTACACAATTGGTCGAAAGCTCATCCCGACCCAGGCAGGCCTCGAACTCATGACCTTCTGGTCAGTAGAGATCTTATGCGGCTGATTCTTAGCCAGCTGCGCCACATATATTGTATGTATATATATCTTGTAAGCCGCTCAGATTCCCCTTCGGGGTGAGAAGGGCAGTGTAATGATGTCGATTATTTGTGTGTAAATGTTGTATAACATATGTTAAATGTATGTTGTTTCATGTAGTTCAAAGGAATATCCTATGAATTGTTGATGTGGGTGAGACAGAAGGGAGGCTTGGCAGAAGCTCTGAAGAGCTGTCGCCATAGCAACCAGGGCCAGAGCCTTTTAGAATGTTCAAGGTATGAATTTTACAGTTGGTGAAGAGCGGTTGGAAGCCAACTGCCATGAGAGGGGGGAGGAGTTTGTTTTGAGTTAGTTGGTCTTAAGGACTGTAAGAGAACAGTTCAGTCTTTAGTTAGTCTTAAGGTCTGCAAGAGAGCAGTCCAGTTTTATGGGTGTAGAGACCCTAGTTAAAGATGGAAGAGTCCAGAGGTCTATAGAGGGTTAGTGGGAACCCTATAGTATAACCCCATTTGTGTTTTGTGTAACAGAATAAGTTTGTGCCTCTGAGGAAGTATAAAACCAATCAAGATTTGTACCCATTTGTGTCATAATAAATTATTTACATCTTAAAAGAAAAACACCTCTGTTAGTTCCTTTATTGGTGGTGGCCCTCAAGGTCAGTGGTCAGACAGACAAATGGTGGCAGTGTGGTCAAGTGGTTACTGAGAAATTTTAAGTCTCTGCAATTCAATGGTTAGTGGGGGAGATAGTCTACTCTGCCATAAGACAGAAGTTGCTGAGGGGCAGCATATAAATGCCGCAAATAAATAAATATTTGTTAATAATTTTGTCCATGTACCTAAATTTGCACCCACTGAAAGTGAAGGTATCACTCTCAGCCACTCGATGCATTTTGGAGTAATTCAAAAACATGAACGAATTATTTTTTCTTTTTTAAAAAAATATTTTTTATTAAACAGTTTTCATTTTTTAAAACATACACGATAACAATGGAGAGAAAAAAAGGTACAGATAAGGGAGGGAGGGGAGGGGGAAAAAGGGACCAAATGGGGAGGAGGGGAATATGTTGACTTCCATTCTCATTCCACACTATTGACATACTTCATTCAAATACTTCATATATGCTTTGAGGCATCCCCAATGCTCTTAATCTTCCTAGTCTATCATTGACAGCGTTCCTTTCTTATTTATATATTCTTCACATATTCATCAATCAAGGTCCAATCCGTCTTTATAATGCCTTTGCCATTATTCTGTCTCAACCAATACGTTAGTTCATCCATATCTTTTATATCAATTATCTTACATATCCACTGCTCTTTTGTGGATAGTAGGTTTTGTTTCCAAATCTTTGCGAATTCTATCCTCGCTACGGTTGTTAGGAACACGAAGAGTTTTTCTATATTGTCATTTAAGAAGGTTTCATCCTCAATCAGTCCTAGCAAATATAGTTCCGGCCTCATCTTAAACTCAATTTTTAATATTTTTTTACATTCCTCATGTATCATATGCCAGTATTCTTTTGTTTTAGGACATGTCCACCAGGTGTGAAAGAAGGTACCTTCCTGATTTTTACATTTCCAGCACTTGTTCCCTACATTCTTGTACATTAAGCTCAGTTTTTTAGGGGTAATGTACCAGCGGTGTATCATCTTCAGCCAGTTCTCCTTTAGGTCTGTCGCATAGGTAATTTTAAGGTGTTTACACCAAATTCTTTCCCATTCCTTAAATTGGATCGGTCTCCCAATATTTTGTGCCCATTTTATCATTGATTGTTTTACTACCTCTGTCTCCGTCGCCCAATTCAACAACATGGAGTAGGTTTTTGATATTATTTTCTTTTCCATTCTAAGTATTGTATCCCAAGGTCCATCAGTATCACTAAACCCTTTGTCCCATCAATGTTAAACCATTCTCTAATCTGGAAGTAGTGGAGCCATCGTACATTACTAAACTTCTTTGCGATTTCCTCTTGGGTTTTTAGTACGAAGATCCCTTCTTTTTTCATTATTATATCTTTATACTTTGGCCACTCCGTCCATCCCAGCAGCCGTCTCTGGTTTGCTTCTAAGGGTGACAGCCCTTAGAAGCAAAGGGCTGTGTGAATATAATTGTATTTTAATGTATTTTAGTGTCGAATGCTGGAGGGTTTTATATGGCTGTCAACATGAACGAATTCTTGTGCACACTGCACATATCTTATTTGTAGTGCAAAATAACATGAAAGAACAATAACAGTGTTTAAAATGAAGAACATAACCAACACAAACTCACAGTTCAATGACAAGCGTAGGCCTGCTATAGGCTGATAAAGAAAGTTAAGATGATGACGGTCATAATAATGATGATGATGATGATCAAACTGCAAAGACTCTGGCACAAGCCAGAAAAAGTGATCGGCACACTGGGTGCAGTACCTAAAGACCTTGGCCTGCACTTGAACACAATCGGTGCTGACAAAATTACCATCTGTCAACTGCGAAAGGCCACCCTACTGGGATTTGCATGCATTATACCCCAATACATCACACAGTCCTAGACACTTGGGAAGTGTCCGACGTGTGATCCAATACAACAGCCAGCAGAGTGATCTTGTTTGCTGTGGACTCATCTTGTTGTGTTTCAAATAATAACAGCAACAACTTTATTCTTATACCCTGCCTCCATCTCGGGACTTGGGGCAAGCCTGAAAAAATGCAGATTAAAACACAGTGCAATAAAGTATAAACAAAATCAAAATATCAGAAATAAACTCATCACAATAACACAACACAACATCATAAAAGCACTCCCTCGACCGAACAGTAAAGATACTAAACTCAGAGGGCTAAGAGTTTGTGCAATAGTTTATGGATAGGGCTAAGGGAAAGTGCAAAATCCAATCGAAGTTAGGGCTAGAAGGATAATGTCATTTGGCATAAAAATGCCAGGACTAAAAGGCAGAGGGCAGTATTAAAGTGTAGGAGCTTTTGCTAAGTTACAGTTAGGGCCAGTTATCTGGTGAACACCCACGTTTTTAGGTCCTTGCGAAAGGTGGACAGGGTAGGTGACAGTCTAATCTCCCTGGAGAGAGAGTTCCAGAGCCGGGGGGCCACCACCAAGGTTTACAACATTAGCATTGTTGTATGCCTTCAAGTCATTTCAGGCTCAGGGCATATCGTATCAGGAGCGAATAGGTGGTCTGTGGTTTGCTCTTTTCCACACTCGAATGTCATGGACTCCACTTTGTGGCCCCGTTTCTTAAGGTTGGCTCTGCATCTCGTACCAGAGCGCCACCACCCGGCTTAGGGTGGCTAAGTCTAAAGTTTAGGTTGCAGGCTGAGTAAATGACCTTGGAGAGGACCCCTGATCTAAGGGCTTATCCACACTAGAGTTAATGCAGTTCAACAACACTTTAACTGCCATTGTTCAATATTGTGGAATCCTAGGAGTTGGTGTTTTACAAGGTCTTTAACCTCCTCTGCCAAAGGGTGCTATTGCCTCACCAAACTGCAAATCCCATTATTCCATAGCATTGAGCCATGCCAGCTAAAGTGATGTCAAACTGCACTAATTCTATAGTGTGTAGATGTATCCTTTGAATTCTCCGCCAGAGCAATGCATTGCCTCACCAAACTACAAATCCAAATCTCAGAATCAGCTACCATGGTGGATAAAAAGGAAGCATTACTGTGAGAGGAGGTCTATTTGCTGCAGAAGGAGAAGAGTCAGATTTGCCCTTGGAATCTGCTGAGGTTTGAATCTCGGGGCCCCTTGGGATTGCTTGTGGGTGCTAAAGTCCCACTGTATACAGAAGTGGTCCCCAACCTGTAGTCCATGGACCCCCAGTCATCTGCAAGAACTAATAAGGTCCATGGCCTCACCATCACTACAGCATTGCAACAAGAGCGACTGGTCTCGTGAAACCTCTTATAGTGCCAAGGCTTATTAAATATGGTTTTCTGTGGGTGAGTAGATGGCAGCTGTTGTTTATTCGTTCAGTTGCTTCCTACTCTTTGTGACCTCATGGACCAGCCCATGCCAGAGCTCCCTGTTGGCTGTCATCACCCCCAGCTCCTACAGAGTCAAGCCAGTTACTTCAAGGATACCATCCATCCATCTTGCCCTTGGTCGGCCCCTCTTTCTTTTTCCTTCCATTTTCCCCAGCATCATTGTCTTCTCCAAGCTTTCCTGTCTTCTCATTATGTGGCCAAAGTACTTCATCTTTGCCTCTACTATCCTTCCCTCCAATGAGCAGTCGGGCTTTATTTCCTGAAGTATAGACTGGTTGGATCTTCTTGTGGTCCAAGGCACTCTCAGAATTTTCCTCCACAGTTCAAAAGCGTCTATCTTCCTTAAATGGCAGCTACTGGATGGCATATGTTTTGTATCACAAACTAGAGCTATCCAATCAACTTTCTGAATCAATACCTCACATAAGCAAACCGAATCTAAAGTTGACCAAAAACTGATTCATAACCCTTTTGGTACTAATGTTGGAGAGTGGTTCCTACTCCTAGTCAAAGTGGTCCCTGGTCAAGGGGTACCTGTTCAAAAAACGTTTGGGAACCACTGGTATACAGTGATGCAGTAAAGTAGTGTCCCTGATACAAAAGGACAAAATCCAGGTTTGCTTTTATGATGTTTTAAAATATGTATTGAAACTGGATGGTGGAATATGGAGGGCCGACTGTACAGTAGAGTCTGGTGGCACTTTGAAAAATGAATGTATTTGGCACAAACTTTTCTGGATGCCAGCCTGCTGCTCGGAGGAACTAGGCTTGAGTCCACAAAACTTCATGCGAAATAGAAGTTGCTAGTTTTTTAAAGTTCTACAGGATACTCATAGTTTTTTTTCTTTGTAGTCTCCCTTCTCGGGAAAACAAAAAGAGAATGAAAAATATAACTTTGGCCTCCTTTGCCCCAAATATAATGGTACCGGGTTTCAAAAATAAAAGAAGAAATGAGATGAAACATGAGCCAAGACATGTATTTACTCAGAAAGCTTTTTCCAGCTACATCATACACCACGAAGGAGTAGAATGAGGTGATTAAAAGTGTCAGTAGAAGTAATGAAGTATTTAAAATGTAGAGACAATCTTAAACTAATCTAGGAACCTAATTATGAGACAATCAAGTCTGTGGATCTCCGAAAACTGGACAAATTGAAGTGATTTCACAAAGGAAAAATTATATGCCAGAATTTAATCACAGTGGGATTTACTATCTTTATTTTTTGGTCTTTATTAGTTTATCTCCAAGAGCTAAACAAAGGCAAGTTCTTTCTCAAATATTGCAATCTTCTCTATTTCACACAATTAGTGCCTTCTTGAAAAGATTATAAAACCAAGATCTATCTAAATTCATGGAGTAACTTCAGCAACGTAATTTCTGATGACAGGTTTGAATGCAGAAAAAGCTGTCATCCATAGTATGTGCTTAATATATGTCTCTGTCACATCATCAATCTGAGTTATTCTATAAATGTTTGTAAATCAGGGCATGAACATCAGATGGTGTCATCCTTCTGTTTTAATTCGTTTGGAACCACTGAATACAGCCAATTCAATGAAAGGTGGGTTGCTTTGAAGTAGATTATGAATCACATCTAAAAAGTTTCCATGTGTCAACTCTTTCTCTCATATATATATATATATATATATATATATATATATATATATATATATATATCTGTTCTTTAGATACTGTTGCTGAAGAAGAAACGTAATGCAAAATGGCAGAAGCAGTTTTTCATCCTCCAAAAAGGAAGAGAAGAGTTTATGAACCGTATGATTCCCCATTCCCTATTAATTCTTGTGATGGAAGCAATTATGGGCAAGATTTTAAAATATGCCAAGCTGAAATTATAAATAATAATGTAATCGTGAAGAATCCAGAGGATATGGAACAACTGTATAGCAAGGTATTCCAACCTACTTTCACTGTCTAATACTCAAAATGTCTCATATTTAGAAGACCTCTACAATTTCAGAGTGAGATATAAAGCCTGTTCCTATTCTTTTCATGTTGTTTCTGACTTCAATTCCAAATTGTCTGTTACATGATGCTCAGGAGCCCGTCTGCTTTGTTCACTGAGGTAGCCCATTGGCAGAATGTTTAAATTCCACCAATGTACATATACTGTTCCTTGAGATGATTTTTGAGTTTGTGCCTTTTCTGCTTTGCCAGATATACAACAGGGTTTCCCCAGAGCTGTGCTGTCTACTGTTCCTACTGGAGCCATTTCCAGGCTGGGTTCCATGGAACCCTAGAATTGCGCAAAAACACTGTAGGGGTTTCCCCAAACATCTTTAATATATTTTAGAAAATCTTTTTTAAATGTCTGTGCCAGAGTATGAAGATTTTATTGAAACTCAGTGTACCTCTTCTTTAAAAACAAAATTTGAAGCTTTGCTATTGAATGATGTTTGTGTAGGCTTGATAGGCTTATAACCGTCAGTAATCAGAAAATGTGCAAGACTTGTGTCATAACTTTAATCATAGTGTTTTCTATGTGTGATTATCAGGAAGATGGGAGACGACAATGTCTGGGGAAAATGTGGGTGAATTGCTATTGACAACAATTTTTTATTTTATGTAACAAAAATCCTACTAATATGCAAGATAAAATCAATAAATAAACTATAATGAAATAATTAAAAATATATTTTGGGAGGAGGGGTGCAAAATGGCTTTAAACTAATTAAGCCTCTTGTCAGTGTTTGAAAAACCACTAGTAGATCAGTCAGGTTTATATTTATGCACCATTGTTGTTTGCCTTCAGGTCGTTTCAGATCTATGGTAATCCTAAGAGTTTTTCTTGGCAAGATTTTTCAAAAAAGGGTTGTCTTTGCCTTCCTTGGAGGCTGAGAGAGTGTGATTCACAAGGGGGTTTCATGAGCAAGTGGGGATTTGAACCCTGGTCTCCAACACTCAAACTTGTACACCATGCTGGGTCCTGGATATTTATACATACTATACCAGTTGCTTATTTCACAGAGGTTGCCAGGAAAGTGATTCTACAATGAGATTAAACTCTTGCCAGTATTTTGGATTCATTGGCTTACAAATTTCATTGCATAACCATAGATCTATATGATACCTTTAAATATATTTTAGGCTCTTGATAATATTTATTTTCCCCCTAGGGATTTTTTGGGAAAGGTATTCTTTCAAGAAGTCGGCCAGAGTACAGTATTTCAGATCCTGTGTTAGTTGCTAAATGGCAAGGTAAATCCTTCTGAGATGTATTTGAAGGCATGATGTATGCAGAATTGAGCCTGTTTCAGTGGCCCAACTACTATGTGCTATTTCCTTACTAGTCATTAAACTTTAATAGGTTGGAAAGCAGTAATTATAGATGCAGTAATATAACAGTCCTGTTTTGTTTCCTCATTCCCAGAAGATGGTTAGAAAGATAAGGAAACAAATCTATTTTTCATATTTGTTTCCAAGGTTGTAATGCTACCAGTGCCTTAAGATGTCCACATTCTTTGAAGATGTACCCAAAAATATTTTTTTAAAATTCTGATGTTTTGAGCATGTATTTCATGTGCAAATGCAGTAATTTTGCTTTTTTAATTTATTGCAGAATTCAATTTTAATATGCCTGTAATCTCATCAAAAAAGTAAGACCTTTTCTTTCCTGGGGTTTGCACAGCAAGCATCTAATTAACAGTATAAGCATTGATATTTTGAAGTATTTATCCCATTCCAGAAAAAGCAAAATGTTGGTCTATTTTTCTGGTTGTTTCGTGTTTGCTTCTACTGCTGCTGCCTTAGAAATACTTTTCTTAATTACCTTCTGATCTGTTAGGTCAACATGGTTTTAAGAGGCTTGTTTAGAGGTACACTATTATATTTCTAGAATAATTAAGCAATATTAAATCGTGTCTGGCCTTTTCAGTAGTGGACTCACAGTCATTGCTGCAATGAATCAGGGAGTTAAAGTCAAAAGCTAAAAACATATCAAGGATAATTCAGGTGAAATAGTAAAGCACCTTAGTTTTACACTGTGTATGCTTTTTCATACTTTTTCGTACACTGAAAGTTGCAACACTGATTAATACAAGACTCTAGAACAGGGATAGATAAGGTAGATGCCTGCAGTTGTTGTAGAACTGCAATTCCCAGCATTCCAACTATTCACTCTACTGGCAATGGCAGATGGGAGTTGTAGTCTAGCAATATCAGGAGGTCAGTTCATTGCCCATCCTTGAATTGAGATATCTGATATCAGAACTGTAGGAATTGTATCAGATCAAACCCGTGGTGGGCACGAATCCAGATGTTTGGCACTTCAGCTCTTATAATCCTTGATCACTAATCATGTTGTCAGTGGCTGGTGGGAGGTTAGACTGAAAATACCTTGAAATATACATTCTCTAGTGTAAACTATGGTTAGTGTACAAAGCAGGATCAGAAATCCCATCACGATTCTGGGTTGTTGAACTAAGTAGTTTAAGCAGACCTAGGTTTCCTGTATTTTGTTGGGAAAATAAAATTAGTTCAAAATAAAAAGTAGGAAACTAAAAAGAGAACTAGAGGAAAAAATTCTCAAGAACGAGATTCATTGGAACTTGTTTGCGTAACAGCAAATCATGGATTTCTGTTTCATCTGAACCAAGCCTGTGCAAGGGACAGTTCACGGTCTAAAATTCTGTGATTACATGAATGTGAGAAGGTCACAATATGACCCAGAACTGGGACTACTATTTAGTATCTCTGGTATTGTTTGGCAAGATTGGTAACTAAAGAAAATCCTATGAGAAACCAAATACTATAGGAAATCATATGGGACATCTGGAGACACACAATGCATCACATACGTATAACAATATCTCATATATAACAATAGTGTAATAATGCTATTGTTAGATTATAATAATATTGCTCTTCCACCTATCTACCTGTATAATGCTATGTTTCTGAAACTTACGCCACTTTGTAATTTCTATAGTATTTTTCCATTTGGTGGATATGAATAATAATACTATTCTTATAATATACTGTAATCATACTATTTTTATAATAATACACTATAATGATCATCATCATTATCCGAAGACGGGGCCTTCAAGGTGGTGGCCACGCGATTGTGGAACTCCCTCCCCAGTGACATCAGAACAGCCTCTTCACTTTTAAGCTTCAGGAGAAATCTTGGCACTTAGCTATTCAAGCAAACCTTTGAGGATTAACATGAGCCATAAGTTTGACGGAATCTGTATAAGAATGACAAAGCTCAGTTGGTGCTAGACCTTTGATGTGTTTTAGTGATTTGAAATATTATAATTTATTTGTATATGTTTTTACAGTTTAAATATTGTGTTTTATTGTTATTGTCAGAATCTGGCATTGAATTATTGTCATAGTTTGTAAGCCTCCCTGAGTCCCCCCACCCGGGGTGAGAAGGGTGGGGTATAAGTACAGTAACTAAATAATAAATAAATATATTGACAAGAGATCTGCCTCCCAAAAAGTGGGCAGAATCACAGAAGCGGTGTTCATGTTTTCTGCTTCTCACATCACAGGTACCAGTGTCATGTTGAATGGGCTAAAAGCTTTATGCAGGAGCAAGGACTGGATGATTGCGCGATTAATGCACTCCTTCTGGATTTCACCAAACCCTTTAATCTGAGAGAGGAAACTGAGCAGAGTTGTGAATCTCAGAATGTAGGAACCCTCAAAATGGAGGCGGTTGGAAATGAACCAAAAGACTTCATGACTTCTTCAGAAACCAGTGAGGAGAAAAAACATGGCCTGGAAAGTGACCCTCATGATGATCCACTAGCCAACAACAGCCCTTACAAATCAGATATAACAAATTCAAAAACTGTGGCCAGGACTCATTTGGCAGAACAGCATTCATCAAGTGCACATTACCAGTCTAAGCACGACAGTTGTAATGAAGACAACTCACATATTTGGCTCGATAAAGATTATGATCATGAGTATGTATTAATACAAGAAGAGGAATCAAATGTGTATCCAACTGAAGCAGCAGCCGGAAATAAGAAATCACATGTAAGAGCACAAGCTGGTTATTCTTCTTTTGAATGCATGCCCTGTTCAAAGGTTTTGTAAACTTTCCTGTGCAAAAAGATTAGAACTCGCCATTTGTGGACATGGGTCTTACATAAGTATAATTTCTCATCTTGACTGAAAGTCTCTGAAACCACTCATCATATGAAAAATCATACCACATCTATGCAATAATGACAGGCTAATTTAATAGAGGTTTCTCATGAATTGTTGAAGTTCAATCCTTGATTTTATGAACAATTTTATGAACAATCAGTTGTGACAACTGCACAGCCAAATTTGTGGTGTCCAGAAACATAACTATTGTAACATCACACATCAAACTTACTCTGACATCAGAACAGGTCAACCAATATCATTAAGAAAAGATCTGCCAGGCAGAAAATATTTCAAGAGCAAAAAGACAAAAATTAGACACATATTTGGTGTTAGAAATTCAGTCCACTGTGCCAGTCTTTACCTAGTCTTTAGCTAGTTTTAACTAAGTGACATAAATGTCTTTATTGCTTTCTCATAACTTTGTTTTTGCTATTTTCTTCTAGTTAAACAAAAAAGAAATCTTGGTCTGCAGAAGAAACCCATTTAAGATTTTTGAATATTTGCAACTTAGTCTAGAGGAGGTAAGTCTATAGGAGGTATGTTGTTTAAATTGATAATCTTGGGATGTGAATATTAAGTACTGTGAATATTTTAATTGCAAGGAATTTGCATTGTTATCAGTGCAGTTTTTGGAAGCAAGTAATAGTGATTAACTCTACATTAGAATATCATATACAGTATTTTCCATCTCAGCAATCCTCTGTGTCTTAACCGAAACAGCATCACTTATTCGCTTGAAGAAAATTCCTAGCTAATTTTTCAACAAATCCTGTGACTCTTACAGGTACTTTCTGAAGTGAATAGGTTGACTTTTCTAGTGTTGACCCAACACTTTAGCTATTTATTTATGTATTTATTGTATTTATTGATTTTAATATTTAATATTGATTATATTTACATCTTGTAGTTCCTTCTTCTACACGTGTGCTTAAAAGTAAGGAATCTAAATGTTGCAGTCTTGTTTTTATTCTTTAACTAGAAGCATGTATCCTAGTATCACTGTCTGCAGGCAATGTGTTGCCTTTGGTTGATTTCCCCCTCTCTCTTTTTTGCTGTATAGAACAAGTCCATCCCAGTACTCTGTGATAAATATAACATGTGCTATTCTTTTTACTGTTTGTTTATTGTAGGCTTTTTTCTTAGTCTATGCACTGGGATGTTTAAGTATCCGTTACAATGAGGTAAGATGATGCTTATTATCATGTGCAGCTAAACTGTGCATGAATAAACTGTTGTGTTGTCAAAGGCTTTCATGGCTGGAATCATTGGGTTGCTGTGAGTTTTCTGGGTGGTATTATATATATATAATATCTGTCCAAGGTGAGAGAAACACCTCCCAACAGAGGATTCCCAGGCAGGGAGCAGCTAGTCTCTGAAGCTGCAAAGCCATTCAATGCTAATCAAGGTGGCCAATTGCAACATTCACACTTGCCTCAAATAGACAAGAGTTCTTTCTCCCACCCTAGACATTATTCCACAGATATATAAACCTCACTTGCCTAGACCTCACAACCTCTGAGGATGTCTGCCATAGATGTGGGCGAAACATCAGGAGAGAATGCTTCTGGAACATGGCCATACAGCCTGGAAAACTCACAGCAACCCAATAAACTGTTTGTTTGGGTATTATGTTTTAGCACACAGGAATGAACATTGTTGCCTAAGTACAGTTGCCAGTCCCAACTGGATCAGTGGGGCTTTTATAAGAATTCAATGGTTGATTTGGCAAGTTGTCTCTGGTTATTTTTTTAAGGGATGAACAACATTTCTATTGCTAGTAATCTTGCTTTTTCATAACTGGGTAATTTTTGATTGCAATCCCTCACAAGTTACATGTGCCTGTTGAATTCAGAAAAAATAGGATTAAACAGAACAGAACTTAAGTAGCTATACCAGCACACATCCAGAAACAACAGGAAAAACCAAGGACTATTATACTTAGATATCAGTGAAATTAATTCCATTCTATTCCATCCAATGCTACTGAATTCTCCACTATACTGTGACAATTCAGTTTATCCCTAAATAGATTTTGTGCAAGTTTAAGTGATAGCAAAAGTGGTGAGAAGTGCTTTAAAAAGCCCAGAGTATATTACTCATTGTTCACTATTGATCTTTATCAAAGGTCCCCCTAGACCAGGGGTGCTCAGAATGGTGATCGCGATCACCAGGGTGATCTTCAGGCCTCATCCTGGTGATCTTCAGGCCCCTGACAAGGTTTTTTTGCTGTTGGTCCTCTTCACGCGCCCCTGCATGCTGCAAAGAAGTCCTCCGTTGTTCCTTCTCCCCGCTCCCTGCTCGCACACCGCCTCCAAAAGCTCCAGAGTCCAAGAGGCAGAATGGTCCCCCTCTTTTGGATTCCTCCTCCTCCCTCCATCCTTCTCCAGCCACTCAGAGTTGTAGGAGACCAAAGGGGGCAGGCGTGGATGACGCGATGCATGGCTGGCCCCGCGCGCATGCGCAGAAGTGCCCATTCTGCCTCTCAGACTTCTCGTGAGCTCTTGGAGGCGGCACGCATGCTGGCGGCGTGGAAATAGGAGCAACGACGGAGAAGAAGAAGGACACTTTGGGGTCATTTCCTTACCGCATTTCAAAGGTCGGTCTTTTTACTTTGGGGTGGGTGCTTGATTGTTCTATGGCATGTCTCTTTGTTTATTTTTAATGTTTAAAAATGGCCTTTTAGCTCCAAAGCCTTTCTGCTTGCTTTGGTCCTTGAGAAACATATGTTGGGGAATATGGAAATGTGGGAGAAATGGGGTGGTTGGATGTATTTTTGCATGCCCCTTTGTTTACCTTGCTGAGTATTAAATGGCCTTGCAGTTCAACAGCCTCTCTTCTTACTTTCTGGCTGATAATATGTGTGGTAATATGGCAGTGTGGGAGAAATGGTTGGATGCATTTTTATGCTCTGTTTTATATTGTTGTTATTAAATTAAAATGTTGATGTTTTATAACTTCATTTTATGTAAACTGCCCCGAGCCTGCTGGAAGGAGCAGTACATAAAAATGAATAATAAATATAAATAAATAAGAAAAGAGTTATACGTTTTACATTTCTGGGTAGGTGATCTTTGGGACTTGGTTTTTTAATCAGTAGCTCCCATGCTGAAAAAGTGTGAGCACCCCTGCCCTAGACCTTTGCAGATCATAAGATGCCACTGGTATTCTCTTTTACATAGCAAACTCATGCCTCCTTCCATTTGGCCGATGTATTTTCATGGCATTAGTTGACTGACATAAAAGAGGAGCTTTGGAGTGGCCAAGACTGCTGACAACTGTCAACAATTGTTTGCTGTATTCATGTGTTGTGCTTATATAGAAGCAACTGCTTTTGTTCTAGGTTCCTTTATCTATTGTGAAGCTATGGGAAGTTTTCAGTGAAGCACAACCCAACTTTAAGGCTACATATATGGCATACCACTACTTTCGGAGTAAAGGGTGGGTGCCTAAAGTTGGGCTGAAATATGGAACTGACCTCTGTAAGTAATCTTCTTTTCCTATTTGCATCTAGCAGTGTTTACTGTGCAACAGGGGAGCAGTTCATGTAATGCGGGTCTTTGTGTTCAGGAAAAGGGAGGGCATGGGTTTTGGTGTCTCCTTCCACAAGATTTTTAAATTGTTGTTATTGTTATTGGGCCCCTTGGTGGCACAGTGGGTTAAACTGCTGAGCTGCTGAACTTGCTGACCAAAAGGTTGGTGGTTTGAATCTGGGGAGCGGGGTGAGCTCCCACTGTTAGGCCCAGCTTCTGCCAACCTAGCAGTTCGAAAGCATGCAAATGTGAGTAGATCAATAGGTACCGCTTCTGTGGGAAGGTAACAGCACTTCATGCAGTCATGCTGGCCACATGACCTTGGAGGCGTCTACAGACAACACTGGCTCTTTGGCTTGGAAATGGAGATCCACACCACTCCCCAGAGTCAGAGATGAGTAGACTTAATGTCAGGGGAAACCTTTACATTTACTTATTGTAATTATATTTATTTATGCACCACTTTTTCTCTCTACAAAAGAGACCTAAAGCATCTTACCGTCAAAACAATGCAAATACCATTTAAAACATAAAACTACACAGTACAAACATTGAAGTTGTATTCAATATTAATGGCATTAAAAATAAACTGTTTAAATCCTTAAAATTGATTAAAATGTATTCAGAGCTAAAACCACAGCACCCCCTGACTCGATCTGTGGTCTCTAGATCTGTTCACTTGATCCTTATTTTTTCAATGTTTCTTCATACAATACAATTTTGTTTTGTTTTCAGGTTTGTTGTACATTCAGTTGTGCTTCACTTACATGACCATTAAGTATTGAGGGCTTGTATCGGTCCTCCCATTCCTTACTGACTGGTTTAAATAATTGATGTTCACGCTACTGTAACTTCTAAAATGTTTTATTTATGGGCTGCTGTCATCAGTGTGGTTGCAAAGCTTTCTACCATGGACAGAAAGAGCCTAGAAAGCTATTGGCAGTGTCCATTATTTATATTATGGGACACATTGCAAACACAGAGTGCTTTTTATAAATCCCTGTTGTGTTCACTTGTCCATGATCCCCCTGAAGATGTTAGAGACCATTTTGGATGAGTGAGTGAAACAGTCTACTTCTCAGTTGTTTCTATGGCTAAATCCTAATTGGGAAATAATAAGCAGAGCTTTCGCTTATCACCTCTTTTATTAAGGGAGCAGATCTAGCAAGATGGTAGTTAAGCTGAATATGAAACTTAATGTTTAAAACAAGTTCCCCTCCCCTGCATTCAGCTCTAAGAAAATAGCTGGACATTTCTCTGCTGCTCACCATCCCACCTCTCCACCAACCAGAAGTGGCTGAATTTGGAAGTGGGATAAAGCTAAGAAAAGATGAGCTGGAAGTGGGATATGGTCAACGCACAGTTTACCACAGTTGACTAACAGGCAACAATCAAAAAAGTGAGCTACATTGGTGTAAGTCCAATGTACACCATTATGATTCACCAAGAGGTCGCCAACTGTTATTTCACATTTTTAAAATTACATTTTAGTAAAGTACTTGTTTGTTTTCTTTCCCATTACAGTGTTGTATCGAAAGGGTCCTCCGTTTTATCATGCCAGGTATAGCATTCAATATTTAGATATATTAATATTTATTTATTTATTTTGTGTCAAAAGCATTGCATAAATAAGTATGAAACTGATAAAATAGAGACACAAGTGACTAAATAATTTTAGACCAAAAACAGGCAATAGCAACCACATTGTCTGTAGCTTTAAACAATTCTTCCTCTGTGTGTGAGCCAGGGCATTGTGGGAAAACATACAGATGCGGAGTTGTTTGTTCTGCTTCACAGTTGCACAAGGTGGAGGATTCTTTTAGGCAGTGCCATTTTGCCAGGTTGTTTTTTGATCTGCCCACTCCATTTCTGAGTCTGTTCAGGGACTTCCAAGTTGCCCATTCTTGGTTTGCCCCTGGGGGCAGACCCTCCTGAGGCTCAGGGACCAGCTGGAATTGCCTGATTTTGCTGCCCACAGGGATATTCTTGAAGAGTGGTGGCTCTTATGAAGCTTTCCCTTGATTTGAGTCTACTGGGAGGAAGCTGATAGCTATACAGTGGGTGGCTTTCACGGTGTTTATTTCTCTCACAGTTAGCATGGATATTATTTTCAACATATACCATTTATAAAATTTTGTTTTAAAAGAAATATAATTTTGGGAAGGTGCACAGAAATGACATTGTAATAAATATGCTTAAGATTAAACAAGTATATTTTTATATGAGCTCACTAGAACTATTTAGAACTCATAGAGACCGATACTGGCTTAACAGTTCATCTTCAAATCTCTCCTTTTATGCCTGCTGTGATACATCATACTTAACTATCATTAACCTACAGGTTGTGTTAACTATATGACTGTATATATTAGCTGGTCTCAATTACGCATGCAATTGCTTAAAGGGAAGTTTCAAGACTATGGAAAATGCACTCGCTGCACTCTTGGTCAGTCGTTTTTATCATCTCTGCTGGCCAAATCTGTCTTAAATTGCTTTTATAAACCTTGAATTAAAATGGTTGTGTTCATTTGTTTTCCAGTTACTCTGTGATTGTTGAATTAGTTAATGGTGACTTTGAAGGGCCATTGCGCAGACCTTTCAGCTGGAAGTCTTTGTCTGGGTTGAACAGAATTACAGCAAATGTTTCCAAGGTAATTAATAAAAAGCATTGAAGTTTTACAAGGTTTTTGGCCTTGTCTGCCAAATAATGCCTGTGCCTCATCAAGCTGCAATACCTATGATTCCATGACATTGAGCTATGGCATTTAAAGTCATGTCAAACTGCATTAATTCCATAGTGTAGATGCAGCCTTTGTCACTAGCCTCCACAATATTTATTATTTCCATTTGGGTGGACAAACTTTTCAGAGCTATTTGTGTTGATTTTTTACATTTCAGGAGTAGCTAGTGAGGCAGGCTTATCTACTTCCCCGCTTTCTCCCTGTTTTGTTGTTGTGCATACTCAGGAAGTGGTTTGGAAAGCAACTGCTGTTTACCTTTCTTTTACTGAGGCACGCAGAGCTACATTAGGATTTTACTAGAGCAGAAGCCCATTCTTTCCCAGCTCAGGCATTGTTCACTGCATTGTTTACTGTTGACATACTACTGCAACTTAACACTGAACATCTGGGTTTCCCCATCCTCCTTCACCATGCACCGAATACTAAGAACATAAGAACATAAGAAGAGCCATGCTGAATCGGGCCTCAGCCCATCTAGTCCAGCATTCTGTGTCACACAGTGGCCCACTAGTTGTACACATGGATCTCTAGCAGAAAGGAGGGCAAAACGCTCACCTGCTCCCGACCCCCCACAACCAGTACCCGGGGAAAATCCTGCCTGCCTCCATCAACACAGAGGTAGCACTTGGATGTCCATTTCAGTAACTACTGATTCCCTTGGTCCTGCTAGTCCTGCTAAAAATAATTCATCTACACAGAAGATGAGGAGACACTGGGTTTGAGACAGAGTAAAAAAGGATTACAGTCAGATCCTCTGTTAACTGAGCTATGCAAATGTATAGGTAAAATGCAAATCCTGAACTTCTTAATTTGATTATTTTTCTTTAAGCCACCCACTTACAGGAAAATGGTAATACAATGCATTTTATTTTGTTGCTAATAACATACCTTCTTTACCATCAGGAACTCTTGTTCTGCTATTTGATCAAGCCATCTGATATGACCGAAAAAGAAATGTTATCCCCAGAATGCCTCAAAAGAATTAAAGTTCAGGTATGCAAGCCATCCCTGGATTTTTTTTGTCTGAAGTCAGTGATTGCCTCAAGGCATCCAAATCCAGAGATAATAGTGTTTGAACTTTCCCCACCTCAATAAACCTAGATGTCAGCAGGAGGCATCTTAGATGACTGCCTGGTTTGAAAAAAAAGGATGTTGCTGGGTGAAATATATTTTGCCTAACTAAGCAGTTAGTTGTGAATATTCAGTTTTCTAAACCTAATTCACATTATTTCCTTGATCTACGTGGTTTCTTCCTTGACACTGCAGAAGTGTTGTGGGATTATGACTGAAAAGTACTTCAGTAACAAGTGAATTGGTCTTGAAACAGCATTTCAAAAAAGAAGTCCTTTATGGTTAAAAATCTGTAATGTTATTATTCTAAAAGCATTTCATGTCATACTTCCAAATATCCTCCTGGCAGTATTATTTTATTGTATCACAGGTCAGTATGCCATGCAGCAAACCTTTTGCAATACTCTTAAAAGTACAGAAGTGTGCTCTTCAAAGACAGAAAGGTTGAGGGTTGCACTGTTTATGACTGAGCACTTGAGCAGAATTAAAATAACTCTGTGGCACTCGCTCATTGCAAAGCATTCATCAGGTGATGAATTGACAAACTAGAACAAACAGACCCCAAAGTTACTTTTACAGGGTGTTTGAATGAAAGGAAGGATCGAAAGATGGGAATGTGGGAGACAGAAACAAGGTGGGAAGTCATAAAACCTGAAAGCCCAGTCAGGACATAGTGGGGATTGGGTATTTATCAATTGTTGCCTTTATTATAAAAATAAGCCATAAGGCACATCTTCATTGCAGGAAAAATAGTATCATGTAAACTGGATTTTTTTTTAAAAAAAATCCTTTTGTTGGTACAGTTTTAGACTTCAATTATCAATTTTCCTTTATAGGAAATGATCCTAAATCGTTGGGTCTCATCTTCTGAACGCAGTGAACAAGAGGAGCTATGATGAAATGGACCTGAAAATTCAGTAATTTTAACAGGTGCAACAAACTGTTTTCTTGTAAAGCTGTCAGAGCATGGTGCCTTTTTATAAACTGTACTATAATATTAAATAATGATTTTTTAAAAAAAAAAAAACAACCTGGGTTCTATAATGCTGGTTTTGTCCATACCAAAATCCCCATCATTAAATTTTTGTTCTCATCCCACCATGTATTAGCATTTTCTTGAACTTTAGGGCATATCTGCCTCATTCAGATAATTGTGCCTCTGTGATATGTTTGTAATTGTTCCTACACTGCAGTTCCAGTTTTAAAAGTACAGGGCTTAAGATTGTTTATTTCTGCTTTGGAACCATAAAATGTTTCAAGTATGCAGGGATCTGGCTTCCAGAATCCTTGTAAATAAACCCTACTGAGGCCCCCAGGACTAGTTTCCCAGTAAATGGGCATAAGGATTGTGGCCCTGGGGTATGCAAATCGAAAACACATCCAGAAGGGAACACTTTGGATATTCCTTCTATCCGCCTCTGTCAACCAAGATTCAATGTATTAAATATACTTGACTATCCCATATGGCCAGCCAGATAATGCCTGGGAACCCTGAGTTTGTTGAAAGTGTTATTATGTCTTAAGTTGAGTTCCACACGTGAACATCTTGTCACAATTAGCAGAGAAAGCCGGAAGAGAAAAAATAATAGCTTTCACACGTGCACTTCCACACGCAGCATCTTCTGTTGAATGGCAGTCTTATCACTCATGGAAGGCCTAGGCCTAGTTAGAAGTGAACCAATGACTTTATTTTATACATAAATATGAATAAATTTTATGACACCAAGTGTCACTGTTCGGAAAAGCAGAGAAAAACTTCTTCAAAATTAGAATCATAGAAGCAAAGACATGGGAGAGAACACAAAGGCCATTCTGTTCAACCCCCTGCTTCGCAGGAACACACAATCAAGCACTCCTGACAGATGGCCATCTAGCTTCTGTTTAAAAACCTCCAGAGAAAGAGGCTACTACAATCCAAAACAGCACATTCCACTGCTGAACAGTTATCACATTAAAGTCTCAATTCAGAAAGTGACGTATGAATGTAGAGTAGCCTCTGTGTCTGTGGTATGAAGATTTTGTTAGTGAAACTACCCTAAATACAGTATATAGCAGAGCATCCAAAACCAAACAGGATACAAAAGTTAAGCATTCAGTTCATTAGCGAGCAGAGCATGAAGTGCCACGTGATATGGCTGTAAAGAATTCAGAGCATGAAAGGAAAAACATGCAGAGTCCAATCTTTTAAAAAATCACACAAAGGTTTATTTACAATAATAAAGAACTAACTAAATTTTTAATGGTAAAGAACGGGGTTTGAGCTACTCTAACACCCATCTCTTCTAAGGTTTCAAAGAGGGGAAAACAATCATTACATCTCTCCTAACACAAGCAGAGAGAGATCTCAAAGCACATACTCTCCATGCTAAAGTGTAAGAAGGCAGAAGTCAGATTCAAAAATCTTTCAGTAGAAAAGTATCAATTTTAAACAACCAATTAGAACAGGCCTGGGCAAACTTCGGCCCTCCAGGTGTTTTGGACTACAACTCCCACAATTCCTAACAGCCTACCGGCTGTTACGAATTGTAGGAGTTGAAGTCCAAAACACCTGGAGGGCCGAAGTTTGCCCAGGCCTGAATTAGAATGATAGCAGAAACAGAGAGGGGAGGAAGAAATGAGATACATTCCCAACTGTCATACAGGAGACATGAAAGAAGCGAAATCCTTAGTCTATACTAAGCTAACTAAACCACTCCTCATTGAGGACTTGTGACTTGGGCAGTGTGAGGTTGAATTCCAACAGAATTCAGCATTGTACAATAGACAAGTTCAGCGGGTAATGGCAGAAGCGAACAGTTGTGATTCGCAATATGGCGCAAGGGGCACATTCAGGAGGCTGTGGTAAAACTGCTCTTGAAGAAGCCACAACATTGTGTAACAGCTACAGCCAGTCCAATGTGCTGCACGCACAGGTATGCACAGTGCAACACATACTACACAACTCACATTGCACTTTGATCATTGTGCAGCTGTAGCATTTCCCTACATCGGCTGCATTATATTATGATTCTGCATGGGAGTTGCATAATGCTCACTAAGGACTATTGAATTGAGGCCTATATGTCAAGGCTCTGAAGTCTCATGGACAATTGAGAGTAATTTTCACTGGTCTCCATGGGATTTCCTCATGAGTAAACATGCATTAAATCATGTTGCTGTCCCAGCTTCTCATTTTCGTTGTGAGAGAAAAACATGCATATCTTCACCCGATGGTTTTGCTTCCATTTGCTCTGCATAAGTGCTTCTTATAAAGTCAAGTGGCTCCCTGGGGAAGTCTGGCTGTCTTGTTCGGGGTGATCCACAGCATAGAAGCCACTCTTACATATTTCCTTGTAGATGGTGATGTACTTGGAAGCTTTCCTTGTCCGCGGAATCACAAACCTTTCTGTAAAGTCACTTTTATTCATTTTCTGCTTCTTTTGGGCATTCAGCACACAGTTAATAAATGTCAGTGCATATGTGTAACAGTTGTGGAGATGTTCTTCATACCTAGTAAAAAGAGGAAGAAAAGAGCTTAAAGAATCTGTGTGCTATGTAATTATTAAATATTGTGTTAGTTTCGTTGTCCAAGGAGGAATATTACCTAATACCCTCCATCATATTTGCAGCATTTATTACCTTATTCCTCAACCACGCTGAATCGGTAATGAAATAGTTTCAGGCTTAAAGTCAAAAGAGGTTGTATTAAAGGGGATGTAACTGATCAAAATAAAAGTTACATAATATCCTATGTTTTTAGATTACCCCTCCACACCCAGGCACATACTCTCCACAAACAGGAAACAGCTATTATAGCTAATTTTTCATTTTGCTAAATATAATGTATTTGTTTCCTGGGAGAAGAATTTGTTTCTTGGTTGATTTTAAGTAGAATGGATATGAATGAATGCTTTCGTAGCCTACTCTTACACTCTCAGGCCATATGTTTCTGGGTGGTCTTTGTTTAAAACAAACCAGATGAGGGGCTCAACCACAAAGTTTATGGCCTCCTGTTAAGAATCTAAAACGAAATGGGAGGGCTTTTTTAAAAATGTGATTCTCATAAGATTTATAGCCCTGGTTGTTTTTACTGAATTGCAGTAAAGTCACAAATATTTCATGATGGATATTTTCATAGTCTGCATTACTCTTATCAAACTTTGAGAAAATTGGACTTTGCAGCTTTTAAAGGGCTTGAAAGACACTCAGAGTCCTCTCCTGAAATCATTAAAACCTGCTCTGCACTGTTAGCTGTAGTATAAATAAATATTTAAAAATCTTTGAACTTGTGCTAATTAATCACCAGTCACCTAAGTTATTGGTGCTTATTAATAATTATTTGGTTGGTTGAGTATTACTGTGTATACTGTAGTTTTTGTTGTAAGCCATCCCAAGTCCCTTTGGGGAGAGGGGGTGGGATATAAATAAAGATTATTATGATTTGATACACAACAAGATTAGTACACAGCAAACAAGATCACTGTGCTGGCTTTTGTATCACACGTTGGACGCTTCCCAAGTGTCTAGGACTGTATGATGTATCGGTGAATAATGCGTGCAGTAGGGTGGCCTTTTGCAGCCGACAGATGGTAATTTTGTCGGCACCAGTTGTTTTGAAGTGCTGGCCAAGGTCTTTAGGGACTGTACCCAGTGTGCCGATCACTACTGGGACCACCTTACTGGCTTGTGCCAGTGTCTGTCATTATTATTATTATTATTATTATTTGTCAAAATTAACAGGAAAGCCCTCCTTAATAGGCTTCACTATGAAGTTCAAATTAACCTCATTTACAGGAATTTAACATTCCAATCACCATAATAAACTATTGTTTTTGGGGAAAAATTTTTTATTTTCTGTCTTCAAACTCTCCTCTCTACTTCTGGAACAGGGATGGACAACAGCAATATTTTTTGACTGCGGCTTCCATTTCCTGGCTAAAGATGATGGGATCCACAGTTCAACATGACCTGAAAGGCCACAATTGTTCACTTTTGCATTAAAGTAAACATGGGGAACCTGTGTCCTCCAGTCAGAATCAAATTGTTGTTGGCTTCAAACTTCCATGAGCTGCAGACAGTATAACGTTAGGGCTGATGAGTGTTTTAGTCAAAACAAAATCAGGAAACTGACAGATTCCATATTCCTCTCCCAGATTTGGAATGGGAAATAAACCCACTGGGAAAACAAGCCTAATGATGATTGCATTGGCACATCCAGCAGAAATAGATAATGAAATGTTGGATACTAAACAGAACGTCATGCACATGAGAATGTTGTCAAAATATAGTGATGTCAGATAAGGAATAAGGAACAATTAAGCAATATGCATCTGTTTAACATCTTAAACATGTATGGTTTATTAAAAGCTAAAACAAAAATTGATCAAGAAAAAAAATGTAAAAATGAATATTCAGCTATGAGACCTTAGATGTGTCAAAGCAATCTCCTCTTCAGATCCCAAGAATTTCAGTGTTTAAATTGAATTCCTTGTCCTCTTTTCACATAACATTACTCAATGAGGACTGATCAAATACTAATAGATGTGTGGAAAAGGAAAGTTAAAAGCTTGTATCTGAATCTGTTGTAGCGATGCTGAAAGCATGGAGGTTGAAGCTAGGAGGGCAAAACGGGTTACTCGAGAGCAGGAGTCAGATGAGGAACGGGAGGGGGAAAGAATCCGGCAGATACTTAGTGAACCTACTGATGAGGATTCCTTTGAGGGTTTCTCTGGGGATGATGGGTCTGACCATGGTGAGCCAACTATGGGAAGTAGGGATGGGGATTCAGAAGATGTGTCTAACGACATGGACTGGACCAAAGTACAGGAAGTGCGTGATATTTGTGTAGAACCAACTAGCAGCGATATGTTTGTGGGGTTTGCTGGGGATGGGAATTGGAGTACGGATGACTGAACTTCATCTTGGGGAGAGCTAAGTCGTGACAGGAGAAGAAGAGCTTGGCAAGGGAGGCAAAGGACTGCATGTGAAGCTGCAATAGCCTCTGAGAGAGCTAATGATGGGGTGTCGTTTGAGTTCTGATGAGGATTTGTGAATAAAGTGAAACTTGGAATGGGGGATTCCTTGCAGTTGGCAAGGTGCTGCTGGATGCCCATGTGTGCTATGTTCCTGTGGACTGACTCTTGGATGTGAGTTTGGATCCTGATCTGCCTTCATGGACTTGGGTATAGTATTGGCTGGGTTCTGTATCTTGTTTCCTTTCAGCTACACCGTGTATTGCTTCTTGTGTGCTAGTTTGCTGCTGCCTGCTTCATGCTGACCCTAGACCGGATTATCGACGCTGCTGTCTTCTCCCTCGCTTTGACCCAGATTGGTGTATTGCTGCTGCCGCTTCCTCCTCGCTGAAGCTGGATTGGTTTGACTACGTGTGTGCTGCCTGCCTGTTTCGACTTCTGGACTTCGCTGACGCTTCTTCGCTTTCTGCTTTCGCCCTCCAATTGATGACGACATTGCGTGTCTTTTTCCTGTGTTGTGCTGCGTTTTGAGCTTATATCGGTTTTTTAGGAGAGATAATTCGGGTTTTTGTGTTTGGGACTATTCTGGCCAGTTTGTATTTTACTCTCACACTGAAGTTGAAGTGTTTTTGTGTCAGTTTGGCCCTTTTTTGAGTTCTTTGTGACGTTTGTAATAAACTTTACTTCATACTCTACTGGGCTTGTCTCTTTAAGGCTCTCTGTGTTGCGACAGAACCATCCAGAGAACATTTTAACCTGCAATGATAGTGGACAAGTTGCTAACAGAAGCACCAAACCCCAAAGTTTTTTCTGACCCCTTTTGCTTTGCATTGTTAATTTTCTAATGGGCAGATCAGCTATTGTACTGGATTATGTCCTACTTTCTGCTGAGTTGTAAACTACAGTGAAAAACTATGAGCAGCAGGGTTGATATACCACCTCCTGGATTGTTAGATCAATCAGAGAAATCCTATGTGGGTAACAAATAAAATTGATGATGTTAATGATCATGCAGGTTCACTGACAAGTAATCCCTCGAGTTTGGGATGTTACATTCTAAGAAGTCATTGATTATAATTCCACATCACAAAATAACTACATTATTGTTACAAATTATAAATCTCTTTTTTAACTGATTGAGATCAGGCATGTCCAGTGTGGTCTGGTAACTTGTTAGGGAGGAGAAACATGTGCCATATATTCTGCCCTGCTCTTTCCGATGCAAAAAAGGAACGGAGGAAAGGTTAAAATGGCAGTGTGGTTGCCTTTTGTAGATAGAATTTATAACAAAATGAATAGTGACAGTATTGTCAAAATAAGACAAAATTTGGCCTGAAACAAAGGGCAAAATCCCATCCCGGTCTCACCCTCCCTTGCCAGCAATTCTATCTACAGAAGCCAAACCAGATGGAAATTGAACCTTACTTGAAAAATTTCAGGGCAGCCTATGTGGCATAGTGGAGGCCATATGGAATGGGCATCTCTGTCCTTCCATGAAGCCAGAGCCGGGGGGGAAAGAAGGAACAGCGGGGAAGGGGAAGCCTCTGCAACAGTGTTTCCCGAAAGTAAGACAGCGTCTTACTTTCTTTTGACCCCAAAATCCCCACTACGGCTTACTTTCGGGCACGTCTTATATTGGGCGACGGTACCCGAAAGTAAGACGAAAAAATGACTTACCGCGGACGGGATGGCGTGGCTTCCTGGCTGGGCGACGAGAGGCTCCCAGAGGGGCTCAAAAGGGGCCCGGAATCCTCCTCCTCTTCCTCCTCTTCCAGCAGCGCCTTCCATCCTCCTCTTCCTCTCAGCGGCGCCTTTCCCTCTCGCCGGGTCCACCCCCTCCCTTCAGTGACGGGAGGAGGGGCGATCGCCGCCAGCGGAAGAAAGCGCCGGCGGAAGTCCCGCCCGCACGGCGACTCAGGCGACTTTCCCCGCCGCCGCCCCGCTCGCCCGCGCTCCAAACGCGAGCCGGGCGGCGGCGAAAAGTGCCTGGGGGTGTTACTTCCGCCGGCGCCTTCTCCCTCTCGCCGGGCCCCCTCCCTCAGCCGCCCCTCTTCCCTTCCCGCAACGGAGGCTGCAGGGAAACCGATCGATCTCCTGCAGGCTCCTCTGCGGGAAGGGAAGAGGGGCGCAAAGGGCTCCCCCTTTGCGCCTGTCTTCCCTTCCCGCAAACGGAGGCTGCAGGAAACCGATCGATCTCCCTGCAGGCTCCTCTGCGGGGAAGGGAAGAGGGGCGCAAGAGGGCTCTCCCCTTTGCGCCTCTTCCCTTCCCCGCAGAGGAGCCTGCAGGGAGATCGACGGTTTCCCTGCAGCCTCCGCTGCGGGAAGGGAAGAGGGGCGGCTGAGGGAGGGGGCCGAACCGGTGAGAGAGAGAAGGCGCCGGGCGGAAGTCCCGCCCCAGCGACTCAGGCGCTTTCGCCGCCGCCCGGCTCGCGTTTGGAGCGCGGGCGAGCGGGGCGGCGGCGGGGAAAGACGCCTGAGTCGCCGTGTGGGCGGGACTTCGCCGGCGCTCTTCCCTCTCACCGGCGGCGGCTCGCCCTCCTCCCTTCACTGAAGGGAGGGGGCGGAACCGGGCGAGAGGGAAAGGCGCCGCTGGGAGGACGAGGAGGAGGCTGGAAGGCGCCGCTGGAAGGAAGAGGAGGTAGAGGCGGAGGGTTCCGGGCCCCGGTTGTGCCCCTCTGGGAGCCTCTCGGCGCCCAGCCAGGAAGCCACGCCATGCCGCCCGCGTATGTCTTACTTTCGAATACGGCTTATATAAGCTGACCCCTCTGACACCCCCGATACGTCTTACAATCGGGGGTGTCATACTTTCGGGGAAACACGGTAACTATGGACTTTATCCCACCCACCCACTCCCCATTTCTAAACAGTTAAAAGCCAATGAGGGATCAAAAAATGACAGAGCCCATCCCATGCCATAGGGGGGATTCTTGTCAGAACCCATCATGCTTCATTATAGAAATGAAGTACAAAAAGGAATGGGGAGAAGATGGTCAGAGATCATCTTCCGGACTCAAGAACTGGGATATAACTGATACCGTGGGATCTCGAGATACCGTGAGAGTTTAAGCCTTCGTGATGTTTAAGTTAGACACCTTTTTCAAAGGGGGGGGGATCCATTCACTAGTGGGATAAGGATGAAAATGGTTTATAGCCAGAATAAAATGGAAAAGAAAATACAAGAAATTGAATCAGACAATCTTCTTGATTGAACTAATAAAATAATACATAGAGCAGAGGTCCAACTGTTCCCAGAGGGAGAAGGAAAGGGGGAAATTGCATATGTATTAGTAGTAGATAAGTATAGAAATATAAAGGATAGGAAAAAAGGAATCATCACAATGTTATGTGAATATATGGGAAAAAAGTTTTGTCTGTGACAATGTTTGTTTGTTGTTTATTCGTTCAGTCGCTTCCAATTCTTTGTGACCTCATGGACCAGCCCATGCCAGAGCTCCCTGTCAGCTGTCACCTCCCCCAGCTTCTTCAGAGTCAAGCCAGTCACTTCGAGGATACCATCCATCTTGCCCTTGGTCGGCCCCTCTTCCTTTTCCCTTCCATTTTTCCCAGCATAATTATCAGTGACAATGTTATAGTATTCTACTTATATAACCAAATAAAAATATGTAAAAAGGAAACGAAAACAGATAATAACGATTAAACCATCAGATGGCAAGTGATAAGGAATGAATAATGGAACTATGTGCATTGCAATGCTACAGGACTAAATGCCATGGTAATATGACGTTTCCCTTCAACACACACACATGGGATAAAGTCCTCGGGCAAATATTTTGCTGACCTAGAAAAACAATTGTACTTTATACCCAAAACAACTGTACTTTATACTCTGTGCACTATCACAGAGTTGACCCCCTTCCGGAGGGCCTGCAAGATGTTCCTCTTTAGGCAGGCTTTTAATCTATTTATTTATTTATTTATTTATTTATTTATTTATTTATTTGTTCCATCTTGTATTCCGCCCCTCCCTGCAGGCTCGGGCGGATAACATCATAAAATTCGGCAGGCATGTACATCCATGTCGCCATACAATAAAATGCAACATAAAACATACAATAAAACAAAATACAATAGGTCCCGAGATTAAAATTATGTACATTCCATGGCATTCCCTGAACCAGGGTGCTGATTAGGAAGATGAGTACATTCGGCTTACTCGCCTAGCCAAGGCCAGTCTGAACAGGGCGGTCTTACAAGCCCTGCGGAACGGGATGAGCTCCGTGGCAGCTCGGACGTCGTCCGGGAGAGAGTTCCAGAGTACCGGAGCCGCCACAGAGAAAGCCCTTTGCCTGGTAGCAGACAGGTGACAGGCGCGGACCGATGGAATCAGGAGCAAATTCGACTCCTCAGAACGTAGTGATCTCGGGGAATGTATGGGGCAAGGCGGTCCCTCAGGTACGCAGGCCCTAGGCCGTGTAGAGCCTTAAAGGTTAACACCAACACCTTGAAGGCAATTCGGTACTCAATAGGCAGCCAGTGCAGCTGCCGGAGGATGGGCGTGATGTGGTCCCTTACCGACGTTCCCGTCAGCAAGCGAGCAGCGGCATTCTGCACTAGCTTGAGTTTCCGAACTGTCACCAAGGGAAGGCCAACGTAGAGGGCGTTACAGTAGTCTAATCTCGAGATGACCGTCGCTTGGATCACCGTGGCCAGGTCGTCCCTGGAAAGGTAGGGTGCCAGTCGCCTAGCCTGTCGTAGGTGGAAAAATGACGCCCTGCTGGCCGCGGAGACCTGGGTCTCCATGGTCAGCAGGGGGGTCCAGGTGGACACCTAGGCTCTTAACAACAGGCGACGGGCTAAGCCGTTCGCCGTCCAGGGTAGGCAACCGCACTCATCCCGCCCAGGTCGACCAGGCCACAAGATCTCCGTCTTCGACGGGTTCACCTTCAGCCGGCTAGCCCGCAGCCATCCAGTCACGGCTTCTAGGCTCTGATGGAAACAATCGGTACGATGTCCGGCCTGCCGTCCATTCTCAGCAGAAGCTGGGTGTCATCAGCGTACTGATAACACTCCAGACCAAAGTCGCGGGCCAGCTGGGCCAGGGCGCATGTACACGTTAAATAATAAGGGGGGAGAGGATGGCCCCTGGGGACCCCACAGTCAAGTGGGAATCTCCCAGAGACCTCCCGCCCCCTCCACACGTTGTCCCCGGTCCCGGAGGAAGGAGGCCACCCATTTAAGGGCGGTCCCCGACCCCGGAGCCGGCTAAACGGTGGGTTAACAGTGCGTGATCTACAGTGTCGAAAGCTGCCGTCAGATCTAACAAGACGAGCAGTGCCGATCCACCCTGGTCCAGCTGGCGGCGGTTGGTCTGTAATGGCGACAAGCACGGTCTCCGTCCCGTGCCCAATACGGAAGCCGGACTGGAAGGGATCAAGTCCAGCTGTGTCTTCCAAGAACTGCTGCAGCTGATCCGCTGCTGCCCTCTCAATCACCTTGCCTAAGAAAGGCAGGTTGGAAACTGGCCGGTAATTGGAGGGAGCCGAAGGATCTAAATTCGGCTTCTTCAGCAGCGGTCTCACCATTGCCTCTTTCAGTCCCCCCCGGGAAGACTCCTTGCTCAAGGGAGCTATTTATGATCATGCCCAGGGGGCCTCGTAGCCCCTCCCGACACGCTCTAACAAGCCAGGAGGGGCACGGGTCGAGGGAGCATGTAGTTGGTCTAGCTGCAGCTAGTAACTTGTCGACAGCTGCTGCGTCCTTCTGATAATCCTGTCCATACCCTTGTGCTTTTACATATCCAAACTGTTTTATGTGTATTTTATTGTTTTATGCAAACCACCCCGAGCCTGCAGGGAGGAGCGGTATATAAAAGTGAATAATAAATAAATAAATACGGTTAGATTCAACAACCTACTTTACCTCACCATCATGAGTTCATAAACAATTTGACTTAATAGAGTTTATCATGACTGAGCAAGCTCTGTATGCGCATGGAAGCTGCACTCTTCCTCTTGGGGAGTGTTCTTTTCTGTTGAATGAAACAAATATTACCCTCCTGGGATTCTGGGGAGCAATTTCTTCAGCTAAATGCTTCAAAACCAGCTGTTGGCCTAAGTAGACTCCCAAAATCAAAACTGCCTTTCCTAATAATCGCATCTGCCTGCTGAGTTGCATACCTGTGAGGAAGCCAGATGTCTGCTGCCGAGAACTGTTTGAGGTAAATGTCCCACTGCGAAAGCAGGTCGTACATGTCAGGTTGGACGAGGGGAACACTCACACATTCTTCCCATCCATATTCTGCTTTGTGAACTCCGGTTTCATTGTAATTGTATACCAAACCTACAAAGACAGCCACAGAGACAATCTAAAGTGCAAGATGCACAATGCATGATTAGTGGAAATACTCTTTTTAAAAAGATTGATTGCTGCTCCTATTGGCAATTGCAATATAAGGCTTGACTGAAAAGGCACATTGCGTTGCACACACAGGAAGGATTACTGCCAGAGGGAATCTGGACATGGGAAGAGTGAGGCAGCTAAGGGCCTTAGAGGAAGGCTTAAGAGGACATAACAAAGAGGGATGAGCAGAAGAGAAAGCAAGATGTCATGGTAATATCACCACACACACATGGGATAAAGTCCTCGGGCAAATGTTTTGCTGACCTAGAAAGGACTGCTCTGACTCCCATGGAGAGAAACTAGAAAAAGTCCTGTTGAACTACAAATCAAGGAGCAGAGAAGAAGTGAATAGTTTTGGTGATCAAGGAGGGATGTGCAAGCATCTTCTTCCTTGTCTTCAAAAGCTTTGAGCCTTTATGAATGCTTACATGGAAGTTTTATAAAGGTCTGAGCTGTATGCAACCATTTGATTTTAGAAGGTAACACTATACAAAATTAGGAATTTGTGATCCACACAGAGGGAATTCTTATTTCAAAGCTAAATAAAAAGCTGCTCTTACCGTTAGTGTTAGTTATTCCAACGTGAAGATCAGAATTTCCATCATACCCCCTGAAATATTAAATTTAATATGTAGAAAATGTTGGAAAACATTCAATTTATTGAAACTGACAATTTTACACAGATCTATTGAATTTTTCTGAAATTTTTTTATATAGTCCTGTTATGATTAATATTTTCAGAACTGCTGCTTCTAGCAATTGATTGGCTACATTAATCTATAGATAAACCTAATCGCTGATTAGAAACCTGCCTCTGTTAATTGAGGGCCCATCCACATAGCCCTATATCCCTGAACATCAATGCAGAAAATCACACAATATCTGCTTTGAACTGGGTTATCGGAGTCCACACTGTCATATATGTGGATAATGTGGGATTTTATTCAGCTGTGTGGAAGGGGCCTGGGAGGCAAATTTGCAATAACATGTACAACATTTTAATACAAATGTTTATGAGAATTGTGTATGGCAAAAGAAATGCCCTTCTAACACAATGAACACATAATGAGCAGCAACAAAGGCAACATATGTATTCATAGGCAATTTTAATTGATAATATGTCTTACCACCTGATCACACTAGAGAAAAAAATCCATTTAAAATCCAGTTGCTGCTCCTTGTAGTTTAGGAAGGAGCCTTTAACAGCCTCATTAAACTACACACTCCAGAATTCTGCAGGAGGCGGAAACCGGATTTTAAATGGATTTTTTCTCTAGTGTGATGAATTGGTTCTTAAATGTTTTTAACTGGCCACAGTTAAGATATCACTGAACATTTTTCAGAGTACAGCTTCTTCTAGGGTTCTCTGAGCTCATTGTTGGGGGTCATGAAAAAGTTGGCAACAGTAAAAAAGTTTTACAAAGCCACCCATTTACACAAACCTGTTAGCCACAATGCATAATGTTTACAGTGGACTCTGAAGAAAATGCTTCATCTGTACTTCACAAAAAGGAAAATCAGACTGTTTAGCAAGCCTTGCAAATGCTGATTTATTAACAGTAAATGTTTGGTGTTTATACCTATTTTAGATACCTGTGGTCATGTAAAATTTGTTGTGCGGAAAAGGGTTAAGAATTAAGAAGCCCTGTTTCAGAGTACCCACAGAGTTGATTTTGGGAGTCCTGACCCCGTAATAACTTGTAACTAAACAAGGCCTCAGGACCAAGTGATGGTTTCAAGACAACCTTTTTATTTGCTGGAATTGTACTGTTCCATGGCCTGGGTGAAGGCCACAAGCTGGTGCTTGACAGGGAAAGTGGGGTGAAGGAGTTAAACCATTCCCCCGTTTTCCTGTTATTTCCCCCATGCATGTCCCCATCGAAACAAAAATTGTTTATAATATGTGAGGGGCGGGAATAACCAGTGAAAATGGGGAAATTGTTTTCTTCCTTCAACCCCCCCCCCCCCCCAATAAAATGGACTGTCCTTCTTTGTCTATGCTCCTTATTGGACTCCACCCGGATAATTGAACAGTTCCTCAGCAATAATTCCTGCAGAATTTACAGATCTATAAAAGAAAAAAAGTCTATTCACCCAAAATAATTGAGCAGAGGAAGACTTAAGGTGCATGTACACTATGGAATTAATGCAGTTTGACACCATTTAAACTGTCATAGCTCAATGCTTTGGAATCCTGGGATTTGTAATTTGTCAAATTACCAGCATTCTTTGATGGAGAAGGCTCCCCAAGGTTCCATTGCATTGAGATATGGTAGTTAAAGTGGTGCCAAACTGCATTAATTCTACAGTGTATATGCACCCTTATGAGTTTATTGCTGGGTAGGTGGCATACTTTGAATCCAAAATGTGTTCAGTCTGTGGAGTATCCTGTTGTGCTACTACTAGTACTAGGCTATGAGAGAACTCAGTCTGAAATCTTGGCAGAGGATTGCCAATTGAGAAGTGGCCTGGACAGGCCAAAATGTTTCAACACAGCTTTTATGTTTTGCTTTTGAGCACATTACTGTATTCTGTATGTGTACCATGTAAACCGCCCCGAGCCTGCCGGAAGGAGCGGTATATAAGAGTGAATAATAAATAAATAAGTAAATAAAAATAATAAGCAATACTAATGCAATACTCATTTTCAAAATGTTACTACAAGTCCCAGAAACCCCCATCCAGCATACCCACACTTTTACTGTAGCATTGGGAGTTACGACACCAAAGTTTATTTTTTCCAAGTTCTTCCGAATACTGCTATTACCATGGTAAAACCACAAAAGAGCCATACCTTAGAAATGTTCCTGCAGTAGGTTTGAGTAAAAACGAGCACTTTTCTCTGTGCCCATTGACAAAAGGGCTCGGGATGCTGACAGGTGCTTCTTCCAGTCTCCTGTAAGCCAGACTCTGGCCACATAAAGGGCAGAACTGGGGCACAAAGGAGGCAAAGATGTCTCTGTTGCAATGGCTGATTTTGATCAAGCCTCTCTCCGGGTCCAAAGGCTGCATGGCTGCAGCTCCCTCCTTGTGCAAATGTTGCTGGTTTCCTGCCTGAGACAACCTTACTGATAAAAGGTAAGGCTTAGCAGGTAAAATGGGCATGGGAAGAGCAAGGGCATTAGTTTGCAGTGGATTGACAGCCCACAGATCCAATCATCTTTGCAATGTGACAAAGCCTGGCAAACAAGAAAGGAGCAGAGAAAGGGAGGGAGGACTCCAGCTGGCATTCTCTTAAAGAGCTAGTGGTCCATTTAAATATTAGTCTTACCTGTGACTTATATTGCAAGAAGTCTGATGTACAGATCCATATATTATGTCTGAAACTGTTTGTCCATATTGGTCCAGTTCCTTCTAGTCAGCTGTCACTTGGAAATTGAAGCATCCTTGTATTTTCTCCTCTGCCTGAAACAGAAGAAGTGTAATAAAAGTTTGGAGTTATCATCTTTCTTTCCAGACCAGCACCATTTGACTTCAGGACTTGTACCAGAGGATTTTGAAAAGAATGAATTACCATTATTCGATTTCCACAATAAGAATAAGATTTAGAGTTCTAGATTTAATGGTAGCTGTTAAACCGCTCAATGTTCTGTCTTTTGTTATTGCCCTTTAACCAACAGTTTGAGGGCCCTTCTACATGACATATAATCCAGACTGCCAAAACAGATAATCCACAATATCAGTTTTGAACTGGGTTATCTGAGTCCACAGTGCCATATAATCTAGTTCAATTTTATACAGCTGTGTGGAAGGGGCCTAAGATAGACTTTGTTTCCAAAAGGCACCAAATCCATCTGAACAAATTTTATAGGAACTAGAAGGGGGGACACGACATATGCTGAAGATGCGCATTCTTTTGCTATAAAGTGCAACTTTCCACCAAGCCCTGATTTGATACATTTTGATATTTTGATCTATGCATAATATTCTACTCCCAGCCAGGCATGTAGCCGGGGGGGCTTAGGGGCTTCAGCCCCCGAAAATTCTCAGGGTGGTCTGCGAGAAGGCCTTACTGGTACATTATTTAAACTGTTATGTGCATTTATATCATGATCTGATCACCATGCTCATATCCCACTGAAGGAGACTCATTGAGTTGCAGAAGAAACGTCAGGAGAGAATGCTACCCAAGCATAGGATAGGCATAGAGAAGAAGGCAGAGTTAGCAAGCACGCTAGAGAACAGCAGTGATTGGTTTAGAAGGGACGCCATCTCATTGGTTGTCCTGGTGCCTTACAATTGGTTTAGAGAAACACCATGTGCCCTTTGTTTACTAGACAGTGATTGGTCTAGGAGACATCACATGTGTTAGCCTAATGAAACACCCACTTGGCCGGTCCGTGGGAAAGCTTATCAGAAAAGTAACAATATAGGGACAATCTACGCACATAGACAAAGCTTTAATAATTGGTCAGGAGAATAAACTGCGCAATGTCTGTTAGCCAATGAATTATTAGATTACCTAATGCATTGTTAATTGGTTAGCCAGTGAAATGAATGAACGGGGCGGTGCTTAGACCGGCTCCATTGATTGTATAAAACTGAATGACTGGAAGGAGGAGGTGTTCTGTTCCTTGCGTCTTGTTGCGCCATAGGGCAGACCTCTACAGCTGTGGATTCGAAATAAACTGTGTTTCCTGAAAAGTACCCCAGTTGTCACGTCTTCTCGTTCCTGCGCCCGCACGGAAAGCAGCCCTAAAGGCAAAGGGTATTGCTTAGAAGGTCTTTTCCTGCTACACCACATTCATGGGGTTATTGGGATAACAATACAAAAGGTTCGCTAGGGTAGACCCTCTTCCACCCAGTCTCAGCCCCCCCCCAACCAAACTCAGCCCCCCCCCCGCATCAAAATCCAGGCTACGGCCCTGCTCCCAGCCAACAGCGTGCTGCCATCTATAACTAATTTTTGGTTTAATTATGTTTTAATGTTTATAGTCTACAGCAGGGGTGCTCATTAGGTAGATCGCAATCTACTGGTAGATCGCGTAGGGCATCCTGGCAGATCACAGGCAGGGCGGGAGGAAGGCTCAGAACTATAAATCCTGGCTATGAGAGAGAGAGAGAGAGAGAGAGAGAGAGACCGTGGGAGGAAGTGGCAGAAGGAGGCAGAGGAGCTAAGTGGAGTGTCGGGCAACTCGGGCCTGTTGATGAGGGAAAGGGGAGGCCTTCCGGAGAGAGAGAGAGTATGGCCCGAGTGTGTGAGTGTGTGTTGTAGCAGCAAATCTGGAGTCCCAAAACTCCCAGGTGTTAACTTTTACTTACAGGTTGCGCAGCCGTGCAAGCACAGGAACGAGAGAAAACGCAACAACCGTACTGCGGGTACAATGAAGCCAAAGTTTATTTGCACAACGTCAGCTGACGGGACCTGCCCACAGAACTAGCTGCCTCAGGGCAAGAGCCCTCAACATTCTCTAACTTTCCCTTATATACATGCTATGGCGGCAGGTCCCGTCTCCTCCTTTCTTCATCATTTTCATTGGTTCACAACATTAACACATTTCTATTATCCAATTAAACAACACATTATTTGGCATCACATCCTATTAGCATTCTCATTTGCTAAACAGCACTACGCAGTATTAATTCTTCATTCCCACAGTATGTTATCTGCCGGATGGGCACCATGTACTGGATTCGCAACATTTCTAAGCCATCCCTCTATGCCAGCAAGGAGGAACGGTTTCATTTGCCCATGCGCTTTCTACCAATCAGCAACAATGTAAACAATTACACGCTGGGTATTAGCTAGGCCAATCACGGCCAGTGTTATCAGGAAAGGCACATGATGTACTCTAACAAATCACAGCTTGTGCCTGACCTACCAATCAAAGTGCATTATTCTCGTAATGGCATTTAGCATGATTTTTGGCAAGCTATCTCGCTATACTAAGTTCTGTGCTTGTGCATCACTCTCTCCTGACTGTACTTCTGCTAAAAGTGCCAATTCTGCTTTAGTGTGAGTTTTGGTCTCGACCTGCATGCCCCTTCTTGGCCTGGGCTCGGCCTCTGCTCGTATACACACTATATTACGTTACATTACAATATATTATATTATTCACATAACACAGGAGACAAGGTGGAACTGTCCCCTGTGTCCGTCCCCCCTTCACTCTGGCCAGCTGGCCTAAAGAGCAGCATTGCGCTGATAATTGGGGCTATAGGGCAGTGCCCAAGGGTGTCCCTTATTTTTGTGTATTTTTAGGTAAATGTCCCTTATCAAAAAGTCCTCACCAAGCTACAAATCTCATGATTACAGTGTTCCCTCACTTATTGCTGGGGTTACGTTCCAGGACCTCCCGCAATAAGTGAAAAACCGTGATATAGGGATACTCTATTTATTTTAATATTTATACAATGTTTTATAAACTATTTTAAGTCTTTATAATCTTAAAATCAAGTGAAGGAAAGAAAGGAAAGGCCCTTCAAGGGTATATATTTTAAATGATATATATTTTAAATTTCAAAAATTATTATTATTAAATTTTATTTATAATATTTATTTTAATAAATGAATTTATTATAAATAAAGTTTAATAACATTATTATTATTAAACTTTATTTATAATATTTATAATATTTATTTTAATAAATAAATTTATTATAAATAAAGTTTAATAACATTATTATTATTAAACTTTATTTATAATATTTTTATTTATTTTAATAAATTTATTATAAAAAATTAAGTTTAATAAAATTATTATTAAACTTTGTAATTTTAATTTTAATAAATAAATTTATTATAAATAAAGTTTAATAAAATTATAATTCTTAAACTTTATTTATATTTATAATATTTATTTTAATAAATAAAGTTTAATACAAATATTATTATTAAACTTTATTTATCATATTTATATTTATTTTAATGAGTAAAGTTTAATACAAATATTATTATTAAACTTTATTTATATTTATATTTATTTTACTAAATACGGTTTAATGCAATTATTATTATTAAACTTTATTTATATTTATATTTATTTTAATGAATAATGTTTAATACAATTATTATTATTAAACTTTATTTATCATATTTATATTTATTTTAATGAATAAATTTATTATAAATAAATATAGTTTATTAAAATTATTATAAATAAAATATTATAAATAAAGTTTAATAACATTATTATTAATCTTTATTTATAATATTTATATTTATTTTAATAAATTTATTATAAAAATTAAGTTTAATAAAATTATTATTAAACTTTGTAATTTTAATTTTAATAAATAAATTTGTTATAAATAAAGTTTAATAAAATTATAATTATTAAACTTTATTTATATTTATTATATTTATTTTAATAAATAAAGTTTAATACAATTATTATTATTAAACTTTATTTATCATATTTATATTTATTTTAATGAATAAATTTATTATAAATAAATACAGTTTAATAAAATCATCATTATTAAACTTTATAATATTTATTTAAATAAATAAATTTATTATAAACAAAGTTTAATAATAATATTTGAAATCCGCGAAACAGCGAGTCCGCAATAAACAAAACCGCGAAGTAGCGAGGGAGCCCAGAACCAGGGCGCATTCATTGTAGTTTTTTCAATATGCCTTTCCCACATGGAGGCAGGAGGGGGCGCTCTGCCCACCTTTCTCGTTTCCCGCCTTCAGCCTGGTAGCCGCTCTGGCTCCACTTCCTGTCTTATCTGCTCTCGCACTTCCGGTCTGAGTGGCTTTTCCCCCAGCCTTTCCATCGACGCTACGTCGAGCGCTGTTCTATCTCTCTTCCCTTGGCGGCTGAGTCCGTCCCTCAAGGGTTCCGGCCGGAAACCATCCCCGCGCCAGGAAGGGCCGGGCGGCTCCCCAACCAACCAGGCAACGCGCCCCTCCCTCCCTCCCTCCAGCCTGCCTTGTCTCCGGCCCGCCTCCAGCTCCACAGCGGCGCTCAGCGGAACCAAAATGCGAGGAGGAGGAGGAGGAGGAGGAGGAGGAAGCGGGCGGGAAGGGGAAGCCGGAGCGGGAGCCCAGCCGCGGGAGACATGAGCACCACGAAGGACGTGACCTGCAGGTCAGAGGGGCGGGGGCGCGAGGGAGGGCAACAACGACAACACACACACACACAAGACGGGTAGGCCAGGCCTCACTCCTCCTTCGCGTAGGCTGAGAGGGGGGAGGAAGGAAGGGGCCTGAGGCTGTGAGGAGTGGTGGGAGTTGGAGGAAGGAAGGAAGGAAGGAGGGAGGGAGGGCCCAAGTTGGCCCAGGCCTGCACAGCCCTCAAACCCACTAAAAAAAGAGCACAATTGGGCTTAATTTCAACCAAGATACATTAATACCTGTTTCTAAACCCCTTCTTCAATATTTTTTAAAATACTTTGATAGTGCTAAATCCTTATAATAATTTTATAATAATAATAATAAATAATATAATACAATGTTATGTTATATTACAATTTCAATTTATTTATTATTTATTTTTTTAAAAATTGTACCTTTTCACCTCTATAGAGCAGTGTTTTTCATCCTTTTTTTGAGCCGCGGCACTTTTTTTTACATTTACCAAATCCTGGGGCACACCACCAACCAAAATGACACAAAATGACACTCTAACACAGTAATGCATATAGTTAATATGTTTTAAAATGTATTTATACACTCAGTGTGAAACCTGGGCCTGTTTCGATGAACACAACATAGATATGACTTCCTCTCACATACTTATACATGGCTATCATGTCTTCTCTCAGCCTTCTCTTCTTCAGGCTAAACATACCCAGCTCTTCAAGCCGCTCCTCATAGCGCTTGTTCTCCAGACCTTTGTGAAATTTCACCCTGAGTGAAACTTCCTATGGATGTCATGAAGCTGTTATAAACAGTTCCTTGGAGGGGGGGGGGGCTTTCTGAGACAGACCAGGAAAGGGATCTTGGGGTTTTGGTGGACAGCTCAATGAAGATGTCAACCCAGTGCGCAGCAGCAGTGAAAAAAGCAAATTCTATGCTTGGCATGATCAGGAAGGGAATCGAAAATAGGTCGGCAAATGTTGTATTGCCTCTCTACAAATCTATGGTGAGGCCACATTTGGAGTACTGTGTACAATTCTGGTCTCCGCACCTTAAGAAGGATATAACGGAACTGGAAAAGGTACAGAAAAGGGCAACAAGAATGATCCAAGGGATGGAGCGGCTCCCTTATGAAACCAGGTTGCAACGCCTTGGTCTTTTCAGCCTTGAAAGACGGCGTTTAAGAGGTGACTTGATCGAAGTGTATAAAATCATGCATGGGATAGAAAAGGTGAATAAAGAAAAATTAATTTTTTTGTCACAAAACACTAGGACTAGAGGGCACTCCCTGAAGCTCCAAGGTAGGAAAGTTAGGACTAATAAAGGGAAATATTTCTTCACCCAGAGGGTCATTGGGTTATGGAACTCACTTCCAGAAGAGGTTGTGACAGCTGTCAGCCTGAACAACTTCAAGGCAGGATTAGACAGATTCATGGATACCAAGTGTATCGGTAGTTACTGAAAAGGACATTCAAGTGCCACCTCGGAGTTGGTTGAGGTAGGCAGGATTTCCCTGGGTACTGGTTGTGGGGGTCGGGAGCAGGTCAGGGTTTGCCCTCCCTTCTGCTCGAGATCCCCGTGTACAACTGGGGGCCACTGTGTGATACAGAATGCTGGACTAGATGGGCTGAGGTCCGATTCAGCATGGCTCTTCTTATGTTCTTATGTTCTTGGGGGAGGCAACTCTCGAAAAATCCAGTAAAATAGTAAAAAAAAACATTTCCAAGCAGAGAGGTTCAATTTGTTTCTTGGAAACCTGTGAGGGGCCTGCTAGGAGGGGGGAGAGTGCCAATTTCCCACGGCACACCTGATGATCGCTCACGGCACACTGGTTGAGAAACACTGCTATAGAGGGACTCAGACAGGCTCACAGCAAAAATTCAATGCTATACAGATTAAAAACCTGTTACAACAACATTATTAAAAACATAAAACACCAAAATTACATACATACAAGTCACATTGCCATTTAAAACAAATTCAACTCCATCTGAAAACGTGGTCGCTCAATTCATACTATAATAAATCACAAGCCTATTCTGGGAAAGCTTCGTCCCACCACAGAGAAGGCCCTGTCCCTCGTCCCCACCAGCCGCGCTTGCGAAGATGGTGGGACCGAGAGCAGGGCCTCTCCGGAGGATCTTGATGTCTATCGAGGGACGGCAGACCGGCTTACAGTAAAATTAAATGCTATACAATTTAAAAACAACTACAGCAACATATTAAAATACATTAAAACCCAGCATAAAACCACATCGCCACTAAAATAATTCCCCTCGATCTGTAAACGTGGTCGTTCATTCAGACAATAGGCAATCTCAGCCAATTCTGAGAAGGCTTGGTTCCACATCCAAGTCTTCACCAGCCTCCTAAAGGACAACAGAGAGGGGGCAGATCTGGCATCACTTGGTAGGGAGTTCCACAGCCGAGGGGCGACCACAGAGAAGGCCCTGTCTCTCATCCCCGAGAGCAGGGCCTCTCCAGAGGATCTTAATGTCCTTGATGGTTCATAGGGGAGAATCAGTTCGGAAAGGTAAACAGAGCCAGAACCGTATAGGGTTTTGTAGGTTAAAACCAGCACTTTGAATTGTGTCTGGAAGCTAATTGGCAGCCAGTGGAGCTGGCGCAACAAGGGAGTTGTATGCTCCCTGTGCCCCGCTCCTGTTAGTAACTTGGCTGCCGAGCGTTGGACTAATTGCAGCTTCCGAGCAGTCTTCAGAGGCAACCCCACGTAGAGAGCGTTGCAGTAGTCTATTTGAGATGTAACCAGAGCGTGGACCACCGTGGCCAAGTCAGACTTCCCAAGATACCGGCGCAGGTGGCGCACAAGCTTTAACTGTGCAAAAGCTCTCCTGGCCACCACCGAGACCTGGGGCTCCCGGCTCAGCAATGAGTCCAGGATCACTCCCAGACTGCGAACCTGCGCCTTCAGGGGGAGTGTAACCCCCGTCAAGCACAGGCTGTAACCCTATGCCCTGTTCAGCCTTACGACTGGCCAGGAGTACCTCTGTCTTGTCTGGATTAAGTTTCAATCTATTAGCCCTCATCCAGTCCGTTACAGCGGCCAAGCACCGGTTCAGGACTTGAACAGCCTCCTTAGTAGCAGGTGGGAAGGAGTGACAGAGTTGGACATCATCTGCATACAGACGACACCGTACCCCAAAACTCCGGATGATCTCCCCCAACGGCTTCATGTATATGTTAAATAACATAGGGGACAGCATTGAACCCTGCGGGACCCCACAGTACAATAGCCGTGAGGTCAAGCAATATATTATAATGTCTATATATATAGTATATATATAGACATTATAATATATTGCTTGACCCCAAGGCCATTGTAATATTAATATTAATGATGTGTTAATATATTAATATATTGTTATTTTATAATAATATGATTACGGTATCATGTGTTGTATAGGCATTAGGTATTGGTGATGGTGTATAATACTGCCAATTATAATGTGATATAATAATTATATTTATTTATTTATTCGTTCGACTTAATATACCGCTCTCTCTGTGATATTATAATTTGTATATTTGTATTACATGCAATATTGCTAATCAAATTGCGATATGTTGTAGTGCAATATGATGTGTAGTGCTGATGTTGTGCTAGGACAGTAATGTTATTTGTTGTTTTTCATTTTGCTGTAAGCCACTCCGGCAATATTGCTTATATGTACATTGTAAGCCACTCTGGCAGTATTGTTGAGAAGAGCGGCATATAAATATAGTAAATAAATAAGTAATATAAATAGACTACAAAGAAGATTGGTCTGCCAAACTTGAAAAGGATGGATGCACAAATAATACATTTCATATCAATTGCTTTTTCCCCTAAAACCTGGTTTCTTTGCAGGTATTTTATGCAAGGAGTGTGTCGAGAAGGGAGTCGGTGCCTATTTTCACATGACTTGTCAACAAGCAAACCATCAACTATCTGCAAATTCTACCAGAAAGGACAGTGTGCCTATGGAACTCGGTGCAGGTACAAACTGCTTGGTTTTTTAAAATAGATTCTGAGAAATGTTTGTTGTGTCAATAGTACTTTTTTTAATTGATGGCCAAATTATCAATCAATCAATTCAATCAATTGCCTTTATTACAGTTAACAAACCTTAGGCAGATACAGAAAATATAATACAGATTAAAAATCACATATAAAGCACAATACAGGTTATCAAATGTACACATATTAAGATCGCTGGCCTTAAATTTATCTCTCTTAGAAGCTAATAACATCTAGGGTGGTGTAGTTTTCTACTATTTAGTGTACTACAGTTATAATCGCATAAAGACTGTAGTTAAATTTCTCGGCTTCTCTTCGATTACTTTTCTTTAGATAAAATGGTCTTTCGGGTCTTTGAAGCATGAGCAAAATTTTTTGCTATCTCCCCTGTAACTCTTTTATTTGAGTCCCCCAAAAGATACTTTAAATACCATTTTAAAGATCTTCCTGGCCAATGATAGATAAGAGGCATTATTACCTTCCTTCTTTCATCCCTATAAAAGGAACATTCCAACATGACATGCAGTAGAGACTCTACTACGCCCACCCCACACGGGCAAAGCCGATCATTGTAATCTTTATGTTGAAAACGTCCTTCTAGGGTAGCTGAAGGAATAACATTGAATTGGGCTTTGCTAAACACCTGCCGATATTTAGGGCTATTTAAGTTTTCTAGGTATTTAGCTCCACTTAGTGGTCTAGTACTTAAGAAAATGGTATCTCTATAGGAATATCTTGTTTCTTTAGACAGATGTGATGGCTGCATTTGCATGGGGCACCCTAGAAAGAGATTAATTAATTAATTAACGGCATTTATATCCCAGCCTTCTCACCCCAAAGGAGACTCAGCGCAGCTTACATGAATGGCATTATTCCATGTCTGAACAACAACAACGCTTACAAGCAATTAAACAACAATTTAAAACAACATATGTAAACATTAGATGACTATTGTGCATATAACCAAATCAGATAATCATATCAATCATACCAAGGCCAATTCCAACTGTATTGCACAGATTATTATGCTGGGTCAAATGCTTGCTCCCAAAGCCAAGTTTTCATTTTTTTGCGAAATGACAGGAGGGAAGGGGACGATCTAATCCTACTAGGAAGGGAGTTCCACAGTTGAGGAGCTACCACTGAGAAGGCACTGTCTCTCATCCCCTCGAATTGTGCCTGTGAAGGTGGTGGGACTGAAAGCAGGGCCTCCCCAGAAGATCTTAACCTACATGATGGTTCATAGAGAGAGATGCATTCGGAGAGGTAAATTGGGCCGAGGCCATTCAGGACTTTATAGGCCAAAGCCAGCACTTTGAACTAGCTTAATGTTCCACAGTTTTGAGAAAGCTCTTGCTTGTAGTTGGGTCAATATTTTAGGGCCCTTCCAGACAGGCCCTATATCCCAGGATCTAATCCCAGGTTTTCTGCTTATCCCAGATTATCTGGAAATGGGGACTCATATAATCCATTTTAAAGTAGAAAACCTGAGATCAGATCCTGGGATATAGGGACTGCCTGGAAGGTCCATAGAGATCTTTGCAATACTAACATTTTTCTGCTGAGGTTTTGCCAAGTTAAATGAGGCTTCCTTCTAGGTGAGTCCTGTAAAGAATTGCAACGCCAGGATACTTAGTGTTACGTATCATACTCCCTGCTCTAAAGCCTCAATGCTGTGTATGCTTAAACATTTTTTGCCATGAGACTTGCTTCTGACTGCAGCTTGCAATCTGTGTAAAACAGATGTCCCCATCCACGCTAAATACTGGTTACCTGGCTACAAAGAAATCATTAGAAATTAAACTCTTAGTGGGAGTCAGGAAACAAAACCATGCACAGGCTTGGGTTGTTAATGCTGCAATGCTTTATCTGCATACCTGAGAGGAAGTCCAAATTTAGAGTGTTCTTAGCTAAATTGCAGTCATTCTGAGAAAGAGGATTTCAGAGTTCCTTGGTAGTGATTTTAATTATGCTGCCAAGTGAGATCCGCAAAGTGCAGCACTGAGGCCATATGCCACTCCCTCAGATTGTTTAGAGCAGGGGTGCTCACACTTTTTCAGCATGGGAGCTACTAATTAAAAAACCAAGTCCCAAAGATCACCTACCCAGAAATGTAAAACGTGTAACTATTTTCTTATTTATTTATATTTATTATTCATTTTTATGTGCCGCTCCTTCCAGCAGGCTCGGGCCAGTTTACATAAAATGAAGTTATAAAACATCAACATTTCAATTTAATAACAACAATATAAAACAGAGCATAAAAATACATCCAACCACCCCATTTCTCCCACACTGCCATATTACCACACATATTATCAGCCAGAAAGTAAGAAGAGAGGCTTTTGAACTGCAAGGCCATTTAATACTCAGCAAGGTAAACAAAGGGGCATGCAAAAATACAGCCAACCACCCCATTTCTCCCACATTTCCATATTCCCCAACATATATTTCTCAAGGAACAAAGCAAGCAGAGAGGCTTTGGAGCTAAAAGGCCATTTTTAAACACTAAAAATAAACAAAGAGACATGCCACAGAACAATCAAGCACCCACCCCAAAGTAAAAAGACCGACCTTTGAGATGCGGTAAGGAAATGACCCCAAAGTGTCCTTCTTCTCCTCCTCCGTCATTGCTCCTATTTCCATGCCGCCAGCATGCGTGCTGCCTCCAAGAGCTCACGAGAAGTCCAAGAGACAGAATGGGCGCTTCTGCGCATGTCTGCAGGGCCAGCCATGCATCGCGTCATCCAGGCCCGCCCCCTTTGGTCTCCTACGACTCTGAGTGGCTGGAAAAGGACGGAGGGAGGAGGAGGAATCCAAAAGAGGGGGCCCATTCTGCCTCTTGGACTCTGCAGCTTTTGGAGGCAGCGCGTGAGCAGGGAGGAGCAACGACGGAGGACTTCTTTGAAGCGTGCAGGGGCGTGTGAAGTGGACAAACTGCAAAAAACCTGGTCAGGGGCCTGAAGATCACCAGGATGAGGCCCAAAGATCACCCCGGTGATCCCGATCACCATTCTGAGCACCCCTGGTTTAGAGTCCCTCAACCCATCCATGCTCCCAAAATCTCCCTCCTTCTGGCCAGCAAAAATGCTTTATTGCTCTTCCTGGAAGCCTTCAAGAGGCCAGTCACTTCTTAAATAACTTGCATGTGACCATGCACTAAGTGTCATTTAAAAATCAATTCGCTAAACTAGATTTCTGCCACTTCCATCCTTTATAGCATTCCTGTCTGTCTCAAAGATTTTCAGAGGTGCAAAGTTCAAAGTCTCAAATTCTTCAGAGGGGATTTTAAACGGTATACTAAGGGTATGTTAAAACATACTACTTTTATCTGCACCATAGCTTTTCTAAACAATAAACAAAAGGCCTTTTTGCAAATGTTGTTATCCCTATAAGCTTTAGTAACTACATGGCAACAAATGTCTGCTGTCTCTTTGTCTATGAATGTCACCCTATTGATCTAAAGCAGTAGTTTCCAACCTGTGGTCCACAGACCACCAGTGGTCCACAAGAACTGAAATATGGTCCATGGCCTCACTGTTACTACACGGTTGCAACAAGAGCAAGTGGTCTCACTAAACCCTCTGATAGTGCCGAGGATTATTAAATATGGTTTTCTGTGAGCAAGCAGATGGTGACTACTGGATGGCGTATGTTCTGTATCAGAAACTTGAGCTGATGTGGTCTATCCAATGCAATTTTCTGAAATTATTAATAGCCAAATCGAACCTAAAGTTGATCAAAAACTGATTTGTAACCCTTTTGGTACTAATGTTGGAGAGTGGTCCCTGGTCAAAAAAAAAAAGGTTGGGAACCACTGATCTAAATGTATGTGTTAGTTATTTTTGTGTCTTTTTATTGTTCTTAAGGTATGATCATGTTAGACCTCCTGCGTCTTCTGCATCAGGTGTTGTGTGTGGAACCAGACCACTTTATGCTTCTGCACCACCATTTCACAGTCTTAATGCTCTTCCAGACCAAAATACACCAGTAACAAAAAATAAAGTACATGAGCCTGGAAAACGGGAAAAGAAAACTTTAGTACTCAGGGACAGAGGTGAGTCAGAGTGAATAGTCAGTGCTTCAGTGTTGTCATTTATTTACTACTACTTATGTTGGTCCCCCAGTTTGATTTCAAGCCTCAGTTTTCCAAATGGTTTGGTTAATAGAAATATAAAAGGGTGAAAACAAAATTTCATCCCATCTTCCTTTGCTATGTGTTTCATTTGACACTAATGGTAAAGATGTGGTTTGTAGAAAAGAAATTCATTTATGTATGCCAAGGGCAGGTAAATCCCAGCCATTGCTGCCTGCTTGCCTATTGGCTTAAAAATATGAAACTTTTGATAAGTACACTTTTTCCTCAACTGTCTCCCTGGAGTCATGGAATATGGTTGTTCCTAGCATTCTATCTGGAAGATCAGCATCGATCCCAGTCCATTTCAAGTTCCTCTTCAGAAATTTGCTTTTGACCTTTGGAATCCTAAATGGTTTGGTACTAGCATATATGAAGTAGCGCCTCTTCTCATGTAACCACCCCATTTCTAATGTCCTCTTCTCTGGAGCTCCTAAATCAAATCTTATGGGTGGCCAGTAAAGATAGGCCCCTTTTGGTGCTAGTATCATAGCTTCAGAACGTTCTCCTCAGAGATGTCTGTTTGTATGTTTATTCAGGTGTCAGGCAAGGATATATATATATATATATATATATATATATATATATCCCTGGGGTTTTTTGCTGGGGATTTTTCTGACTCTGATGTTATTATATTTATTTATATCCTGCTTTATCTCCCACGAAGGGGACTCAAAGCAGCTCCCAAGTTTTTACCTTTTAAGATTTTTTAAAACTTGTCCTTAATTTTATTTCTCAATTTCTGGTAAGTGTACAGAAATACTGTAAATAAATGGATTTGACTCTTACACATTAGAGCAGGGATCCTCAAACTTTTCCAACAGAGAATCAGTTCACGGTCCCTCAGACTGTTTGGGGCGGGGGAGAGACTATAGTTATTTAAAAATGAACAAATTCCTATGCAAACTGCAGTATCTTATTCGTGTCTTCAAGTCATTTCAGACTTAGAACGACCCTAAGTCTGAAGGAGGGGGGAATGACCAAGGAGCAGAAGCCAGCATTGTAATGTACAGATAGACACGGGTTTCATTCTTCATGGTTTGAGATAAGAAAAACAATTTTAATCCCACCTCCAAGGATTCCTTTCCCTTCTCCCATATAAGTCAATCAATGTCATCCAGTTCTGTGGACAAAAATGAAATGCTGTGCTTAAGGAAATCATTGTGATGAGAACATTGACCTCCAAGGTCTTTGAAAATTGCAAGCTCACCCTTCATGTACATAATTATGTGGCATTTTGTGATTGGCATTTTGCCATTATGCCATAATTTGTCCGGCCTGCATGCTTTGTTGGTGCATGGGTTTACTTGATTCAGTTTTGTGGTATTATTTTGTACCTTGAAATGATAAAAGCTTTCTATGCTTTGAAGATGGAAGTAAATTTCTCATGTTTGATTAAAGTTAGGCAAAAAAAAAATTATTACCTTTAGAATGGAAATGCTGTGAGTCATCTACCCTGATTTTATAGCCTCCTGACCTTGAATGAGATAAAATAATTCCTTTCTCCTCTTCCAAGATTTATGTGGATCCAATGAAGAAAGAACGAGATCCAGCTCTCTGAGCGATTCTGCAAGTTGCAGTCTTCCAGTGCTTCCTCCCGAAACAAAGCCCCATTCGTACTTGGATGCAATCCGCAGTGGGCTTGAAGAAGAGGATGCTGAACCGGGGGGTTCGTACATGGATGGCGAACAGTTGTGTCCCTATGCGGCAGCTGGCATGTGCCAGTTTGGTGACCGATGCATCTACCTCCACGGGCAAATGTGTGAAATCTGCGGGTTACAAGTTCTTCACCCTTTTGACCCAGAACAGAGAAAAACACACGAGAAGGTAGAATTGACCAGGAGTAAAGCTCCATTGTGTACATTTGAATGTTTCCATTTCTAACTTTAAGCTAACAATAGTTCCCCATGGTGTCTGGACTTGGAGAAATGTACCTTTGTTTAAATGATGGCTAATAACATGCTTTTGGATTGTGGCCTGTTTTTCAAACATACAGTAAGTAAAACATACCACTGTTCCCTTGATGTCATGGGGAACTGTAAAACAGTTTTACCTTAAAAACAGGAACTTCTACTACACGCAGGAGAGTGAATAGAGAATGTGTGCCATGTGGTTCATTCTCATAGTCAGAAAACCATTTCCCTTTGTATCTAATCTTGTTAGAATACTTTTTTTGGTCTTTAGTTATACACCATGTTATCTACTAGATTTGACTGGGTATATTGTTTTTCTTTCAGAGGGAGAGTACTAGAAAATATAACTACTGTATATAAAATTAATTTGTTCTGAAAATATTTTTTATAAGAAGCACAGTTTGGTAAACCAGTTTGAAGTTATAGTAAAGTAACAAAACTTGGTAACTTCAGTGCACACCTTTCATTGTCAATATGCAACTATCAGGCACACCAGCATTCTGAATTTGAATACAGGTATTATGTGAAGTGTTGAATTTCCTGTCAGAGTTTCATTCTCAACTGATAAGTAATAAGTGTGCCATGTTGTAAAAGCTCACAGGACATCCAAGTTGCATGCACCAAGTGGTTCATAGATTTGCAAGATGAAAGTTAACATTAGGAGTCCTTATCTTTACCTTGGATTTTTCTTTTTACATAATGCTGTTATTGTTATTAATAATAATAATCCTTATATCCCTCTACCATTTCCCCAAAGGGACTTGGGGTGGCGTACAAAGCACTCCAAAGCATATAACACAAACGGTGCAAGAGTATAAAACAGTATCACAAAAAATTATAAAAACCACCACTATCAACACATATAAAAATAAAATAACACAATTTTAAAATGCAGACCATCTCTAGTTAAAAGAAATACAGTTGGGCATGACAGAACAGAATTATGCTTCTTACAGTTATGCATTCGATTTGGCTTGTTGCTGTTCTATAAAAAGGCTTGAACAAAGTCTGTATAGACAATTTCAAGTCACTTTTGGCCTGCAGCAACTGTAATATAGGTCTTCTGTAACCTACTTCCTCAGTATAATCCTCTAATCTGCAATGTGTGCATTAATATAAACTGTACCACCATGTTTTTGTGGGCTTGGCATACTTCATGTGTTCCTTACTGTCCTTCTAGGATGCCAAAGATAGTTATTTTTATGTATAAATATTTTTTCCCTCTAAAAACCAAAATGAGACGGTTATACTTCAATGCTGTGAGTTTTACTTTATTAGCAATATTTTTTGCTGTGATCAGTTTTTTCTTCAAATTGAAGCAACTTATCTAGTTCTTAAGGGGGTGTTCATAAATAACAAGTACACATCTGTTTGCATGATTTTTCTTTAGTTGGTCATTTAGGATGTTACTCTATAAATGGGAATAAGCATTCAGTGGGACTTAAAGCCTAAAACATGACTGAATTGTAATGGCATCCAGACATAAATCTACACTAACCATTTCTGTCTCTTGCTGCCTTTTGAAATGAAATGGTGGCGTTTCTTCATGTATTTAGATGTGCATGGCAACCTTTGAACATGAGATGGAGAAGGCATTTGCCTTTCAGGCAAGTCAGGACAAAGTGTGCAGCATCTGCATGGAAGTGGTGTATGACAAGCCATCTGCATCAGAACGAAGATTTGGGATCCTTTCCAACTGCAACCACACCTACTGTTTGTCCTGCATCCGACAGTGGCGGGGTGTCAAGCAGTTTGAGAACCCCATCATAAAGTAAGTTTCAATGGCTTTCAGTGCCATCAGGTGAAAGTGGCACTGAAAAGGCACTGAAGATTTCCATGATTATTTGTATAAAATTAATGTTAGTAGGAAGGGAGACAGAAACACCAATGATAGAAGACTGGACAGTGAAGATGTAGGAATTAATAAAAATGGATAAAACAACAATGTATTTCCTAATGTTTCACCTGCATCTGGCTGGCGTTTTCAAAACCTCTGACAATGCCAGCCACCAATGTAGGCGAAATGTTAGGAGAGAATGCTGCTTGGACATGGCCATACAGCCAAAAAAAACCCACAGCAACCCAGTGATTCCGGCCATGAAAGCCTTCGACAATACATTAATTTATGTATATGTTGATAGTTTTAGAGTAATAGAGTTTGTTAGGTAATCATTGTCTAAGTATGTGTTTATGTATTCATAAATATTGTTGCTTTTCTTTTTTGTGTTTTTATGTCCAAAATTCTAATTACCGTGTTTCCCCGAAAGTAAGACATCCCCGATTGTAAGACGTATCGGGGGTGTCTGGGGGGTCGGCTTATATAAGCCATAACCCCGTATATAAGACGTACTCGTCCCGCCGCCGCCGCCGCATCGGAGGTGTGTCAGCGGCACACCTGCGGCACACCTCCGCACACCTCTTCCAGGCCTCCAGGCAAGGAGGGAAAGGAGCCAGGGCGGAGGAAGCGGCGACGCGTCACTGTGACGCTGCGATCCTCACCACGCCCTGGCCCTTCCCCCTCCCTGCTTGAGGAAAGAAGGAGGAAAGGAGCCAGGGCGTGGTGAGGACGCAGCGTCACAGTGACGCTGTCGCTGTCCCGCCCCTGGCTCTCTTCCCCCACCCTTGGAAGGAGGAGGAAGAGAGCCAGGGGCGGGGAGAAGGGGACGACGCGCCACTGACGCCGCCATCACTGTCCCGCCCATGGCTCTCTTCTCCCACTCTTGGAAGGGAGGAGGAAGAGAGCCAGGGGCGGGGAGAAGGGACGGCACGCGTCACTGACGCACATCGCTTAGTCCCGCCCATGGCTCTCTTCCTCCTCCCTTCCAAGGGTGGGAGAAGAGAGCCATGGGCGGACGAGCGATGACGCAAGTCAGTGACGCGTCGTCCTTCTCCCCGCCTTGGCTCTCTTCCTCCTCCCTTCCAAGGGTGGGAGAAGAGAGCCAGGGCGGACGAGCGGCGACGCGTCACTGTGACGCTGCGATCCTCACCACGCCCTGGCTCCTTTCCCTCTCCCTTCTTTCCTCAAGGGAGGGGGAAAGGAGCCAGGGGCGTGGTGAGGATCGCAGCGCCACAGTGACGCGTCGCCGCTTCCTCCCGCCCCTGGCTCCTTTCCCTCCCTTGCCTGGAGCCCTGGCGAAGAGGTGTGTCGCAGGTGTGCCGCGGCACACCTCCGGCTGCGGCGGCGTGGCGGCGGTGGCGGCGGCGTGGGGCGTGGCGACGGGGTACGTCTTGGGTTATATAAGACGACTCGAAAGTAAGACGAGGGGGGACTTTTGGGAAAAGAAAGTAAGACGCTGTCTTACTTTCGGGAAACACGGTAAAATATTTTTGAAAAGGAAGAGAGAATGTTGAGGTCACCACAGAGAAGGCCTACTAACCTAAACATACATAGCAGCAGGTACTTTAGAAAAGACTATGTTTTGCTTTTTTCAATATAAGCTTCATAAAATTAAGACCTTTTTTGGAACCACACTGAAAAAATAACTGGAGGGCATCTAACACTCCACTTTTGCTTGGACTCCATCATCCCTCACCTTTCACTATATTGCCTAGGACTTTTGAGAACTGCCATTCAACATCACTTGGGAAGTCACGTATTTGCCTCACCTCAGCTATATTAAGAAGTTTCCTTCTTTGAATAAACTTCTTTGGCCTACAATGTTTGTTAAAGGCTCCCAGGAGCAGCAGCTGTTTCATGTTTTAATGAAAATGATGTGAAATGAAAAGAGGACCAGGATCAATCACATGTGACTCTAAGGCCCCTTCCACACAGCTGTATAAAAGCCCACATTATCTGCTTTGAACCTGGTTATATGGTAGTGTGGACCTGAATTCAAACGCAGTTCAAAGCAGATATTGTGGAACATCCGCCTTGATATTCTGAGTTATATGGCTATGTGGAAGGACCCTCATTACATGTGTTGACCACTTCTGCCCTAGACAAGACTTTTTTCTTCATAGCAGAGGGGTGGGCAGAGGACACTAAAGTGTGGCTGAATTGCATTTTTCTTCAGGACTAACCAGCAAAGCCAATGGTGAAGAGCAGTGGGTGGGGAACACACTGTGCCCATCCCTCCTTTATACCCACAATGTTTGGTCTAGCTGTGCAAACATGACAGTTTGCCCTCATTTTGTTGACCTTATGACCACTAATGGTATAATTTTGTAACTAACAAATATGAAATAGTAAAGAAGAGGTCTGTCTGAATTTACACTTCACCTCCAAAGACTTGTGAGAAGGGAGAACATAAGGCCACTTCCTGTTCTTTTCACCAATGGTCCCAGCATTGCTATGGCTCAATACACAGTTAACTACTCTGCCTAATGCATTCATATTTAGGTGCTTGGTAAGTATTATGGACCTTATCATAAAGGCCCATGGATTTTCCCTGCATCAGGATGAGTCCATGGGCTCCGTGCAGGGGTCGTGGAGAGGCTGCTGCTCCACGCCCCACATCGCCACCTTACCTTCTCCCTCATCCCATGGGGGAAAGTGTTGCCACCCAGCTTCCCCCATTGAAGGGAAGGCAGCATGGTAAGGCTCCTGTGTTACTGCAGCTAACGCTGCTTCACCTCCCTTTTCAGCATGGGGCTCAGCCAGAAGTCCCTTTACATCATGTGAAGGGCTCCATGCCGTAAAGGGAAGTGAAGCAGCATACAATGGTTACATTTGTCCATCTGATGAGGTCACTGGTATCATGAAAAAGAGCAGTGATAGGTTTTGGAAGCCTGTTTGCAGCTACCATTTGTTCTCATGTCTTAGAGTTGTAATCCTTTATCATTCTAGAATGGGGATGCAGATCACTAGACCAGTTTCAGCACACTTTGATGGAAATGCACAAGATGCCAGCTGCTTAATGCTTAAGGAAGTGGAAATCTGCATGAAAATCATGAAAATCATGAAAGTGGGAGTTAGTTGAAAGTCGGGAAAATGTGATTCAGATACACTCACATAATATATTTTTTTAAGTAATATTGCTACAAGAGAAGAGTCCGCACTTTTGGCAGTGGCAACGAAAGCATAACAAAATGCACAAATAGTGCAATGATAATAATGATAAACTTTATACCCTGCCACCATCTTCCCAAAAGGGACTCAGGGCGGCTAAAATGGGGCCAAGCCCAAGAATTACAATACAGCAAAGTAAAATACAGCAGACAAATAATAACATCAAAGTAAAATGCAAACAATAACAAACATACAATAAGCAGATGCAAAATAAAATGGTGGAGGAATAAAACCACAGTTCCGATTCACAAATGTTCTGTGATACTGCTGTATGATTATGAAAATATACATGTCATGAATAAAAAAATAGAATAGTCCTATAGGTCAGGGGTGGACAAGGTGCAGCTCACAGGCCACGTGCAACCCTTGGGATTCTGAAGTGTGGCACTGAAGCCTCCAGTGGTTGTCCCTGATTTGGCCACAAACACCCCAAACTAACCACAGATGTGGCAACTGACCTTCCCCACCACACCCCAGTGCCCAGACGATTACACCACCTTTACATCTACAAGAGGGCATTACAGTTTTAAAACAAGTACAAAAATATTTAGTCATTTGTCAGTATTATAGAAATACTTTTAAATAGTTTTAAAACATTTATTCAAACTAGATGTAATATAATTTCCAAAATTTTAAGGGTAGCCAATGATATGAAAGAGAAAATGTTGGTGTCATTCGGTATAGTCTTTTTATACCTAGACTTCTTTGGATAATAGTTTGCATTTTGGCTACTGTTCTTCAACAAAACTTTGATTTGGGGGGGGGGGGGATTCCAAATATGTTGATATTTCTAAGATCGGATTACTTCTTTTAAGATACTTTCCTCTCTTGTGTAGCAAAAAGTGTAAAACAAGATTCTCAGTACAGTTCTCTTCTTTCTCCATTCAAGATCCTGCCCAGAATGTCGTGTGATTTCAGAGTTTGTAATTCCCAGTGTGTATTGGGTTGAAGACCAGACCAAGAAGAATGAGCTCATTGAAGCATTTAAGCAGGGGGTGGGGTAAGTATGATTTAAATCATTTGAAATCAGAGATTTATTTATTTCGATTTATTAGTCGCCACTCTTGTCAGAGATGATTGATAAGAGTGGATTTGAGGGGGTTTTTTAAAAAAAATTGCTAAGTCTATATCAATGTTTATTCCTGTGTCCAAGCCATACATGCTTTTCAAGTATCAAAAGACTGTGTTCTGACTTATAAGAAGCACTGCTTGACTATCAAGCAACAAGTGGGTGCTAGAAACAATATACTACAAAAGCTGACTCACCACGTTAAAACAGTGGATGTGGCTCTTAATGAGACATGCCGCATTATCTCAGGATGTCTACACCCTACACCACTGGAGAAATTATACTGTTTAGCCGGTATTGCACCACCCGATATCCGCTGGAAAGTAACAGCCAGTAATCAAAGGACCAAGACATTGACATCAATGGCCCAGTCTCTCTACAGATGTCAACCAGCATGCCAAGGTCTTAAATCAAGAAGCAGCTTTAGATCTTAGAAAGCTACTTGCAGGAACCTCCGCAAGCAAGAGTTTAAAAGTGGCAGGTAAAAACCCGGAACCTCAATCATTGGGTGATACCGGATGAGAAACTCCCCCCCCACACAGAAGACTGGGTGACTTGGAAGGTGCTGAACAGACTGTGCTGTGGCACCACGAAATGAAGAGGCAATCTTAAGAAATGGGGCTACAAAGTGGAGTCCATGACATGCGAGTGTGAAGAAGAGCAAACCACAAACCACTTGTTACAATGCAGTCTGAGCCTTGCCACATGCACGATGGAGGATCTTCTCACAGCCATACCAGAGGCTCTTGAAGTGGCCAGCTTCTGGTCAAAGGAAATTTTACATATTGCCAAGTTTTTAAGCTTTGTTTGTGCTTTTTTATATATATTATAACTGTATTCTCAATTTGCATCTAAAATGATCAATAAAAATAAGTATCTTTTTTTTTAAAAAAAGTGAATCTGCTGTAAGATTGAAAAAACAATCTACTTCTGTTTTTGAAAAACAGCTATTTTCAAAGCTGACATATCACTTCTAAAGCTTTCAGAAGAGATATTTTATTCTTTTTATCAGTATTCAATGAAGAACACACAATGGGACCACAAAAAGAGCAATCTAATGGCACTTTGTCCACTTCTGCCTGCAGACAGGTTAATACTTTGAGTGCTCTATGGGCTATATCAATTTCGTAAGCCTACTGGATGAATTGGAGCAAGTCAGTCCTGATATAAAAACCATTTTTTGGTGCTTCGCCTGCACTTTGGATTGAGTTGCATTTAGTATATGCAATCTTCTAATTTTGTTTGGTTTTGAAGAGTATTAATGTTCAGTCATAATGATGAAGCATCTCTGGATAAGCAGCCTTCAGGGCTGCAGAAACAAGGCATTATAAAACGTTGGTTTCTCAACAACCCAACAGTCTCTTGGGGACCGTCTCATTCCGTTTTTCCATCAGGGGTTACCTCGTTCCGCCAAGGAAAACCACCTATACACACCGGGCCCTAGGAAGGTAGGCCTGGAAGTTACAAGGCGTAGAGCCTATAGACGGTCCCCAAGATACAAAGGTCCTTGGCCGTTTTGAGCTCTAAATGCCAGGATCAGAATCTTGTAAGAGATCCACCTTTCTATTGGTAACCAATTCAGCTGTTTCAGGATCGGTGTAATATGGTCGAGAAATTAGCCATTAGATGGCCAAGAGGCCTCTAGTTCACTTAATGTGTCCTCTGTGGGTGGTAGCCCTTCGCGGAGCAATTTGATTTTATTTATGAAGTATTTCTGAAAGGTCTCAGCTGTGATATCTTGACTAGCCACATCTTTGGCCAGATGGGTTGGATTAGTGATGTTACGAACGATCTTAAATATTTGAGCAGGTCAAGATCTGGCGGAAGTTATCAGTGAGGAATTGTATTCTTTTTTGGCCTCTTTGGTGGCTGTTTCATAAATTTTGTGATGTGTTTCATAAGCAGACTTCGATGCAGCATCAGGTTTATTTCGCCATTTACGTTCTTATCTCTTCCGCTCAAGTTTCATCTGACGTAGACCATCCGTGTACCACGGAGATCTATTCTGATGAGGGCGAAGAGCCCGTTTAGGGGTGACTGTTGACAGATTTTTTTCTAATTTTCCACTTGTTCGCATAAAGAATCAGCGGTGTAATCCAGTTCTTTTAGGACACTCAATAGTATAATAGGGTCCATCAGCTTCCTTGGACGCACAAAATTTTGTTCAGCCTCCAGGCACTGTGGTGATGGAATCTCTATTTGAGTGTTCAAGATGTAATGGTCGGACCAGGGAGTCTCTGAGACTGAAGATAGAGTTATTTGAATTCCGATACTAAAAATCAAGTTCAAGATATGCCCAGCTCGATGAGTAGGACCAGTCACCATTAAAGAGAAACCTATTGTTTCCATGGATTGTACTAGGTCCCTTGCCATCGAAGAAGATAACAACATCCGCATGTACATTGAAATCTCCCAATACAATGAGTCTTGGGAACTTTAGGGTCCAGCCCGCCACCAGGTCGAGTCTGTGGGCCTCTAAATATGTTGATGTGGAGTTCCCATCATGGCCAATGGAATGAGATTATGAATGTTACAGGCAAAAATTTTGACTTGTCCACTAGACTTGGCTTGAGTTGTCATTCAGTTGGGATTGGAAGTTTTGTGGGATAGTTAGAACTATAGAACCAGCTCCCAAGTTAATGTTTTGATGACTTCTGTTCTTTCCTGTGAATAGACAATGAAAAACTGGGACCAAGAGTTTTTAGTTCTATATGTTTTAAGAGTGAGCTGTGTACATATCCTACTAATGCTTGTTATATTTAACAAAAGGTCAGGTCTTTGATTTGGTGACCTTCAATCTTGCACTCTAAAACATAGTTGTGCATTTCCGAGAAGGCTAAGCTTTTGTTGTGTATATTACATTGCTCTGTATTTATGCCCGTGTTTATGCTTATCAGTCACATCAGTGGCTGTGCTATTAATACATCTGCAGCTGAAATCTGCAGCTGCTGGTCAGAAGAACCAGCTTGGGCCTCTGGTGGTGTGCTCCTCTGTTTAAAGGGTATAAATCACTTACTCTCCTGGAAAATCAGAGTGTGGGGATTCCAAAATAATAGGAGAAAAGAGCATTTGTTAGGAATCCGTCTGTCCAATAACAATTTGTTCTATACATTTCTGGAGCAAATACAACAAAAGTGAATATAAAAACACCATTTGATACTAAAGCTGAAAATTAATGCTATACAGCAGGGGTGCTCATTAGGTAGCTCGGGAGCTACTAGTAGATCTTCGGCCCTCTTCCAGGTGATCTTCGGGCCTCACCAGCCGGATGGGGCGTGCCTGCCATGTGCGCGCGCACCCTGCACACATGCGCACTCCTGCTGCCGGCTTCCGTTTTCGTGGTGCTTCTTTCGCCTGCGGGGCATTGCAGGAAGAAGGTAGCACGAGGCGGGGCCTCTGGAGGGAGCACCCTGCCTCTCTCTCATCCAGAAGCAGCTGTGCTGCCTCCGTTGCCGTCGAGACAGGCAGGACGGAGTGCTCCCTCTGGATGCCCCGCCTTGTGTTTTCTCCTTCCTGCAATGCCCCGCAGGTGGAAGAAGCGCTGTGCGGGCGGAAAAGAGCAGCAGGAGCACGTGCGGTGGCAAGAGCGCGCGGGAGCGCGCGGTAGCGCGCAGCGCCGGGAGCAGGTAGATCTTTTGGACTTGGTTGCTTTAAGAGTAACTCGCATGCTGAAAAAGTGTGAGCACCCCTGCTATACAGCTACAATCAATGACATCATGTCTAGTTTCCTTTCTCTTGAGATAACTTTTGCTGTTTTTATGTCATTTCTTGACTTCTTATGTTTTGTATTCAGCTCTCCCATGTTTTTATACTGGTCAAGATGACACCAGCAACCTTTACCATGAACGGTGTGGTTGTAACTCTTGTTTTACGTAAAAATATTGTATTTTCTGGTTTTCCTGTTCCAGGAGAAAGGCCTGCAAGTATTTTGAGCAAGGCAAGGGGACCTGTCCCTTTGGGGGGAAGTGTCTATACTTACATGCCTATCCAGACGGGAGACGGGCCGAACCAGAGAAACCACGCAAGCAGCTCAGTTCTGAAGGGACTGTCCGGGTAAGATTATCAAGCTTCTCTCCCATTCCATCAATGTATTCTCTCTCTTGGGTCAATGGAAGTGTTCAGCCTTAATGATCCACAATGTTCCACTATTGGAAAATGTAACTTCTTCAACATTTACAAAAGGCTTGCAAATAACTGTTTTAGCACACTTGAGAGACAGGGTATTCCTTGTTTACAATTACTCTCCCTAGAAATTTGGTCCCCCACACTGTGCTGAGTTTCTTTTCTGACAGTCTAATCCTTCTTTCATAAATAAGTTTAGTTGGTATTTTAACACACAACTGCTTGACAGAATTTACGTGCAACATTCTGCATAGTAACCATGGTTCTGAACAGCCTTGCTAATTGCATATTTACTTGCGTTTGATCATGGGCGTAAATAACCTTTTTTAAAACTCCAATGAGAACAGCTGTCCTTTTTATAATACATCTGTGCCTACAGCCTTGACTGGAATGTGAAGACATGTTTGTGTCAACAACAAATGTAAACAACAGGCCCTTTCCCCCCAAACAGTCAGCCCTCAAAACCTGCTGAAAGAAAGGTCTTCATCTGCTTATTATGTTCAAATGTACTTAGCTTCCTTCATCGGGTGTATATAGGTTGTTGTTGCACACTAACTCATTTCTTCTTCTGTTCAGTGTCAGCCTCTTTGGCACACAGTAGTCTTAAGAACTTTTACAGTCTTATTCTGGCTGAGAACTAGAGGGTGTAGATGTGTTTTAGAAGGATTAGATTTTCAAATGTCTCCACCAATTAATGGCAGGGCCAGAATTGACTTTGCAAATATGTGCTGTACACTCTTCTGCCTACTTACTCCAAGAATCTGTGGGCCCCTTTTGTCAATGAGGTAGTAAATTCTGTGATTACCAGTTTTATATAAACTTAGCTGTGACAGAGTTTACTGTGGAGTTCACCATGTCCAGGCTACAGCCAGCTGTACTGCTCTTTAGAAAGAGGTAAAAAGAGGTAAAAATGGATATCTTAGGAGTAGAAGGATTAGATACAATTGATTCTTCTTCATGGTCTCTGTGATTCACACAAAAGGATTCACTGTCCCTGTGCAGTACATCATTCAGAAACTTCTAGAGCTGTTCTCTAAGCATCTCGGCACTAGTTCCTCCTCTCTTGGTCCATGTGACCAGCCTGATTCCTGCTGAAAACTTCATTTCCTTTTCGGCTGCTGCAGGAACACATTTAAAGGAACTATTGGTGTGTCGTTTGCTCCTTTTGGGATATTCTTTCCCATTTTGTATTCTTTGTGTGCTATGTTTTGGTTTTCTTCTTTCAGAATACAATTTTGCATTTTCCTAGACTTAGTATTTAGTTTACTTGGATTGCGTCTTGGAAACTGAAAGTTTAAGTGGGAATTGGGCCTATGACATGGACTCAGAAGAGGGGCTGATGTCAAAAGAATTACATAACAGCTTAGAAGATTCTGAAGTATGTACTGTGCAGAGGAGCTACTTGTTTTTTGTGAGTTTACATATGACAACTTGAAGAACTAGTTGCAGGCAAGCAATCTCTCCCCCTTTTTAAGGACTTCCCAGAGGCATTTACTTGGAAGTATGTGGACAGAATTGCAGGACAAGGGTAACTTTCAATCCAAAGAGATTTCTTTTGATAGAAAGGAATCCCTGTACTTCTTAGCAGGGATCAGCCGAGGAAGAGGAAAAGTGTGCTTATATGGGGTGGGGACTGTGGCTCCAGAGTTGACATATAGTCCTCAAAAGCCAAAAATACTACCCCTTGCTGAATAATGCTAATGGTTTCTCAGACATGAAAGACATTATCAGAGTTTCTTGTGTTTTTCATTTTCAGTTCCTCAATTCTGTTCGCCTCTGGGATTTTATTGAAGACCGAGAAAACAGGACGGTACCAGTTGCCACCGATGATGTAACTGAGATTGGAGGGCTTTTTATGCGTCTTTCTGGAGCAGATGCTGAATCTGCTGCTCCTCCCTAGAATACCACTAGCTCCCTCTCTCTCTCTCTCTCTCATGTTCTTTTCTGTAGAATGCCTTCTGTTTCTTAACTAACTTTGTACTGTTTCCCATAATTAGAATTACTGTGCCATGGAGACTGAGGTCCCGGTGAAATTCCAGTACAAGTCTGTCACTGTAGAAAGAAAAACATTGAAGTATAATTAAAGGAGTACTTGGTAGATGCAATCACCGATAGAGAATATTTCTTTTTGTAACACAGACCAACAGTGTGCTTTCTTGTTGAAAGGAAAATTTACTGCCTGATTTTAAAAAACTTTTTGACTTCACATGCCAGGTACAAATCAGGTCCAAGGTTTAGAGTGTTAAACATTATGTGACATGAACAGAAGAAATGTATTTTAGAGAAGTTAAATGTACTTCCTCATATTCAAGTCGTCAAGTTTAGAAGCAGAACAATCACGTTTTAAAGAAATTTTTGTTCTGCTCATGGGCTGGGATAATGTGGACACCCTATTACTGATATAAACCCTGATTCAAGATTTTAATAGGACACAGACATAAAGCAGTATTTGGCGACTGCATTTCAGATCCCCTATGTCACTATATTTTGAAGATGACAAAACAGAACTTCTGTGGGATTCCATAGCAAAAATTTAATGGTGCAGAGTATTAAATGCCCATTGATTACTGAAACAGTGCCTCTTTTCCTGATGTGTGATATGGTTCATGGTAACAGAGGTCCAAGAGGAAAATAAGACAACTTTCCCATCCTTCTCTTAGAACAGAGCATTATCAGAAATACCAAATGTAGGACCCGGATAATGAGTTGCATTCAGAGGTACCCAGAGTTTGCAGGCATTCACCCCGAAGAGGAAGAAAAATTAGTAACTGCTGAAAGATTGTTAATTGGTAGGATCTGTGATGCTGTTTGTTTTGGGAGAAAGGAAGGAGACACAATTTGCTGTGGTTAGTCTGTGTGAGAAACTTCTTCCCAGATAACATGTATGTCATTTTGAGGTGGAAGGTAGCCTCATCTGCCAGTAGTACAACTAATTATACCTCTAATTAATTAAGTACCACCATATTAAATGGAAAATGGAAGGAAAAAGAAAGCGGACCCAACCAAGGGCAAGATGGACAGTATCCTTGAAGTGACTAGCTTATTTTATTTATTTATTTACTGTATTTATATACTGCCTTTCTCACCCCTGGGGGGACTCAAAGCTTGACCCTGAAGGAGCTGGGGTGGCAATGGCCAACAGGGAGCTCTGATGTGAGCTGGTCCATGAAGTCATGAAGAGTCGGAAGTGACTGAACGAATAAACCACCATATTAAATGATAGGATAGATTAGTTCCCAAATGCCAGATGAACTATACACCACCTTTCAGGCAAGGTAGACATAGATTCTTTCATTCTCCAGCCTGTCAGGGCCTGCAGGGGTTTGATGCAAGGAGAAGGCAGCCTAAAATATATAGCAGTTAAAGAACTGTTTCCAGTCACCCCAATATCTGGTCCCCAGTAATAATCTGTTCCATTGTTATGGGAGGTATTTTCTGTGCGAACATAAGTATCCCAATAAGCAAGAGCAATTGGGGCGGGGGAGGCTTACTAGCAAACAAAGGGCAAAACGGATTCCATTACTACTACAAAAATAAGTCTCCAGTGCCAGCTTGGAAAGATTATGTTGCAAGGTTTTTAAGGTTCAGTGCATTTGCAAAGTGAATTACCCTTCTACATACACCAATGGGTTTACATTTCATATCATATTCCTGACACTGGAAATAGGCTACCATGTTGCCTTTAAGTGTTCTTACTGACTGACAGGCCCATGACATGACTTGTACTAGAGAGGAGAAACCAAAAGCTTCGGCAGGCAGTAATTTTAGCTTGGAGAGGAGCCAGTAGAGTTCATTGGAAGATGAAACAGGATTCTGCTAACTCCTCGACTTCTAAAGTTACACCTCCAGTTTCCAGAATCTGAACAAGTGTTGCTGGGAGCCTAGGGTGAGTGAGACACCCATTTTTCCTGGTGCTGGAAAGAATTTCATTTTCCGTTTTGGCTGAGACTCAAAGGGCATTCTTTCCCTTTGGGATGGAGTTTCCTAGCACTTGCAGGCAGAGAGATCCACTGTGTTGCTCTTCATGGGCTGCTCTTCCCCAACTCCACAAAGCCAACCATGAGGTCAGGCTGAGCAGGTGCTCCTCAGAGTCCAATTCGTTTTGGCTTTTGTCTCTGTCCCCTTTATTGTTTCTTGGATTCAAAGAAAATGGGGTGAAGCTGTAAATACAGTGACATCCATTCATGGTAACCAAAAATTTAAGGATATCAAGTGCTCTCTTAAAGGTTACAAATTCCTTGTGTGTTTGTTTAAACATCTGTGAACTCAAACCTTGCACTTTGCTCTTCAAGGCTTATCTTTTACACATCACATCTTGAAAACACTACACATCCATTCTCTTCTATTCTGTTTTTATCAGTCTTGAGAGGTAAAATTGTTTTAAAGAGTTTTGCCATGGTTCAACAATTGATGCCACAATTTTGATAATATAGTTGAGGGAGACCGCACCGACATGCTTTGTTTTTAAAAATACACTGTTCTCTCAAGGGAGTAAAAATATTGCAGAGCAAAAATATAATTACTGGTTTCAAATTATAAATATTGCAAGTAATATTTCACAAATCTTTCGCATGCACGTGTTGTTGGAACTTGCAGAGTGGCTAGGAACTCTTGAGTGAGATTGTCTCACTTTAATGTTTAGCATACGTTAGATTTGGCAGTTAAAGAACAGGTTGCCACATGTCACTGACAATTCTGACTTTGAGGTAGCCTGAATCTTTTAAACTGTTTTGTGTTTACAGTGGACTATTGGTATTCACTGGGATTTGGTTTCAGTATCTACTATGGATACCAGAATCCATGGGCACTCAAGACTCTTTATATATAATGGCATATAAAATGGCAAAAATAAAATTTGCTTTTAGGATATTTTTGGAGGAAGACTATTTTCCAGCCATGGGTACAGAGGGCTGACAGTATAAACAAAGGGATGGAAGCAAGTTATAGAAACATTAAAAAAAACAAACCACCAGGCACTCTTTCCTGAACAACTTTGATGTAATCAGATTATATCCTAAACATTGTAAGGCTGCAATGATAAATGATGACAAAGCCAGATGTCCAAGTTGTACAGCTGGCCTGCCACCTCATATTTGATAACTGCAAAACTAGTATCAGATACATAGATGAGCAGCCTCATAACTATAACAGGAACCCAATGCAGCCATACACAGAATGAAGCTGCAGGGCACTTCCTGTGCACGGTCATCTTCGAAAATAAGATAAAGCCCTATAACCACACAAGATGGATGAGTAGAGTTATGTAGAGATTACTACAGATTATGTAATAATTGAATTTTGAGAGTAAAAGAATAGTGCCAAAGATCCAAAGCCACCATCCGGCACAGCTGTTGAACCATTTTAGTAAATTTGCAGGTGCCAGCATGAACATGCACTGGGAAGGGGAATGTGTCTTGGACAAAAATGTGGAAGTTCTTTGGGAACTATGAATGTTTTTTAGACACTGGATTACAATTGGCTACAATTTATCTTGACAATTGAACAGCTCTGTATGCAGAGGTATGGCAGATGTTTGGAAACACATGGAAGGCAACTGCAACAACTTGAAAGGGAAGGAAGAATGAAGAGCAGCCAAGACTTTGAAACTGCTGCAGACATACATGACAAACATGTACAGTTGACACGAATTCATCTGACATGCATTTTCAGAATAAACGGAATTATAATAAAAGTGCCTGCTTATTTAGTTTTTGTAACTCATGAACAGGAAAATAAAAACTCAAGCCCCTTATAACTAACATAATGAACACATTCCTAAATACTATATGTGTAGCAATTGAATTCTATGCATGTCTGCTCAAGAGATGCTGTAGGCTATATTTCAGAATAAGGAACTGCTAAAACTGCTCAGCATTCCTTGCCTAAGGAAAGCTTATAAAGGTTTATGAGGGTTCAGTCAACAGACATCTTGAAGGCATGATGCACACATTTCTCAAATAAATGTTTCTGGGAATTCTACTCCAATAGAAGAAGCTAAAATGCTACTCCTCCGCATGAGTTAAATTGAGCTTTTAACTCCAAAAATGTCAATAGGACTGTCCATATTTTGAAGGACTTCAATGGCTCCCAAAGGGCCCACTGTGATTTACAGGTATCACAATTCTCAGTCTCAGGCAAGAATTTATCCCAAAAGCCTGAACTGGGAGAACACACAAGCATTCTACTTCTTGGACTTCTGGATAGCAACAAGCTCATAGCCATGATTGCTTCAATGTCAATAGAACTACAATTCTACTCTAGGTTTTAATCCAAAGATTAAGTGAGCAAACTTCCTATTTCTACTTGGGGGATATAATTCAGCGCCATGGATAAATCCTTTAAAATCCAGGTTAAAAGTCTGGAGTAGACTTGCTACCCAGCTAACATTGGAACCACCAGAGCAAGTTTATTCAAAGTGCTGGTGTAAAATCACCATTATATCTAGGCATTAAGAGCAGCCATGTTTGCAATCCAACACCTTTGGAATGTTTCAGGAAACTGGGGGGGGGGGGGTATGAGAAGTAAAAGGCGAACGGGCGGGGGGTGGTGATGGGTGACTAGCTGCGAGGGCCCTTTTTGCCACTGCCTCCAACTGCTTGGACGTCTTCCCTGAGGCCCAACTGTTCTCCTGTCCTTTGCAGCAGAAATTGAAGGCTAGGCTGGTTGAAAAGGGGCCCTGCAGCCATAACCCCCCCAGTGGAACTGATTTCAGATAGCAAAACTTTTAGATCTAACTGGGATTTAGTAGGCCTCAGCCTAAATAGCAGTAACCATTTTAGTGCCAAAGAAAACCAAGGATTGACATGCTATTCTAAATGTGAAGTAGGTCAATCAGTTTGTCAAAAAATGAAAATTTCCAATGGAAACCATGTGATCTTGATGTCGATTTCGGAAGCATATTTACATATTCCAATACAAGCAAACTATAGGAAATATGTTGTTTTCCTACCAAGACACACATTATCAATAGTGAGCTTTCTTGTTTGGCCTCTATGCTTTTCCTCCAATGTTCATAAAAGGTTTGGTTGTGCTACTTGTGCATCTGAGTGACAGCACAGTTCATGTGTTTCCATACCTGGATGTATTCAGAGGCTAGGACAAAGTTTGGACTGCCATGGGTTTGTGGTCAACAGGAAAAGAAAAAGCTTGACCTTCTTTCAAACAAACTAGTCAAATGCGGGCTAGGCAATGCTACTATCAGGTGGATCTGTAATTGGTTAAGCGACAGAACCCAATGGCTCCACTTCATCCTGTAAAGAAATGACTAGTGGGATGCCGCAGGGTTTGATCCTGGGCCCAGTACTGTTCAACATCCTTATTAATGACTTGGATGAACGTTTAGCAGGCATACTTACAAAGTTTGCAGATGACACCAAATTAGGAGGGATAGCGAATACTCCAGAGGGCAGGTTCAGAATTCAAAATGACCTTAATAGATCAGAGAGCTGTGCCAAAATTACAAAATGAATGTCAACAAGGACAAATGTAAGATACTACACTTAAGGGGGGGTGTTGAAATGCAAAGATATAGAATGGGTGATCCTGGGTCAAAAACGGTTCATGTGGGAAAGATTTTGGAGTCCTCGTGGACAAGTTGAACATGAGCCAACAGTATGATGCAGCAGCTAAAAAAGCCAATGGAGTTTTGGGCTACATCAGGAGGAATGTAGTGTCTAGATCGAGAGAAGTCATGGTGACTCTGTATTAAGCTGTGGTTAGACCTCACTTGGAATAATGTGTCTAATTCTGGGCACCACAGTTTAAAAGAGATATTGACAAGCTGAAAGGTGTTTGGAGGAGGGCAACTAAAATGATCAAAGGTCTGGGGACCATGTCCTATGAGGAGCATCTAAAATAGCTAGGAATGTTTAGCCTAAAGAAGAGAAGAAGACATGACATCCATGTATAAATATGTGAAAGGATGTCATAAGGAAGCAGGAGAAGGCTTGTTTTCTGCTGCCCTGGAAACTAGGACATGGAGTAATGGGTTCAAATTGCAGAAAATGAGATTCCACCTGAACATTAGGAAGAACTTCCTGACTGTAAGAGCTGTTCAGCAGTGGAACTCTCTGCTTTGGAGACCAGTGGAGTCTCCTTCCTTAAGAGGCTTTTAAACAGAGGCTGGATGGCCATCTTTTGGGGTGCTTTGATTGTGGTTTTCCTGCATGGCAGGGGGTTGAACTAGATGGCCCATGTGGTCTCTTCCAACGCTATGAGTCTATGATTCTATAATTCTATCCCAGCCCTAAGTTTGCAACACTTGGGATTCATCATAGATATTAGGGAGGGCACTGTTGAGTCTTGGGTTCAGGACAGACATTTTAGTCAAGATGGAAAACATCTCAGTGAAAACCCCCATAAACATTATGGGTCTGAGCCCATAAGGAGAAAGGCCACATTAGTTTTACCTGTGGGGAATCTCACCTCAGTTCACTGAAGCCCAAATATCTGCAGGGCCAATTGAACTTAAGGGAAATTAGCCGAGTAGAAAACGATCCATGAGAATGGAGTCTCAATTCTGTTTTGTTTGTTTGTTTCACAAAGCAATTCAAAGATTTGGCATCTCTTAGGTGGATCCACTTGCTTCACCAGATAAGAAGAAGCTTCCCAAGTATGTGTCAAGGTTTTGGATAATGGGAGCTCTGGCCTCTAATGCTCAGACTATAGTTGGGCTCAAGGTGTTATGCTATGCCTTCCCACTGATATTTCTACTTGAATGGCACATGTAAAAAGTTGTGGAGAAAGTTACCTGCTGTTTTAAGAAAAAAATACTATTTGATGATGCTTTCAGGATTTGTATTTCTCCTTCCCCAAGAAAAAGCATCAGCAGAGAGGAATCAGTAGAGGAGCACATAAATAGGGAGGATAATATGAAACAGAGAATACAAGATAGGGCAACCCAGGTGATTCTAGATTCCAACATCAGTTAAACCATTACATGATGACCATTTGATTACCATTTATCTTCAAAACATAGCTTTAAAATATTGTTATGTAAACAAAACTTTTGGAAACATTAACAATTCTATTTTTATAGTTTACAGAATGATTAGATACCAACATTACAGAGTAAAAATTATAAATATGTCTTCTTTCTCATCCAATCATACTGCTTCACAGGTGCAATCTGAGGGACAATTCAATATGTCTGAAAATTAGACATGGCCTTTTGAAAACAATCCTTTCTCCTAAAATGAATAAATGATTCACATGAAGAATCACTGTGAGGAAAAATTCAGTGAAATTCAATTGAAATTGCACCCTTGTAATTCACTAGAACTCCACTGAGACCAAGACTGGCTGCAACCTTTTATGTGCAGCAATACAGAGAAAATGGCTGTGTGAGCACACTACCCAACACAAGGATATTATGCCAAACTCATGTGTTCCAAATGTAGACAATAGAATGATAAGCTGGAATTTAATTTATTTTATTAAAATAAGATAATTGGAAGAACCTGGGTTTACAATAAATGCTTTCTCTTAAGAACAATAAAAACAAAGTTAAAACCCAAATCAGCATCAGGAAAACCTGTATATGCCAAGTTTCTTTATAGTGCATCTCAGGAGGAAAAAAAACCCATTTTTTTCTCCTGAGGGAAAAAAGCAGCTAAAGGCTGCTTTTTGCAGAAATATATTGACAGTTATTTTTCCTCTTTTTCTCACACAGGTGCCGGAAGAAACAAGTCCAAAGTACCCAACAAGCTTCTTATGTTACTCTTAAGATGAAGGATTGTGCTAGCTTCCTTTGCTGAGCAGTTCTAGTCAGAATATATTTCTCATTGTAAAATGAGTGTTTTCTTCCTATGTGCAAAACTATCTGTGTTGGTTAAACTTAAAACTCCAATGTTAAAAGTCATCTTGAGAAATGCTTAGTAGGAGAAAGTTTCCACAACTTGCATTACCCACTTCCCTTAAGTTCTCTTTACAGATGACCTCTAGCCTGAATGGCACAAAAGTCTTAGGTGATCAGAGGAACAGCACCGTCTTGCATTTACTTCTCTCAAATGCGAAGCCATTATTGTTGCTATAGAAAAATAACAGTTCATTCAGCAAAATGCAATAGAGTTGAAACCAGCCAAAGTAATAATCTTTTCTTTTCTTTTTTTTGTTTCTTTCTTCTGAGATTTTTTTTGCATGTGGGGAAAAATAAGGCTCAAGTGCATCTATAAAAAATAGCAATAGGACTTTCTGCATACAGCCTGTTACCTCATTCAGATTGATAAAAAAGGCAACATGGAGCTTTTTCCCTGTAGGATTCTTGTGGTAGAAATTCATAGCAGCTCGTTCTTAAAACCAGTATCTAGCTGAATCCCATGTCAGATTTATAATCCCGTTGTAGATCCAAGCATTCAAAGCTCATTTGCTGTAACTGTTCTTGGGGAGAGCAGTGGACCACACACACAGATCTCCTAAAAAATAGGCAGCTTGGTGGATGTCAATGTGCATGCATTGATGTCCTGTGTGTGGGTTGCACGATGCAGAGAAGGTTCGGAAGCACTTCGGTTGATTTTCGGTAAAGAATGTTGCAGCAATTCTATGGAAGACAATATCTAGTGGGATGGAAGAAGATAGAGCAAGGGGGAAATTAATACCATTTCAATAATTCCAAATCCAGAACCACTTGCCATCTTGAATATCATCTATGTCAATACACAAATGTAATTAGCATGTTATGAAGAAACATCAAAGATTTTTGGCCTAAATCTGGGACAGGAGGAGATGGACAGCCATTCACTGATATTGCATCTTTGGACTGAGTGGACAATGACCTCCTATTCCCACTGCAGCCCTCCGTGCCCCCAAAAAACTTGGTCCAGAAGTTTGGCACACATTCAGGACCTCTTTTCAGGTCCAGTGAAGCTACAAGGAGAATAGGTAAAGGAAAAAAGCATGTCATACTCATATTGTATCACCTATGTGATGCTGGATTAAGATCATTGATCATGAGGCTCTAAAGGCTTAAACAGGAGACAAGGGGGCCGGGGAGGAGAGGAACATATAAGGATCACACACATAAATGTGAGCAAACAGAGCAGGAAAGGGCAAACTTTGACCCCCCAGGTGTTTTGGACTTCAGCTCCCACAATTCCTAACAGCCTACCCTGTGTTAGGAATTGTGGAAGTTAAAATCCAAAACACCTGGAGGGCCAACGTTTGCCCATGCCTGAAATAGAGACGTAGTTTTTGCCAGTGACAGATAATGCACTGGATGTATTGCCAATTAACTTCTACAGAAATATTTTAAGGCTGTAGTAACATCACAGATCAAAGTATATCCAACTTATCACGAACACATTAAATTATATTAAACCTCGCCACATTATGAAAAGGCAAAGTGAAGGAAGAAAATGCTGACATAGATAATTTATAATACCTTTTTAAAAAAATTAAGTTTTAGGTGTGATTTTCTATGTTTGTTTGCTAATTGTTGTGGCAATGAAAACAATGCCATTACAAATACTGCCCTTCAAAAGGCATCCTTCATTCTCATGTATCTTGCATACTATTTCAAGAAACCAGACAAAGGTGAGGAAGTATGAGTTTACAGTTCAGGTAGTATTAGTCTAAAAGCTTTACAAGATACTGAATTTACCTGTGGAAAAAGCGGCCTTTCTTCTCTAACTTTCTTCACACAATCTGCAACCAGTCTCTTCATAGCTTTGGGACAGTTCTTGTATAGTTTACTGAGGTCTGGTGATGCATAACCACGGCCAACCATGAAAATAATCTAAGAAACAGGGGGGAAAGCTTTAGTAAACTGAACAGCAATTCCATGGAAAACATTATCTGGAAGGAAGATAAGAGAGGAAGGGAATACGTTGAAATGGCTTTGACATAAACCTATGCACTAATCTCATTGAAACACATAGAACAGTTCCATTTTTTCTGAAAAAGGACCAGGGATGTAGCTACAGAATACAGAAAAATTCCAGATTCAATCCCTGGTATTTCCAAATAGGGCACTTTCAGAAAGGGATACCTTTCTCTAGGGTGAGAAAAATTATCTGATATTCTTGAGAGCTGCTATAGCATAAAAATTAGACCACTGACTTGGTAGAAGGCAATTTCTTAAAGACCATTTCAGTTACTGCCAAACAGCAAAGTAATTCCCAGATTCACCCTGGTTCAGGAAGGAAGATACGCACATGGAAGCAGCTTGGCAGATGGAAGTCTCCTGCAGACTGGGAATGGATCTGCATTGTGATAAATAGGCCATTTTTATCTGGTTTAGTACAAATTAAATCATGTGCAACTGTATCCTATCAACATAAACTGAAAGTGAGCATGTGAACCCAGATGTTGCCTCCCAATAGTTTTTAGACCCAACCAGAATGTTACATTGGGGGGGGGGGGGGATGCTAGTTACTGAACTTAGGAAAAGTTGGCCATTGCCAATTGAGACAGCTGGGTATTCCAAAACAGAAGGAAAAATAAATTAAACCATGTTTTCTATTTCTCAGATCATCCCCACAAATCAAAGAGAAAAACAAAATTATTGTCTAAACTGAATCAATTCAGGAGTCAGTACAGAATGTGATATATATGTTTCCTAAATGATATAATGTGCTGAAACCACGTCCTCCCTTCAAAGAAAGCTGCCACTGATCTGGAGACTGATCCCAACACTTAACAGTGAAAATGTATGAACTCCCTTCCTGGATAAGCCCAAAATTTGGAGAACCATAAGTTTTGATTTCTCTCCTTAGCCAATCAAAAATAGATTTCCTAGCTTCATTCTTCCTATGAGTTTCAGAGGCAAATTTTTCTCCTAAAAAGCAAAGCAAGTCACATTTCCAAACTTTCCCACAAAAAGGCTGAGAGGAAACATTCCAGGTGCAGTTGATTCACAACAGAGGGATTCAAGAGCCCCATCACCAAGCAAACCTTGAGAAAGCTCACCACCACTAAGGAGTTCTATTACAAAGAAACAGCCAAGAAGCTCCCACCACCATTTCTGCTCCAATCAGGAAAAAGTGGAAAGCAAGATAGTTTGGCTATCACTCTACCCTGTGCTTTCACTAACTTGGTCGATGAGAAAGGTACAGAACATGATGCAGTTACAAAATAATCTATGCCCACAACCACATCAAGCTGGTGTGTAGCACGCTTATAAGAGGGAAGTGCCATATTTGTCATGGCAAGTAAAACTGCTGCTAGCACTAAGAACTCTAGCTACTAGATTAGTTAAAATCTTCCTGTTTTACTTTAGCATGTGGTCATAATTACTGTGAATTTCAATTAAGCATGGCCCATTCATTTGATGTAACAAGGGCTTGTCCAGCATAAACTGCTCCTTGTCTCTGCTTAGATAAAGACAGAATGATGACAGGAAAGGACTCAATTCATAAGCATTCTGAGAAGATAAAGCTACAAAGCAAGATCAACTAAATCAGTGTTTTCCAACCTTTTTTGAGCCGTGGCACATTTTTTACATTTACAAAATCCTGGGGCACACCACCAACCAAAATGACACTCTAACACAGTAATACATATAGTTAATATGTTTTTAAATGTATTTATACACTCAGTGTGAAACCTGGGCCTGTTTCGATGAACACAACATAGATATCCTGGCAGGAATGGCAGAAAGACACACACGAAGGTCTTGCTCAACAGCTGGGAGTTATAGTTCAGCCGCAATCAAAGAGCATTTGAACTCCACCAATGATGGAATGGAATCAAACTTCCCACACAGAACTACCATAACCAAGAGAAAATACTATAAGAGTTTGGTGGGCATTGACCTTGAGTTTTGGAGTTGTAGTTCACCTATATCCAGAGAGCACTGTGGACTCAAACAATGTTGGATCAGGACCAAACTTGGCATGAATACTCAATATGCCCAAATGTGAACACAGATGGAGTTTGGGAAAAAATAGACCTTGACATTTGGGAGTTACAGTTTCTGGGATTTATAGTTAACACACAACCAAAGAGCATCCTGAACTCTTGCAACAATGGAATTGAACCAAACTTGGCATATTGAACTCTCAATTTCCCACGGCACACCTGATGATCGCTCACGGCACACTAGTGTGCCACGGCACACTGGTTGAGAAACACTGAACTAAATGACGCCTGGAAAAACCACAGACCTTTGGAGATTAATACAAACACATAGAACAACAGCTCTTAATCTTTTCTTTACAACAAACATAATAGCTTTTGATGCTGTGGACCACCAAAATGTAGTTCAAGATTTAAAACCCTAAAGCGCTTCAATATTTAAAGTTGTTCATCAAGGGTCTTTAAATTTGGAGAGAAAGGAGAAATGACTAAATCCACCCTATTATAATATTTTTAGTGGAGTTATCTTATACATATTGAAAATGACAACAACAATAGTAACACCGGAACACAAAAGCATGGTCTGATATTACTTGATAATTTAAATTAATTAATGAAAAGGCAGTTGCTGCATTTCCCATACAAATCTGATAGTATCAGGCTTAATATCTGAAACGTGTATTCTGAGTTCAGATTGTGATTTTCAAAATGTTTCTATTTTTTCACTAAATGAGAGCAGATAGTTATTTTTCACATAAATATGTAATGAAAAGCATCAACACTTTCACAGTCCACTTTGATAATTCTGGAAAAACTACTTCTGAGAACAGAAATTTGGAAGGGACTGTTTCTCAAACTGCAAATTCATAGCACCATCCATGGACATTTCTATGAGCTTCTGCTGTGACCTCTGCCCCAGTTCATACACATTAACTGTAAATGGATCTCTAATCTAGCTTCTGTTTCCACCAGAAACAGGAGACGATGGAAACTATACTGCAAATCTTTCAAATGTTGCGTAGTAAGTGATATGTCATATTGAGGCACCTCTTTATTGGTGTAACCAAGAAAATTTGTGAGGTTTGGAAACCTCATAGTTTTTGTTCAATGTGAAATGATGCCACAGTTCTACTTTTTTCATCACTGCTTCAATCTTGTTAAAGTTTTCTTCTTGAAGTGCATATTTAAATGGGCAACGATATATGACAGATATGTTCGTTTTCTAGCCATGAAAAATCAAATGATTGCTGGGGTGAAATTGTTGCTCCATGAGGAATAATCTTCTCATCTCTCAATTCCCCCAAACAAGACAAAACTTTACCTCTTGATAGCCACACACACCACCGTGAAGCAAAAGTCCATGGCACTCACTGCACATATCTTTGCAAAGCTGCTTTAAAAGTCCTAATTTGTTTTTTTAAAATAAAATTTACCATCTTGACTAATTTGTTTAATATTTGTTTCAGTTTTTCTAGAACCGTCTTAACAACTAGAGCTTCCCTATGTATACAGCAATGCTACCAAGTCACTGACAATATTTCCTTAATCAGTGCTACATATCAATTAGCTTTTCAAACACTGCTTGTGCCCCAATACTATATCCTATGCATTTCAACCAATATATGTGTCACAAGGTCTTATAAACTTGTTTAAGCTGTTAAATACTTTTTCAGCTGTGGTGTGTACCAATGAAATAAACAGTAATTCTTTGAAAAATATCTAACATAGTACAATACGGTTTCTTTGTTGCATCTATACTTTCAAACAGTTACAGAGCAAAATAAGGACACATGTGAATCTTTTCTAATAACTGTTTCATGATATTTTTGACAACTATTGATTCAGTTCTTAACTTTGATGTCCTTAGTAGTTTTCTCATTTATCAATGTAGAAATATAACCGCATATACTCGACTATAATCCAGGTTGGAAGGTGGGGGAGAAACCCAATTGGCATGGATTGCTCCTCCATGCCATCTCAAGCCTACTGTTACAGAATTCACTGTAATAATGTAGAAAAGTTTCCTTGCCCAACAATAATCAAACACTTCTATTTGCAGAAATCAAAGAATCAATCATTTTAATAATCTACAACTGTCATTCTGAAGTCCATCTCAATGCTCACTCACACTAATTCCAACTCTTTCTTCCTGCCAACACGATCTTACTTTTTATACATGAACTTTTTCAAGAACATTCTTGACACAGTCACAGAAGATGTTCCAAGAATGTGGTGGCACAACGTGAATAACACTAGAGATTAGTGCAGTTACGAAGATAACTTCTGACTGTATATATGGTATTAAGAAATGTCAGGTGTTTTCTTTCAGTCATTCAGTACCAGTTACATCTATGTTCTCATCGGATCTAGAAGGATGCAAGTGCTGAGCCCTTTTTTTGCTATCAAAGAGGTATTTTCATAACTTTGTAATCGTTTGATCCCTTGTAATGAAGCTCTATATAAGTGATGTCTATCACTGGTAAAAACTTTTGCATTTTGAGATCAATGTATCATTATCCACCTGTCAGTCTTCCTTCTGTTTTTATTCATTCCTTCCATTTTAATTGTAATAACTTGAAATATTTCTTTAATTCTTTGTGGATCAACCACAAAACTGCTATCCTAGAAAATGCAATCTTGGCATGGGGGCCAAGATCCATATTATGCTTAACTACATGGGGTTGAACTGCTATGTTAAAGCAGCCTGTTGCTAACATCTATTGCACCTACAAATATTAATTTATCATGTGAAAAAGCTTTAACTCAAGATGCTGTCCATCAAGCACACACAATCTACTTCTAAGGTTTCTCATCTTCATCACAGATAGAAAGAACTGGAATTCCATAGTTCTTATCTCAACTACATGGTAGAGAAATATTGACAATAAGTTTTCTTTTAAAAATACAATGTATTAGCAACAGACATACATTTCTCACCTGGTCTCTATTGTTAATATGGGAATAGGGTAGCTCTCCAGTCATCAATTCATATAACACTATTCCATAAGAGTAGACATCTGATTGGAAACTGAATGGATTGCTGTCCTGCATTCGGATAACTTCTGGTGCCTTAATAAAAAAACAAAGAACAAATTGAGCATCCCATCTTGACTACAGAAATATATAGCAGGGCATCACAATGTAATCTGAAAAGAATGTGGCAACCAGCTCAGGCAAAGGGTGGGGAAACTTTGTTCAGTGGGCCACATCCTCCCAAGAACTTTTTGGAATCATCTCCAGAAGAAAATACAAACAAATGTGCCAGTTCTTCCTTTCTCTGTCTCCACTTAACCAAAAGCATTTAATTGAAACTCGGAGGAGGTCAGTTACCTCCCAACACTCCAAACCCCACAAAAAACCCTATATGAATACAATAGAAATCCAAACCAGAAGTGAACTTCATTGTGGTTGATTTGAGTGTGTTCTAGATTGTGGGGGCAAGAATTGTCCTATCTGCTTATAGCAGGTTTGCGCCTTGAGTCAAAAGGAGGCGACTCCCTACTGAACAGAAGAAGCATCCCCATAAGTCAGTTGGCTTTCAAACCACAGACTCACCAAAAAGGCAACTACAGATAAGAACATAAGAACATAAGAAGAGCCATGCTGAATCGGGCTTCAGCCCATCTAGTCCAGCATTCTGTGTCACACAGTGGCCCACCAGTTGTACACAGGGATCTCTAGCAGAAAGGAGGGCAAAACCCTCACCTGCTCCCGACCCCCCACAACCAGTACCCGGGGAAAATCCTGCCTGCCTCCATCAACACAGAGGTGGCACTTGGATGTCCATTTCAGTAACTACTGATTCCCTTGGTATCCATGAATCTGTCTAATCCTGCCTTGAAGCTGTCCAGGCTGACAGCTGTCACAACCTCCTCTGGAAGTGAGTTCCATAACCCAATGACCCTCTGGGTGAAGAAATATTTCCCTTTATTAGTCCTAACTTTCCTACCTTGGAGCTTTAGGAGTGCCCCCTAGTCCTAGTGTTGGGTGATTTCCAGATCAGGTAAAGGAGAACCAAAGAACATATATACAAGAGTGTAATGTCAGGAAAACTATTTTTTAAAGTATACAGAACTAACAAATTAGGGTGGGTATTAACTAAACGAGGCCAAGGTAACAAAAAGAAAGTCCCTTGTGATGCTGCTACTGTCATGATGACTAAAAGAAATGGAGAAACAGCCACACCTCCTTGTGCTTATGTTAAGGATGGGGAAACCATCAAAATTCTAGCCTAACTCTGGAGAGTTCTGAAATCATGCATGTGCTGTTTCAGAATCCATGTGTAAGTAAACACTGAAGACAACAAACTACCACTCTCCATTTGAGTATCTTATTTCAGCTAATCAGTTGGATAAAATTATCTGCATTTCAATGTGATAAGAATTTGTGGTTAGTTCAGAAGTAGAACACTTTCCCCCGATTCCTCTGATTGGAGTCAGAGATTCAGACCTAGAAAACCGTTCTTGTACATTTGAGGGTCTTCCTGCATTTGAGAGTCTTTTTGTAGCCCGTATCTAATCCAAGACCAACCAGGACTTTTCCCTCAGAAATAGGCTACTATTAGTCCCCAAACTAAGGCCTGTGAGCCGGATGTGCCCTCCAAGATAATTTACCCGCCCTCTGCCCTGAATTTTAGATTTAAGGTTGCCCTAAGTCTAAAACGACTTAGATGTATAGAATAATAGAGTTGGAAGAGACCACGTGGACTTGGAAGGACAGAACAACAATAATCCTAATTAACTTGACTATGTCATCAGGCAAAAGCAGGTCCACACTTCCCATTGAAATACTGGGCTAGTAAGTGTCAAACACTCCCTCCTTTAGAAAAAAAAAGTTTTCCAGATTGTTAAAAGGTTGAGGAAGGGGGCAGAAGTTTTCCAACTCCAGCAAAGTGACTAACAGTGTCTCCCAAAAGGGTGAAAATCAGAATTGGCCTTTTCAGGGCAAAAACATTCCTGCTCTCAAAAATTTGGGAAAATACAGAACAGGATTTAAGGCAGCACAAGGCCTGCATATTCCTCAGTTTTGCTTTACTAAATGTCATTGTTCTTGGTGATTAAAAGTGAGAAAACTATTTTAAACCAAGCTGCTAGTTAAAAATACTAATATGATCAATGTCAGTTCACTGCCCTGTAATTTTACCTGTTTCAAACAAGCACTCAACTATCTATTTACACACATAAAACACCTTACCATCCAGAGAACGGATCCGGTAGGCTGTTCCACCTGCTGTGAACCACTCCATCTGGATTTGACTGTCGCTAAACCGAAATCCCCTATCTTCACTGTGCGGTCTTCATGAAGAAATATATCTATGCAATTGTTAAGGAACACATGCTAGCCATTGCTCGAGTCAACAAACACTATTTTCTTGACATTAAGCACAGAAGTTTTCCCATATTGTTTATTTATGTAAATCAAATATTTTCTGTATTTTATAAAATATCCACTATTTATGAGAAGAACATAACCTGTAACTTTCATTTTTGTTACCCCTCCAAGGAGAATGGTATTATGAGTGTCTTCATTATGTGAGATTTGCCATAAGGTAGTCTGCTTATCCTCATACTTTCCTTCCTCTACTTATGATTGAGCTAAGCAACTATTTCCCTTGACTTAAAAGAATTGAAGCTACACTACTGTCCCTCCTCATATTTTTGTTTCCTTGGGGGGTGGGGGTGGCTTATGTCCTTTAGGGACTGCGGAGGTAATTTCCTGCTTTTAATGGCCTCTTAACCCTTTTAAAGCACATTGTAGGCCTTTTCTTTATTTTGAAAAATGAATTTTGCATGGCTAGGCTAGTTCCTCCCTTAAAGTGTGAGAATTGCCTCACAGAGGGCAGGGAACACAACTGGGGGGAAAGTAGAGGTTTCAAGAGGATCATAAAGGCCCCGCTTTCTCCATGGAGTTATCAACAAAAGGCCGAGCAGCACTGTATCTATTCTCTTTTTGCTACTGCTTTTGATTTAGATAGGACCTCTACTGTTAGATCCATTAATATGAACTGCTGAATGGATTATTTAACATGAGCCTAATATTCACCTTATTGATATCAGATATTTCTGATGGACTAGTATGTTTTAGAAACATACTAGTCCATCAGTATGGACAATTGTTAAATTTTTCAAATTATATTGGGATGCATGCAAGTTTATGTATTATGGTTACTGTGATGTGACTGTATTTACATTTCTATGAAAAATGTGCACACACAGAAACTGTCAGAAATAAACAAGAGTATCAGTACACCAATAGCAGAGATGACAGCTTTCCACATTCCATACAGTATGTGATTGTCTTTGAATGTTAAGTCGTATGCATTAAATTGAGATATTGAAAGTATCAACAGTTTCTAAATCAAATTTTATATTAAAATTATAACTAATACAGAGGTATTCATGAACTTTTCTATAACTGGGAGTCTTAATTTCATATAATTTTCACATCAAATTTTAAATACCAGATTTTGTTTTCAATGCTAATCAGTTGAACATTGGCAAATGAAATTCCACCAAATAAGGAAAGGATACTATTTGATTTCATGTCTCTGTGTATTATATTCTTCGCATGCAAGTAGCTGTAAAGAGAATTCAATAACTGTAATTTGGAATGTATTTGAAATACAAAAAAACAAGTTATAGAGGAACCTCTTTAGTCACACACAGAATGATTATAATTTTATAGATTATACAAAATCATATTTTAATTAAATTAATGCTCTAGCACAGTGTTTCCCAACCTTTTTTGAGCCGCGGCACACTTTTAACATTAAAAAAATCTGGGGGCACACCACCAACCAAAATGACACAAAATGACACTCTAACACAGTAAAGAACAGTTGGGGGTTGGTGGCCTGCTGGGAGCAGCTGCTGCGAGTGCTGAAGCCGGGGAGGGGGCAGAGCCAGGCCGTGCCATGCCCCTCCCCCCAGCTTCAGCTCACCTACAGGCCGTGCCATGCCCCGTCCCCTCCCCCCAGCTTCAGCTCTCCTACAGAGGAGGAGCATGAGCGGTGAACGGGCTTCAGTGGGCGGGGGCTCCTCCTCCACGCGACTTCAGCGAGCGAGGGGCGAGAGTCATGGTGGGAGTCATGGCAGATTGGAGGCTGGCTGGGGAAACAGCCGAAGGAGGCGGCGCCCCGGTCCCTTCTTCTTTTTCTTCGCCACTGCCCAGCCCTTCCTCCTTCTCCCCCAAGCAGCAGGAGTTCGGCAGGAAGGGGGGAGGAAGGGGGGCAGAGAGCTTTTCTCGCGGCACAGCAGGAGGTTCGTCACGGCACACTAGTGTGCCACGGCACACTGGTTGAGAAAGACTGCTCTAGCAAGACATGAAGTATTTTAATCACACGGAAGCAGACAAGGCTGTTTAAACACCAAGATTATATCTATAGTTTCCAATTTCTCTGGAAATTTGCCCCAAATATTGCTGCTTCATGTTTGATGAGAAAAAACTATTCCTGGACACAAATACTGTCTAATTTCCTCTATAACTATTTTTCCCATTTGGAGCACTCAACACTACTTTCACAGATACAATTCCATCATTTTGGAAGCAGCAACTTCTGATACTCACTCCATTCCTTGTGCTGTCTGCCTCGCGATATCAATACGCTGCAACATCTGAAACTTGGTCTCCTGGACATGCAGGTGTTTATACAGACTACTTCCTTCACACCACTGCGTGACTATAGCCAAATTATCTTTTGTCATATAACCCATGAAGAGCAAAATATTAACATGCCGGGTTTTCCTAGTAGAAACAAAGAAGAGTTAACCTTTTCAACTGACTACTTAAAAGACCTTAAAATCCATTGTTTTTGTGAACTATGAACCAAGAAAATGCTAGAAAATGAAGTACAATTGAAAAGTACAAATTGGAAAATAGCTAATTAACATGGAGGATTAACCAGTAGTGATTACACTATGTAGCACAATTTTTGTTCATGGGTTATAAATTGCATTTCCTAATTGGTTCTATCATAAAAACATGGAAAACTGCAACAACTTTGCTTCCCAGAACATCTTGCAGCTCATTTTGCTATAGTTTTTCAATAAATATCTCATCAAGTCGCAACCAATTCAACATCATTTGTAGCAGCCACAAAAACGAAGTTTCTGGAGTATAACAACTATTTTCAGAGTAAGTACCACACAATTAAACAGGAATAAAACTTTCAAACCAGGAACAGGAAAAAATCAATTTTTGTTAAATAGTGTTATAGACACAATTGTCATCTAAGATGCAGCCAATTTTTGTCTTCTATAATCGGAACTATAAAGATATTTGAGTTTATTTATTTATTTTTATTTACGGTATTTCTATACCGCCCTTCTCAGCCCGAAGGCGACTCAGGGCGGTTTACAATTGGCAATAATTCAATAATTCGGATAACAGTTAAAAACCACCATAAAAACATTAAAATATTTAACATACAATATAAAAATTTTAAAGTATTACAGAATATTAAAAACCATACAAACCTTAAAAACATTAAGGCTTGTCTTAAATAAATCTCTTAATAAGCTGAAAACTACAACAGGAAAAAATGGCAGGAACACAAGTTTTGATGTGAAAAAGCTTTTCAGTACATATTTGTCTCTTTCCTTAGCCACTGGCCAGCAATGGAAGTCTTTCACCTCAGGGCTTCATGGCTTTTTGCGCTTGGGCTGAGCGTGGTTTACTATCTTCACAATAGTACAGAATGCTGCTACAAACACAAGTTTGGATGTCAAGCCTCCAAGGAATGGAAGGGCTTCTTCTAACAGCAAGGGTCTTTTGTTCTTTGGAACTGGGAGGCAACTCCCTCACACTCAGGCTCCAGAAAAATGGAGAACCCTCTGAAACATTTGAGTTGACAGATGGGGCTGTGACCCCTTTTTCTATTAGAAGGAACATTCTCAGTATAATTCTATTGTGGATCCACCCCCAGTGCAAAAAATATCACTGTATTGTAAATAATAAAATTAAAGGCACAGGTTTGGCTTACCTTAAAACAGCCACTTCATTTCGGAAGGCTTGAAATTGTTCTGGGGTTGGATCTACAACCTTCAAGATCTTTACAGCTACATCTCCTGTAGGTATAGTTAAGCATCAACAAAGATGGTGCCGATAATCTTGCAATATTCTCACATACAGAACACAGGTATGTATGTACAAATGATTCAGAATGAAGCACCACAGATTCAGTAATTCATATTACATGGAGAATAAATCTAGTCTCCATCTTTGCCATCTCAAGTAGATCTATAGACAAGGCTTAGTTTAGAATACCTAGATGTATTCTGCATTATAGATTCCTCATGGATCCAGTTTTCTGATAATTCTCAACAGTGCAAATATTGTCCAACATTAAAAAAAATTTGCAAACTTTCGGAAGTATAGGCTCTGATGCCTATATACACAGATTAGTAAAACTGGAGATAGGGGATTTGTTCTTTCTTCTCCTACTCAGTGTATGAAAATTGTATACATAATCTTCTACCCATGGAAGAAAGTTATTAATTCTCTAAAGGACAGATAGAGGTCTTAGGGAACTGTACTACCTAAAAAACACCTAAAGGCTTTTTAGATTGTGAATAATAATAATAATATTAATAATAACTTTATATATAGACCGCCCTCTCTCCTCGAGGGGACTCAGTATAGTAATTTTAGAAGAATGGCCTTCTTGTTGCTACACATACTCCTCTCCCCAAAGCAACTAGAAAGCCCTTTTAAAAACATCAGAAATAGAAAGTAGATCTGCCAGGCACTCAATTCCATTAGTAATAGTAGTAGTAGTAGTAGTAGTAGTAGTAGTAATAATAATAAATTTTATCCTGCTTTTCTCCCATGGGTGGGATTCAAAGTGACATTTTGCTACTACTTTTCTCCCTTTTCTTGCCATGGGCATTTTAATAAAGGAGATACATTTTCGTCCATGTATAATGTTTCAGTTCTGTTAGCATCAGAAGGAAGACAGCTTCCCCTGCAAAGCACCAGAACCAGTCCAGCTCAGTTATTATCTGAAGGACAGAACCATTTTGGCGTTAAATAAGCAGCAATCTTCACTCTATATCACACAACAAAGCTTTGATAAAACCCCAGGAAAGGCCATATTTTGTGCTATGACCCAAGAATCTTTTCTATGGAATAAAGTAAAACTTCCCATAGAGAATGAAGAAGAAGAAAAAAACACATGGAGGCAGCTAAGTAGCTATTTGGACTGTAGCCACGGTTTTAAACATAGTGTTCCTGGAAATATTTCCAGCTTTCAAAGGCCCAAATACCAACATTCTTTCCAGTAAAGGACAGACACTTTCCTGTTATTTGAAAACTGCAAAATATATTTTGAATTCTAATTTGATGCAAAACTGGTAACGTAAACAGGGTTCAAAGACGTTATCTTTCAGTTTTGCTAATGTGGCAATAGTTCTGGCAAATGCAATGAACAGTCAGTCTCCATTCTAGCTCAGAAGCTCGAAATGTCAGTGTAGAGATAACTTCAACAGTATTATGGTGAGCCCAACCGTCTCATCAGCATCAAGGCTGGGAAGAAATGCAGGTATAATGTGGCAAGTGCAGCTTTAATGTGACTACACTATTTGGGTTGGCCAACAAGACCAGCCAAAAACCTCTTGTGAAGCAATTCAACATGGAATAGTGAAACAACTGATTTGGAGAAAAACACTGAACAATTCCTTGGAAATCATTTCTGTATATGGGATACAAAGCTGACACATGGACCTAAATTTTGTCACAGTAATATTCAAATAAATGCTAGCATTTTGGAACAATTATTGCAGAAATGCTTGATACTTGCCATGCCACTTGCCCTTGTAAACTGTTCCAAAAGAACCTGATCCTACCCTTGAAGAAAGCATAACTTCACTTGCTTCTATTTCCCAATAGTAACTTGAATCTCTCTGCCCACGAGGTCTCTGAAAAGCAAGCAGGCATTATAATACAAACATAGCAGAAACTGAGTTTTTATAGGCTTATATTAAATCTATCCAGATATGTCTGGTTTGGAAAGACTCGACCTAGACTGAATTTTCAATATATTGTTTGTTTGTTTACAGCATCTATACCCATCCTTTAACCAAAAAGGTTCCCAGGAAAGCTTACAAATCATTACTTTGACAATCCTTTGCACTCAGGCTTACAATCTAAATAAAAATAAGGAAAATAATATATTAGTGTGGGAGGGAATTTGGAATGCTGGGGCAAGGCATAATGGAGCATCGCCTGGCTGCTCTTCTTGCCCTCCGAGGCCACAAAAGAGCAAATGGCTAAAGTTATAGTGTGGACCTAAGTTGAGTAGAAGGAATCACCATTTTATCTATATATGAAAAGTATGCTGTATAGTTGGCTAATCATGTATGCCATAGTTCTGTGTCGGGGAATATTTTTCTTCATCATGTTAGTCAGGTTCCTACATATTTCCATTTATATTATATTTTATGTCCATTCCAAGGTAGAAAATTGCTGATCCAGCTATATCCAAATAAAGTAGGAATCCAAATAAAGTAGGAATCAAAAAATATTTCAATTCACTGTTGTTGTTCTTTGTCAATCCAACCAACAGTTCTAGTCCCAAATATAGATTTTTGGACGGAATTCCTGCATATTATTTTTCTAACTGCACATTTACATAACACCTATACTTTTCACCCACCATGCTAAAGTATTTTCCGCACATTTTAGCCAATTACTTTTTAGCCCTTTACTGTCTGGTGTATATTTTATTTCTCCAACATGCTCTGTAAGCCTCCCAAGTGTACAAAAACTAAAGGGAAAGCACCTTTCTTCTTGCAACACCACCCAGATAAAGAACCATTATTTCACATGAAGTCAAATGAAATTCTTTCCCAAAAAGTCACAAAACATGAGGTTGTTTCATTGATTATGCACACTGATGAAGAGGAAGGTTACACAGATGTTGGGCCCCATATTGGAAGAAATTTGAGATATAAATAAGATTAAATGAATGAATAAAAAACATAAATTCATTTTTCGTTTCATAATCCCAATCAAGTAAAGTAATAATGGTGGAAGTGCTTAGCTTATTACAAAAGCTCACATTCTGCTCATCTATGGCAAAAATAGAAATATACTGAGTACAAGGAACAGAAACAAGTTTCCAAACAGTAAACAAACCGGCCACATATCCAGTTGGAAGCACTGTTCAAAGCCTACATTGTAGCTTCTCTCAAGTGATGATTCAAAATAAATGTTTTGATACTTACAATTTTTTTCTCTTGTGCATTAGATCCAGAAGCTCTCTCTCTTTGAGCAGGAACTGGTGTTTTAGACTGAGACCACCCTGTTGGACTTGTATTGTTGGGGCTACCAGATACAGCTGGTGGTGATGCTACATGTAAGTAAGGAGAAAAGAAATAGATGCTTAGTAATATTAGAAAGTTCTTGGACAACTGGCACATACATGGAGTAAATGACATGAAACTTACATGCAGTTAACAACAACAACAACAACAACAACAACTTTATTCTTATATCCCGCCACCTTCTCCCCGAAGGGACTCAGACCAGCTGACAGACGGCACAAGGTGCCTAAAAACAAAACAATAAAATAAAACACGTGCACATATAAAAACATCAACTCAGTAAGGTAAGTTTGAGGTTACATACTAATTCTGACATAAAAGCAACAGTATTGCGTATCGTTTTATAATGAATGGTGTATCTAAAGATTTCAGTATAACACTCACCAGATTCACTTTGACTACGTATGGCATCCTGAAACAAAGAAAAAGATTGTCAGTACTTTAGCAAATCTGCTGCAACAAAGAGATAGGCCAGAACATTTCTCTAATGAGAAAATGACTCAGCAGCTTTTGACTCTTCTTACCAAACCATTTTGGGATGGGGTAAGTTATTTAAACTCATACAATCCCAGTGTTCGTTTACAGACTTAAAGTATGCTCAGCTTTCAAAGTTTTAAATATAAGTCCAACTAAGTTCTTGAGATTTTTAAAACAGCATTAAAGCTGAAGTCCATAAAACATTGCCATTATCACAATGTTGATATCTATGTTGTCAAACCAGCTATTAATAACATGTATCTTACATAACCTACATATTGCAAATGAATTTTCAATTGGGAAGATTACTTTTTTAAACATACAAAGAATCTGGATCTGTAGCAGAGTGGAGATACACACTGGTTGCACAATACTGCTTCTGCAAGCTGAGCTGATTTCTTCTCTCACTTCATGCCACACATGCTACTCTATGTATACATGCACAGCTCTGACAAAAACCACATTTGTATGCTTTCCTATCTGTCTAATACCCTTCAGTATGGATAACTGACAGAAAGACACATGCTCAATATGTAACAAAGCCAAGGGTTAAAATAAGCCCCAGATGATGGCTTGAAGGCAAATGATGCTGTTCTTCTATTGAAGCTAAAGGTCTAACTTTGGAAGAAAAATTGAATATAAGCATGATCAGTAAAATTGAAGTCAATAAGGGTTCAAACTGATCACACAACAGAAAACATTTAGGAGGATGAAATACTGCAGAAGAAAGAGATATAGAAAGATAGCACTATGACAATTACACATTCCCTTTTGTTCTAATGAGATGCATTTGGAGAAGGAGAACTGACATCAGTTTCAGGAGTCTGAAGAATGGTACCAGCAAAAATACTTCCACACATTGAAAAGGAGGTTATGATGACTATATCTTTTGCTTGCTTATACTTGGACTATATAATGTCCTGTTTACATAGGGTTCTGTAGCCTTCAAAATCAGCTTTATGAAGGGAACATGAGAAGGAATCTGGGAAACTACTGGTGTAGACAATGTATTCAGCATGACTGGACCCCCCTCACCCCTAACTAATGTTACAGGGGGAAATTCATTCAGGTTGCTCTACTTAAAATAAGGCAAAATACCACTGTATAGATCAAGAGTAAGCAACTGCCAGAGAGTTGAGGGCCTAATTCCCCAGAAGACCTTCAGGACCCCCCCCCCAAAATCCATAGTTGGGGGCTGGTGTGGTGACATATGCACTACCCCCCACTTTTTAGGCTTGGGAAAGGTTTTTTGTTCACTTCCTGTTCTACAAACAGAAAAAAAATATCTGGGAAGCTTTGAGGGCCACAAAAACAACACTGGGCCATGTGTAGACACTGCAGGTAGCATTTTGACCATCTTCCCTCTTTGATACACAATCGAGAGATAAGTTTCTTCACTGTACTTCTAGCTTTTTCCCTATTTTATCCAAACATAAACTAATTAATTCAATCAGGAAAGACCCGGTAGTATTCCTTGGGACTGTCTTCTATAATTACAAGTTTCATTTACTGTAATATTACTTTACATAAAACTTCACAATTAGCTGGTAATCCTCCAGTCCCGGCTGGAGGATTATACACTTTTGTATAATTAAATATTTAACCAATTGACGATAACCAAATTCATTAGGATATTACTAAGGTGAACACGTTTATTCTAGAACTGTGGTTCCCAACTTTTAGTCCACCAGGTGTTTTGAATTTCAAATTCAACAATGCCTAAGAGCTGGTAAGATGGCTGAGATTTTGGAGAATTGAAGTCCAAAACAACTGGAGAACCAAGGTTGGGAACCACTGCTCTACAACAATGGTTCCAAAATTTTGTCCTCCAGATGTTTTGTACTTCATGTCCCAAACTTTCTCGCTGTTGGCCAGCCTAGCTGGGGCTGGTGGAAGCTGGGGACAAAAGTTCTTGAACAGAGGTGTCAAACATGTAGCCCTCCAGATGTTTCAGGCTACAAACTCCCAGAAGCCATAGCCAGCTTGTTCAATAGCCAGGAATTCTGGGCACTGACGTTCAAAACACCTGGAGGACCACAAGTTTGACACCACTTCTCTAGAATGTATGGATTTTACTCTGACTTAGTCTAATTTGAGACTGATGTTCTACTTGATATTACCAACTCCAGTTTTAGTATTAAGATCAAGCAGACATGCCACATTGTTATTTCAAAATGAAATTGTTAAGATATGGTTTGTGTTAACTTACACTAATCTCACCAACTGTTTTAGCAATCCTGTTAACTAAAGAAAGCAAAGGCATCCAGACAATACCTACTCTTCCCCTTAAACAGAACCGTCTGCACCAGGACCTGGGAGAAGCATTCAGGCTGTTATTCTAGTTCAAAGCAATGAGAAATAAGAAGAGAACAGAAGGAGTAGTAAAAATAGTTTCCAGCTGCCAGAATGAAAGTAGCAAAGAAGACAATTCGATAGAAAGAGTTAAGAGTTAACACATTAATTAAGGGTATCTAGGAGTTTTGTAACTGATGCAAGAATGCTCAACCTTGGAGAAGTAGGCAAGCAAAAACTGCATCAATCATTAAACATTCTCCAAGCAAGTGTTTTTTAATTTTTAAAAGTCCCCTATGTTTCCAAGGCTGCAGAGTATTTGAATTCTGCTATAAAATATATTGGTAATTAATACAGATCTTTGAGAAAAGATATGTCTGGTATAAAAATTTGAATCTCAGGAGACTGTATTTAAATCTCCATTCAGCTATGGAAATCCACTAAGTAACCTTGAGCAAGTCACACTGGCTAAATCTTGCAAAAAAAACCCAAAAAAACAAACCCCTAGGATAGGGCCATTGTAAGCTGTGGTTGACTTGAAGACCACACAAGGGGAAAAATCCTTGAAGATCTATGAACAGGATTCTGAACACTAACCTCTATAAATACAGTGGGTAAAAAAGTATTTAGTCAGATACCAATTGTACAAGTTCTCCTACTTATAAAGATGAGAGAGGCCTGTAATTGACTGTAATTCACATCCACTTCAGGGGGAGAAGGGTAGGATAAAACTGCATGAAATAAATAAATAAATAAAATCATAGGTAGACCTCAACTATGAGAGACAGCATGAGAAAACACATCCAGAAAATCACATTGTCTGATTTTTAATTAATTTATTTGCAAATTATGGTGGAAAATAAGTTTTTGGTCGATAACAAAAGTTCATCTCAGTACTTTGTCATATATCCTTTATTGGCAATGACAGAGGTCAAGCGTTTTCTCTAAGTCCTCACAAGGTTGGCACACCGCTGCTGGTATATTAACCCATTCCTCCATGCAGATCAAGAGCAGTAATGTTTTGGGGCTGTCACTGGACAATACGGACTTTCAACTCCCTCCAAAGGTTTTCTATAGGTTTGAGATCTGGAGACTGGCTAGACCACTCCAGGACCTTGAAATGCTTCTTACAAAGCCTCTCCTTTGTTGCCCTGGCAGTGTGCTTGGGATCACTGTCATGCTGAAAGACCCAGCCACTTTTCATCTTCAGCGCCCTTGCTAATGAAAAGAGGTTTGCACTCTAAATCTCACAATACATGGCCCCATTCATTCTTTCATGTATACAGATCAGTCGCCATGGTCCCTTTGCAGAGAAACAGCCCCAAAGAATGATGCTGCCACCCCCATGCTCCACAGGAGGTATGGTGCTCTTTGGATGCAACTCAGCATTCTTTCTCCTCCAAACACAACAAGTTATGTTTCTGCCAAACAATTCTACTTTGGTTTCATCTGACATTCTGCAAATATATTGGGGCTGTATTACAACAGAAAGAATGTTTTCATCTGACATTCTCCCAATACTCTTCTGAATCATCCAAATGCTCTCTAGCAAACTTCAGTCAGCCCCGGACATGGACTGGCTGAAGCAGGGGGATATGTCTGGCACTGCAGGATCTGAGTCCCTGGCAGCGTAGTGTGTTACTGATGGTAGCCTTTGTTATGCTGGTCCAGCTCTCTTCAGGTCCTTCACTAAGTTCCCGCGTGTGGTTCTGGGATTTTTGCTTGCTGTTCTTCTGATCATTTTGACCCCACGGGGTGAGATCTTGTGTAGAGCCCCAGATCGAGGGAGATTCTCAGTGGTCTTTTATCCCTTCCATTTTCTAATTACTGCTCTCACAGTTGATTTCTTCACACCAAGCTACTTGCCTATTGCAGATTCAGTCTTCCCAGTCTGGTGCAGGGTGACAATTTTGTTTCTGGTGTCCTTTGTCAGCTCTTTGGCCTTCACCAGAGTGGAGTTTGGAGTGTGACTGCTTGAGGTTGTGGACAGGGGTCTTTTATACTGAAAACAAGTTCAAATAGGTCCCATTACTCCAAATAATGAGTGGAGGACAGAGGAGCCTCTTCAAGAAAAAGTTACAGGTCTGTGAGACCCAGAAATCTTGTTTGTAGGTGACCAAATACTTACATTTCCAACATAATTTGCAAATAAATTCACTGAAAATCAGACAATCTGATTTTCTGGATATGTTTTCTCATGTTGTCCTCTCATATTTCAGGTTTACCTATGATGTAAATTGCAGGCCTCTCATCTTTTTAAGTGGGATAACTTGTACAATTGGTATCTGACTAAATACTCCCTCCACCCCCCACTGTATGAGACAAGAGAAGAATCTGGGAACAGTGTATCATCCTGGAATCATGTGTTAACAAGCTTTTGGAAAGAGAAAAAACAGCTAACTTATTTTATCTGACCATACAGGAAACCAAAACCGGGATTGAAAGGAGAAAGTAAATGACTACAGACTTCATATAAACAAAGCTATGTTTTCTCTAGTGCTAAAAAGAAAAATCAGAGTTCCATATCAAGTCTACCAAGTGTGATAGATCCTTCTACCCATGCTGATCCTCAAGCCCTAGAAATCCTGCTACTCAACATGCCCAGTTATTCCTCTGCTGGATTGGGCTGCTGGCTACACCAAGTTTTAAGCATTGCTTAATCCATACAACAATAAAATTGTTATTATATCACAGAAATAAACTTGTATTACACAAATCTACATGTATTTGACATATTTTTCACAATTTCTTCTGCTATTAATGGGGGGGGGCAAGAACTACATTAAGCCAGAAAATCGATCATTTGCTCAGCTCTTCACTCTTCTAAATTGGCCTCAAACTTTCAAATGTCCAACCACAATCAAATTGTTGAATTCTGTGCTGATAGCAAATGAGTCCTCCCTTTGTAAAAACTTCAGCTGAAATATATTTTGTGAATTGAAGAGAGCTAGCCAGAAAAGTCAGGAAAACATTACCATCAAAAGGAATGGATCTTTGATGGCATACTAGTATTCTCAAGTAAGTGCAGCTTACAATTCTACAGTTACCAGGATTTTTATTTCAAAACTTAGCCACAGTATCAAATTTCAAAATTCTCCAATCCATTTAAAACTTAACTGCGCTTACAAAGCGTGGATTCATTTCGTATCATATCTGGTCTAGCATCATCCTTCCAATTAGCTGCCTTTTCCTTTTTTTAGCCTGCTGTACATTAATCACTAGTTCTCACACATCCTGATAGCTCAAGGAAGGCCCACCAGTTTGTGAAAAAGAAAGCAGAGGTACATAAAGCATCTCCAGGCCTTCCACATTTCTAATGACATCGGAGTGATGGAGTGTTAGCCCAGAATTGCAAAGAACTCAGTTCATATCTGAATTCAAAGTGATCCAAAATTAAGGCATTTGAGAGAAATCAATAAAAATGTTATGTGACTGAGCATAACCATCATTACATCCAATACCTGTACTTCTAAAAGCTTGAAGACTCTCTTTCTAATGAAGTGTAACCTTGACTTATGGATATGTTAGTTAATTTTAACTTTGACCTAATCCAATAAAAATAGCTTCTAAGACTCATATTGGTCATGTATCACCTTGGTATCTGATACTGGTAATAAGAGAAATGTGGTATGAAAAACCAAATGTATGATAAAAATAAAAACCTTACATACATGTAATCAACAGAAAAAAACTGCACATAGATTTAAAGCTCCTGGATCAAGATCATTAAAAAAAGAATGTATTCAGTATTACGTAACTCACTATAAAACTGTTTTTAGGACTTTTTTTATTTACTCCGCTTTTGAAGGCAGTTGTGGTACAGAACACTTTATTTTGAAGCCCACTTATAAGGAAATATTAATAAGTTTGTACAGATTGATAAGTCAAAAGAATGAGATGTCACTAAATTTGTCTCCAACAGCTGCCAGCACCTTGTTCTCTAGACTTCCAAAACAATACATCAGTAACAAACTGATGTGTCAATTTGGGAAACAACCAAGAACTGTGATTTGGCAAATGGAAAAGTCAGGTACAAAATAACTAATTTCTGCTCCTCTAAATTAAGGTTTGGAGAAATTAGAAATGTAGACACAACCATCACGACTTGCAAAAAGAACTGAAAGATAATATTTCCAATCAAAATCCTCTTTTTAAAAACTGGCAAAACACTAAGGAGCAAGAATACCTCAATTATCCGATTATCCACAGGCATAGTAGTGCTGACCATGTGGACATTTGGGGTTGATGTGGATCTCTGTCTCTGAGAAAGGGAGCATTCAGGAGAAGGATTTGACGGGCTGAATGTGAAGGCATGAGGTGTAGAATATCTGTGCTGAGAACTAAAGGACAGAAAACAAAAGTTAGCAATTTCTGTCTTTACATAAGGATATTGCCATTTATCATTGCTAATCTGAAAAGGTACCCCAGAATCTCTAATGTAGAAACCAGTCCAATAGACCACTGTATATCAGACAGAAAAAGACACATGCCGACATAACCCATCTCTCCTAGCTCTGAAAGGTTTCCTTGTTCTTAAGATAGTTTTCCAAGACACCCAAGCAAGGAAACTAGGATTTAACAGTTGTCTCCAAACCAGAATGTCAGCAAATCACAGTATAGGAAAGTTTATACAAGCCCCTCCCAATTATTAGCATTATTTCCGGTTCCTATATTCATTATCAAAGCTACACCAGATGGCAAGCTGTCATTTATGGAATCAACCAACCAAATGGGTAAGCCAGATATTGAAAATGGGTCCAAATTGTTGAATCAATGCATTTCCCTCCCCACCTCATTCTATCCAATTCTTGCTCTCAATTGCTGGTAAAAGAAGCTATCTTCTTCCTTCCAAAAGAACATTTAAAAGCTGGGATTGAGATTTTTTTTCTAGTTCTAAGGCAACCCTTCTTACTTTGACACCAGTAGTTTCAACACAAATTTAAAGTATGACTTACTTAACAGGTATTCGGGACACAGATTCCCGCATTCGCCGTGTTGTCAAAGGAGGTAGGGCCGGCATACCACTCTCACCAACATTTGAGTGTGGGAATAATCTGAACCAAAAGCATGCAAATGAGCTTTAATAAATGCAAACATTTTACTAAACACAAGAAATCTTCTATCTGACTCCTGAACAGATTCTGTTGGAAAAAGAGCTGTGTGTCCCCAAGAAGACAGCAATCAAAATCAGGGTAACATAACAGCTCCCTTTCAATGAGTAGGAGTGCAATACATTACAGTCAGCTCTTAATATTTATCAGTTTGACCTGTTGCAAATGTGATTATTTGCAGATTTAGTTAAAATGATGTCTTTAAAAATGTCTAGGTCTTCCCATGTGACTCTATTGGCAACTTCTATGATCAGAATCATGCTGGAAAATCTAGATTCTCCAAGTTCTCTAAGAATCTCCAAGTTCTCCAGTGCAACTTTATGGTCAACTTTCAGCAGAAATTGACCCCAGATCGGTGCTGAAGAATCTAGGTGTTCTTTCAGTTAAAAAAAATAGTAGTTTCTATTTGTAGCGTTTTTCTTTTACAGAGGTTTTTTATACCCTTAGTCTCAGGGAATGTGGAGGACTGACTACAGTTGACAACATTCATTCATTATCTACAGCCTCTAATTCATGTCCTGTTTTATTAACCTGGATGCTACAGTATTCACTGTAGTTATTCAGGCAAAATGACACACAGATGAGCCAAGAACACCAATTCTACACTTACACATATTGCAGAAAGTGGTTATTGCATATCACATGCTTTACATTGCAAAAAGATTTATGTACAAAGGTTGGAAAGATAAACATCTACTACCTATCATTGAATGGTTAGAAAATATTTTCCATCTTTCCCTTTTGTGCCTTTCCTTTCCTTTCAACTTTAAAAGAAAACTACTGATGGAAAAACCAGTAACTACTCAAAAGCAGTGTAAAATGGAAGGGAAATTCCACTGGATGGGAGAAAAATGAGTACTAATGCAGCAAGGGTAGAAAGTTATTACAAACAAAAGTACAAGTTCCAATTCTGGTGCATCTTTGATTAATAAATGTGCATATATTGATAAAACCTCACACCTGTAGCCAAAGCAGTCAATAGAAGAAAACATTGCATACAAGTGAGAAAGAGGCACCAATAACAAGTACTTTCTCATTTTTGAGTATTATTTGCTGAAATGTTTACAATCAGTAGTCCACATTTGCTAGGATTAGGGATTCAGGATCTCTGTGAAGATGGATTTAATTTTTAAAGCTATTTTTGCCTGAGAAAACAGCTATAAGAATTGATTCCTTAACACTTTACTAGAAAAACCATTCTAAACAATGAGTCTGTAAAATTTACTAGTAAAACAGTTCATAACAATGAGTCTAATATAGAATGAGCAGGAAAATGCAGTTTAGCTGGCTCCTTTCACATGGCCGAAGCTTTTGAACATTAGAAAATTAACAGTACTTTCACACTAGAAGAATTATTCCCAGGTAATTAGTTATTTTCCTTAGGATTTAAAAAAAACTCTTACAACAGTTGCCGGATGTTGCTCCAGTCCACGCACATTGTCGGTACTTTTGTACTGCAGTGTTCATGGAATTTATAACCACATGTTTGACACCGGAATCCATTTAGCAAGAACTTCTGGCAGATGTCACAATATGCAAGCTTTAGAAACGTCTTTCGTGCCTGGAAAATAGGTTTAATAATTTTATTACCATGACATTTGCCAATTAAACCTCAAGCTATATCTTAGATTGAATTAACAAAGTCAGATTAGAAAGTTCCATAAATTTAAGTCAATGTTTACATAACATAGGGGAAAAATCACAATTTTACTATTATAAGGATTATAAGGGGCCGGAGAGATAGCACAGCGGTAACAACAGCTGTGCTGGCAATCTGAAGATTGCAGGATCGAATCCCGGGCTGAGTTAGACGCCAGCTGTAAGCCCTGTCTACTGTTTACCCAAGCAGTTCAACAGCCCAGCTGTGAATTAACAACAAATTGGGGACCATAAAAGTGGGGAAGGACTTTTGCACAGACTTGTCTGAAATAGGCTGACGGAGAAGGGAGAGGCGGAAGTGGTGGAAACAAGAGGCTCCTGTCATGAGGATGGAACAACAGCACCCCCTTGTGACGTGATGGCGCAATGACGCAGGGACATAACAACAATGGAGCATTCACACCCGATGACGCCCACCTGTATGACGCAGCCAGGAAAGAAGAAGTCCTTCTAAAAAAAACTGCACTGTATTTGTCTATGTGTAATTGTATGTCTTTCCGTCAGGGCCTGTCTGTCGTATGTGTATTGTAATCCGCACTGAGTCCCCTTCGGGGTGAGAAGAGCGGAATAGAAATAAACAGTATTATTATTATTATTATTTACTTATAGGGGCCTTCACTAACGGGACAGCACAATGGAAATGGCCCACAGAGGAACACAAGGAGGAGCAGATGTGGAAGCTTTTTCTCCAGCTGGTTAGTGAGCCCAAACCAGGAGATAAATAATAAGATAATGATATTGGATTCACTTTAAGGGTTTAAAATAACAGACCAGAGTTCTTCAAATGAAACAGGGAAAAAAGTCCTGCAATGGAAGTGGAAAGCTGGACCCTTGATGAGTGACCATGGAACACAAAGAACTGGCAGTACATACGTTTGCAAGATTTATGTGTAGGTGATGACCCAGAACAGTGCTATACAAAGTGATGTTCAGTTAATTAGTGCCAATATAGAAACTATTGGCTACTGGTCTGTAGCAAGCTTCAATGGAAAAATGAAATAGTTGTAATCAATAAGTACAAATCCAGAGCCGGTCACCGGCACATGGGGAGAGATGGAGGGGGATACCAATCTCCTTCAGACATTAGACAGCTTATAAAGCACTGTCCTAGAAGATTTCAGAATGTCTAAAATTTCAGCTGGTAAAAATCTCCAGCGTGACTACTGCTAGTCACCAAGGCTGGTGTGCCTAGTTTTGCCCTACTCCTAAATGGAGTTTGGAATCTTCAACACACAGAAGAACAGAAAATTCAACAGAAGGAGAAGAAATGAAAACTAAGGTTGCTGATCCCATAATGGATTGACAAGATCTGACCAATCTTCTGTGACCATTGTGATTTCCTGAGAAGTAAAATGAAGGAAAGATATAAAGAAGTCTTGTCAACACATGAAGAAACATACCACTTCCCTCTTTCCTGATCTGGTATAAAATAGTGAACACTTCCTCTTAAACAAGTCATGTAAAGACTTTTGTGAGAGGAATTCTCTATCTTTTTTTAAAAAAAGGAATGGCACACAATAAGTCAGGACCATGCTACAAGATGCCAACTATTGATATAGAAGTAGTAAGGGTAGACATGCCATGGATCACAAGACAACAAATCACAACAGTCAGCCAAGTAGTACACATATAAACTTCAAAATCAGCTATATGCATAAAGTTTATAAAAAGTACTATTAATAGCATAACCAATTTAAATGAAGAAGCCCAGAATTATTGCTGATATGTTAATGGATCTCTCTTTAAATCTTGCTTAGTTATTAAAGTGATGGAAGAAGCCCAGTGTAATTCCTTGTGATAGAACTCAAAGACGTTTCTACATTTGTTCCAAGCAGTGTACATAATTTAATTGCCTTTTGTCCACAGTTAAAGGCAACACACTGAACTGGAATAAATTGTGTTCTAATGTATCTGCAATGTCTAGGCCAAATATTAGAATATCTCTGAGGTCTATCACAAGGAATTAGTTGCCTTGACAAAGTAGTAGCATATTTGAAGCCAGAGTAACTTCAGTGTTTGTTCTGAGTAGTTTTATCTTATGTCCTTGGCATCTTTCCAAATGGCTAAAGGTGAAGCTGCCTGTTTCAGAGTCCTTGTTTTATAAAGTAGTTCCAAACTGGACAGGCCTAGAACCTGCGGCCATGGTCTAAACAAAAAGGTATTTAGTTAGTACATGAGGACAGCCATCCTGTAGCATGAACTGTTGAGTTTAAACATGGCCTCGAAATCCTTAAATGTTTTCTGTCATAGACATCACATTTCTGAATCTAGAAGACCAATTAGGAAAGTGTGATGGTGATCAGAAAAATAAAAAAGAGGACCACTCCATACTAATGTGTAGGACAAAAAATGATGGTTGTTTACCTGTAACCATGTTTCGAGTGGTGATCTGTGAAATTACAAGCACATGTGATAGTTGATGCACCTGTGCAGCAATCACTGGAAACCTCTGAAAAGCTGAAAAGGCTTGTGGCTGCAGCCCTGCCCTACTTCCCCAGAAGGTATATATGCTGTAGGAGGGGCTGTGGCCTCAGTTCCCGCTGCTGTATAGTGGCCCGAGGCAGGAGGCATGATCTACAGGGAGGAAGGGTGGGGATGTGCTAATTTCACAGATCACCACTCGAAAAAACATGGTTACAGGTAAGCAACCATCATTTCTCCTTCGTGGTGTCTGGTGAAATAAGCAAATGTGATAGACTAGCAAGCCACAAAACTAGGATTGGGGACATCATGCCACTGCTGAATGCGATGTGCCTCCTCGACTGGATGCCCATCTTGTCATGGATGGCGAATGTCAGCCGAGTGGTCCAGATCGCCGCCCAACAGATGTCCAATGGAACTCCAAGAAGATATGCTGTCGACATAGCGACTGGTCATGTGGAGTGGCCCCTCAGGTGTACTAGTGGATCCTTACTCGCCAACTGATTGGCATGTCTGATGGTGGAGACCACCCATCCCGAGAGGCGTTGGGGGGAAACAGGCAGGCCTTTGGTGTCACTGCGGTATTTCAGAAAAAGTCTAGGAGACTGCCTGAAATCCTTCATCTTGTGGAGGTAGAAGGAGAGTGCTTTGCGGACGTCGAGAAGATAGAGTGCCTGCTCAAGTTCTGTTTGTGGAGCTTGAAAGAATGCTGGCAGCACATGTCTTGAGCCAAGTGATGCGCCAAAACGACCTTGGGGAGAAAGGCGATGTCAGTTCAGAGAGCCACCTTCTCCCTGTGAAAACTGAGGTAGGGATCGTTGATACATAGTGCACACAATTAGCTGGATCTGCGAGCTGAGGTAATTGCTACTAGGAAAGCAACCTTCCAGGAAAGGTGAGAAAAACTGGCCGTAACCATGGGCTCAAAAGGTAGCTCCATAAGTGCTGAAAAGATAAGGTCAAGCTGCCAAGAGGGAGGTGGGGGGATACTGGTGGCCAGAGGTTCCTGTACCCTCTAAGAAAGAGTTGGACAAAAGGATCCTGAAATCAGGATGAGCCACCTTCCCTGCAACAATAGGCGGAGAGCCCAGCAAGATAGCACTTGAACGACGAAAACACCAGGCCCTTATCTGCCAATCTCGCAAGAAACTGAAGGAGTGAAGAAGGAGCCTGCAGAGGCTCCACACCATGTTGGTGTGTAAATGCTGCAAATCGCTTCCACTTAGCCTCATACGAGCGTTGTGTGGAAGGCCAGTGTGCAGCATCTAGGATGGTCATTACTGCTGCAGGTAGTGGTGCGGCCTAGATTGCCATGCCTCGTAGAAGCCAGCCAAACATGTGCTGAAGCGCACAAGTGGTGGCTGAGTAGAAGGTGGAAGTGAAGACACCCTGTGAGGAAGTGAAAGGGATACCAGTGGAGAAGGGGGAGGGCAGATGTCGCTAAAAGTGACGCTTCCCTTTGGTTTGAAACTTCCTCTTACCCTGCTGATGCGTTGAGGATTGTGTCTGCTGTTTTGGGAAGCGTGGAGCTCTTGGTTGGGTGGAAGTACATGAGGAAGATGGGTAAAATCTTCGAGAGTACGATGAGGACTGCTGACCCCTAGACCGAGAACGGTAAGAGGGCTGCGTGAAGCCAGACTTGTTGGCAGCCTGCCGCACTTCTTGAGACTGTTTTAAATTAGTGTCTGTCTCAGGACTGAATAGTCCAGCACTGTGAGCAGGCATGTCCTCTACCAGCATCCTTCCTTCCTCAGAGTGTTGAGGTGTGCAGCCATGCATGTCTCCGAATAGATGTGGCGAGGAAGAACAGCTTTCCTGCCGTGTCAGCAGTGTGCTGAGCCAAGTCCTTGTGAGCACGGGTGAGCAGAAGAACTTCGCAACGGTAAGTCTTGGCCCTGTTCTACTGAGGAGATGGAAGCAGATCCAGGTATGATCCGATCTTCTCCCACAAAAAAGCGTTGTAAGAGGACATGTATGCCCCATAATGTGCCATACAAGCCGTCAGGCTGGCATTGGCATGGGCCTTCTTCCCCATTGTGTCCAGCTTCTTGCCCTCTTTATCTGGAGGGGTGGGTTTAATCTTATGGGAACACTTGCACTTGGCCACATTCACCACCACAGTATTAGGGTTAGGTGGCCGTGCTACCCAGTCTGCAGATGCGAGATCTATGCAGTAGCGTGCATCCCATCTCCTGGAAACCGCTAGCACCACTGACGGGGCCTGGTCAGGGTTCTTAGTAAGCTGGAGCAAGTATGGGAGAGCTGGCAAGGTTGTAGAACCCAATGGCTGCTGAACCTGTTCATCAGGAGGAAACATAGGATCCTCCACAGGTTGCTGCCCGTTCTTTGTAGAAAGATTCAAAGCCTTTGACATATGAATCATCAAAGCTGAAAGGAGAGAAGTGTCCTCTGTAGGTGGTGCTGGAGAGGTGTCTACAGGCTCTAGGCCCTGAGGCACATCCATTGAGGACCCTGACTCTGAGGCAGAAAAAGGCTCGTCTGTAGGGTCATGCAGTGGAGTCACAGTGTGTTGAGGCACTGCCTGCTGCATAGGCACCACCTGGGGAGGAACTTGTGGAAGCACTGAAGCGTTAAGCTGCGCTTCCTGAAGTGGAGCAAGACAATATGCTCTCCCACCTGGAGAGTAATGCAAACCATGCAGTTTATCCAGTTGATAACCCTCTGACCTGGCAGTTGCACTGGTCGTATAGGGCTGGAGTCGGTGCCGCCGTGGAGAGTCACCATAGACGTAGGGGTCTGGGCTCCGACACCGCCAAGATCCTCGAGATAGTGAGTGATAGTGAGCGACTCCCAGACCTGGAACACCTCGAGACCGAGGATTGGTAAGAGGGAGATCTGCGCAACCTGCAATGTTCCCTTGGCGACGGGGCAGCTGGAAGCAAAAGAGCCTGCCAGGGCTTATGCTCCGGCCCACGCTCCCTGCCGGCAAGCCTGCCACATTGCTCCGCCGGCTTGAGCCAGCTTGTGTCTCCTCCAAGTGCTGCGGCGTTAGTTGCAGAGGCAAAAGTGAAGCCCCACCTCCACTTTCGGCCGAAGCCAGAAGTACACATTGCACCTACCCCAGCTGTTCTTGCGGAGAAGTCTGGTGTGGCAAGAAAGGCAGCGTCGGCTGCAGAGTCTGCTCCAGAGAAGGGGATTCTGACAATGGCAAAAGAAGCAGCTGGCAAGGCAGTGAGGAATTGGGGTGATGGTGAGTCTCTTTTCTCCCTTTTTCCCAGGTGAGGGAGTTCTATCTTTTGAGCCTTTCCGCTTTGTAGAAGCAGAGGCTGGGTGAGCACTGTCCTGGCCCTCCGAGGGTCCAGGAGGCTCTGATGCCTCTCGGTGCCCCTTGGAGGAAGAAGGTAAGATAGCCTTTTCAGAGAGGGCTTTCAGCTGCTGCTCCCTGCTCTTCCTTGCCTGCGGCGTGAAAGCCTTGCAGGCAGAGCAGGACTTCACAGAGTGCGTTTCTCCTAAACACAGGAGACACAAAGCATGAGTAACTGTATCAGGGAGCTTCTCCCCACAAGAGGCATATTTTCTAGACATTGCAGTAAAAGCCATAACCAATTTAAGGATGAGACAAAAGAGTAGTCAACAAACCAGTCCGAAGTCAGGGTTGGAGAGGTCAGTGAAGTCCGTTAAACAGTCCAAGTTGTAAAAGTAAGTTTGTAAATTCAAAGAGGCTGCTGCAAAGGTGGCTGGAAAAAAGGTCCCTGCTACAGCATATATACCTTCTGGGGAAGGAAGGTGGGGCTGCAGCCACAAAGTAGTACATCTTTGCCAGAGGAATCTTCTTCAAAACACTTCCACACAACTTGGAGTGAGGGAGAAATCTAATGACTTGTAATGGCTTGGCTTAGAAGTGATGGCTTGCATGGGCAACATAACCATAACACATCTCTTTTCTGTAATAGGGATTTAGATATCACCAATCCATCCATAAAGCATTTTCGTATCTGTTACATAAAGAAATATACATATAGGAAAATCAACTTACAAAGTTGTGTGTTGTGAGTGGAACATGATCAAGGAAGTCTACTTGCAATTCTTCTCCAATCAAGGAGGCAGCATCTGTATTCCAATCCAGTCGTGCTTTCTTGCTGCAAGAATGGGAGGGGAAATGTATAAATTACAACATACCCTTGTAGTTCAAGGAAGTTAATTCTATATCAGAATGTCTAGTGTATTTTAAAGGGCTACTTGTTCTGAAGAGAAATGATCCAGGCACTACATTTTGTCCTCCCCACCTCAAGCAGTCACTTTGGATTTTTAACCACCTCTGAGCCTAATCGGTGTCCAACAAGAGTCAACAATTTTTGAGGGGGAAACCGGGAAAGGGGGGGGGAGTGTTGGGGACTTTGACCTCTATTGGCCCAATCTGGTTTAAAGCTTCTAGCAGCAGAAGCACATAAAATATGCATGCTCATCCAGGAATTTATTATTATAGTTTATGGAATTAAAAAGAAACAAGGGCTCTATATAATAAAATTCTTCCTGCAAACTGCATGATATAGAAGCTATACAGGTCCTTCTCAAAAATTAGCATATAGTGCTAAAGTTCATTGTTTATTATTTATTTTATTTATTTATTTACTTTGCTTCTAGACCGCCTCTCTCAGCCCGAAGGCGACTCGAGGCGGTGTACAAATAGCAGGAACTGCTCAAGACAAACAAATCAACAATTATCAATACAATTTCAACATATACAAATTAACATTTAACGTTAAAAACACAATATCAGCGTCTCATTATTAAATCAATTTCCAGTTGCATCGTCGTTGTTCCTTTGGTCTCTATTTGTTACTCATACTACATCTGCGAATGCTCGGTCAAATAGCCAGGTCTTGACCTTCCTGTGGAATGTTTTCCATAATGTAATGATAGAAATTAAACTTTCATATATTGCTCACCAACTGAAATATTTCAGGTCTTGTTTTGTTTTGTACTGATGATTTTGGCATACAGCTCCTGAAATACAGCTCCTGAAAACCCAAAAATACTGTCTCAAAAAATTAGCATATTTGGTTGGATGGAATATGCTAATTTTTTGAGATATGTATGCCAAAATCATCAGTATTAAAACAAAAAAAGACCTGAAATATTTCAGTTGGTGTGCAATGAATCGAAAATATATGAAAGTTTAATTTTTATCATTACATTATGGAAAATAATGAACTTTAGCACTATATGCTAATTTTTTGAGAAGGACCTGTATAATGGACATGAGCCCAGACTTCATGGGCAGAAATGTGCTCTGTAAGTGTTCTATAACTGTGATTCATGCCTTGAAGACGTAAAATAAGTCACCCTCCTCCCTGAGCTTATTAAAGAACCATTTAGTATTTGACACAGGACACCTGAGTCTATAAAAAGCAGAGAATTATACTGAACTTGCTGAGAGTATAAAAATATTTACTGTAAATCTAGAGAAAATATGAACAGTGAAATAAAAATATGTAACATTACTATTTATGAAGTTAATAACATTAAATATATAATTTTATAACACCTCCAATTTCAGAATAAGCAGAAACAAATGGTTGTTTTTTTTCATAATTGGTTGCGTTGAATTCGCCTATCCACCAATTTCAAGAGAACCAATTAATCATATGCTTAATTCAATGAGGTAGATACATACATGTGAACACTGAACTGCTTAATTTTATCTGATGGCTTTTAAAATTTTGTAATATTTGGCTGCTGAACACTGCAGTCAATGGTATTAGATTGAAGGCTCCTAAATAAGCTCTTCAGCCATGGAATCGGAGGACAGGTCTTGTCCTGGATTGGAACCTGGCTAAACTGTAGGAAACAAAGGGTGGTAATAAATGGACATTTCTCTGGGTGGAAAGAGGTGAGAAGTGGCGTACCCCAAGGTTCAGTTTTGGGTCCGTTACTTTTTAATTTATTCATTAATGACCTGGATGTAGGAGTAAATTCTGAGGTAGCAAAGTTTGCAGACGACACTAAATTGTTCAGGGTAGTTAAAAATGAAACTGATTGTAAAGAGCTCCAGAAAGATCTCTCGAAATTGAGTGAATGGGCAACAAAGTGGCAAATGCATTTTAACCTAAACAAGTGTAAAGTCATGCACATCGGGGCAAAGAACCCCAACTACACCTACCAATTGATGGGGTCAAAGCTTTCCGAGACAAACCAGGAAAGGGATCTTGGGGTTTTGGTGGACAGCTCAATGAAGATGTCAACCCAGTGCAGCAGCAGTAAAAAAGCAAATTCTATGCTTGGCATGATCAGGAAGGGAATCGAAAATAGGTCGTCAAATGTTGTATTGCCTCTCTACAAATCTATGGTGAGGCCACATCTGGAGTACTGTGTACAATTCTGGTCACCGCACCTCAAGAATTATATAACGGAACTGGAAAAGGTACAGAAAAGGGCAACAAGAATGATCCAAGGGATGGAGCAGCTCCCTTACGAAATCAGGTTGCAATGCCTTGGTCTTTTCAGCCTTGAAAGACGGCGTTTAAGAGGTGACTTGATTGAAGTGTATAAAATCATGCATGGGATAGAAAGGGTGAATAGAGAAAAATATTTTCTCTGTCACACAACACTAGGACTAGGGGGCACTCCCTAAAGCTCCAAGGTAGGAAAGTTAGGACTAATAAAGGGAAATATTTCTTCACCCAGAGGGTCATTGGGTTATGGAACTCACTTCCAGAGGAGGTTGTGACAGCTGTCAGCCTGGACAGCTTCAAGGCAGGATTAGACAGATTCATGGATACCAAGGGAATCAGTAGCTACTGAAATGGACATCCAAGTGCCACCTCTGTGTTGATGGAGGCAGGCAGGATTTCCCGGTACTGGTTGTGGGGGTCGGGAGCAGGTGAGGGTTTTGCCCTCCTTTCTGCTAGAGATCCCTGTGTACAACTAGTGGGCCACTGTGTGACACAGAATGCTGGACTAGATGGGCTGAGGCCCGATTCAGCATGGCTCTTCTTATGTTCTTATGTTCTTATTGACATGGTAAGTTTGAATTTTAAAAGCAGAAAATTATATTGAGAGGAATTTGTTGAAACATTTTGCCCAATTTGATATTTTAATTCTTACCCTTTGTGTTCATTAAGCAATCTAAAAACAGCACAGCATTCTGGCTGCAGACCTCTAACTTTCAGTGCTTTCATAAGGCAATCATGCAGGGTCATTCCATTGCGCACATTCACCTATTAAATAAAAAATACAGCATTTTCAATGTCAAAAACCATTTTGACCTATCTTCATCTTTCATATTTGGAATGAATGGTTACAATATTTGTTCTGAAAGGATGGATAGTTACAACTGATTATACAATAATGACAGAAATCATTCATTGTAGAATTATTGTAATACTGACAATCTCAAAGGGATTGGGATTATCATACTTTTCTACAGATTCCCCTTTGATTTTTTAAAGATATAATCTCATATCCACAGCATGGGGCAAATCTGTACTGAGCTCAATGGGACTAACAGTTAAGAAAACATGTATAGGGTTTACTTTCTTTTATTATTTAATATCCTGCCTTTCTCCCAGTAAGACATCCAAGAAGACTCACAATATAAATTAAAACAAAATACTATTAAAGCAATAGATAAATCAAAGGTTAAAATTACACCATATCTGATATCAAAACATTAATTTAAAACAGTTAAATCATAAAGACAAAAATATAGCACAACCCAATTAAAAGATCCTGTGTACCCATAGCATGCCCGTGATGGAAAAAAGGTCTAGAGCACTGATGACAAACCTTATAGAGATCACGTACTCAAACCGCAACCCAAAACCCACTTATTTATGATGACGTGCCAACATGGTAATTTAACCTGATTATTATGGTATCACTGTGTTTTTGTTATTATTATGATTATATTGTATGATCAATTCCTGACTCCCTTCAAGGCTCAGCTCAAGATAGGTTCACCACCACTAGTCTATAAAAAACCCTCTACCAAGGATCTTCAGACAAGCTCATATAAGGAGCTAGGGTCTTTCAGATAATCTGGATATTCTCCCAAATCACAGTGTGTGTGTGTGTGTTAGTTGCAAACTAAGGGAAGTGGACTTTCTATAGTTTGCAAACCTGCCTCATATTTATGCACTCACTATATGTATGCACTTGCTTGGCAATTATGAACAAGAAGAAGCTGCTAACAAATGCATGTAGTGGGTAGGCAGACTGGAAGAAAGAATGAGACTCCATCTCCCATCTACACACAACACAAAAAGCAAGGAATATTGAAACAGGAATATGTCGCCTCCTCCATGTCCAGCACAAAAATGGAGCACCAAAAAGAGCAGTAACTTCTGTATATTTACCAAGCTGCTATAAAAGAAGCTCAGCAGTGGGGGAAAAGGATCAAATGATAAACTTCTGAAATACTTATCAACAAAATCTATTCTAGACCCATTTCAAAATCAGTGCAACTTGCACTGGATATCTTAACAATTTACATGTCAGCCTTTTTTGATGCTGAAAGAACTTTTCAAGCCTTTAGGATACACACATAAGTCACTTTCAGGAAAGAGGCAAAACACAAGATGGACTATCTAGTTAACACTATCTTATTATCCAAAAAGCACCCACCAGCCAAGCCCATTCATAAGGGACAGGGCCACATATTCAGTGAAGTGATATTAGGCTAACTGCTTTCCTCAAAGCTATGCATGTGTATATTCAGTCAGTACACTGAACAAAACATCACTGTATCCACCTTGAAGTCTCTACATTTAAACATTATTAGACTACTGGGACACTGGAATGTTTATACATGGGGAAAGCAAGGGGGACAGCCCGCCTTTCATCTTGCACAAAACAAGAAACAGACTTACCACTGTGCGCTGCTTGTTTGGCAAGAAAACACGAATGGTATTACTTGTCTTGGAGGAATCTGAAAGTTTCCCATCATCAGACGCTCTGCGCTGATAGCCGAACTGCTGGACAATAGTAGGTGAAATACAGCTGGATCCATTGAAGACAGAATCCTTTAATCCAATTCCATCAGTAAGAGCTTTCCAAGCACCATGAATGTGGTCCATTGAAGCAGTCTAAATAATCCAACCTTTTAAAAAGGACAAACATATTCTGAAGACAAGTACACTTAAGGGTAAAAATAAACAGTTTTTGATTGTTAGCGCTACAAATAGAAAATATCTGCAAGAATAAAATACAAAGCAGATAAATATAATTAAAATCACTGAGACCAGAATAACTTAATAATAATAATAATAATAACATCTACTACTACTTTAATTTTTTATCCCGCCACCATCTCCTCAAAGGGACTCGGGGCAGCTTACACAAAGGCAACAGGTGCCGAAAACAAGACATGAGATAAAACACAATATAAAATACAATTGAATAAAACAAATAAACATGTAACAACAACATAAAACTTAGAGTAAAATAGAACACATCCGGCAATGGTGATAGCTAACGTAAGCATGGCCAGGCTGTAAACAATAGGGCCAGGGAATGGGAAAAGTACAGAGCTGTAACCATGGGATGGGGGCAAGGGATAAAGTGCAAGGCTGCATAACAAATTCATTGATCAACTAGGGACTAGGCGTTTTCAAAGGTTATTTTTTAATAGCCAGGTCTTCAGGTCCCTACAAAAGGAGGATAGTGTGGGGGCTTGCCTAATTTCCCTGGGGAGGCCGTTCCAGAGCTGGGGGGTCACCATCAAGAAGGCCCTCTCCTTCGTCCCCACCAACCATGTGGCAGAACAACAAGGAAGGCCTCCTCGGCAGATCTTACAGACTGTGCCGATTCAAAGTGGGGGATGCAGTCACGAAAACAGACAGAACCCAAACTGTTTAGAAACCCATATTAGCGGTTTTCACAAATTCTTGGGTGTTTTACATACAGATGCACATGTATTTCTGCATCAGCAAGCCATGACTAGTAAAGAGTATTGTTAGCTATTTATGCATTAGATTTTGTTTGAGTTGAAATACCAACAACATTTACTCCTAAAAGTGCAAGGCTCTTAGCTGGGAGCAAGAAATATTTTTCTAGCTTGACACAGCAGCAAACTGAGAACATACCTAGATTTGTACACAGAGAGCTAAAGAATTCCATTAATGTATTTTGTTTTAACCAAATACAAAATGCCCCCCAGAAATTGAAATTTAACATAATCTATAAATGAAGAGATTCATTAACAGTGCAGTCATGAATTAATCCTAATTATAACCTTTGGTGTGGGTTACTTACACAAAGAGACACTCACATGAATCACAGACTGATGAATTGTGCTGCTGGACCCACCCTGAGATCCTATAGTTTTTACTCAGTTCCATTTCTGATAACGACATGTTAATCACGGGTGTCTGAAGGGAGAAAGGTATTGCCCATGGACAGCCATAGCTAACCCATAGACACATGGAGGGGAAAGCCTTCTGGGCAGGGCTGCAGCTACACTGTGCCTTGGCTCGTTACA